>OZ023211.1:2072333-2657333 GCA_963995525.1 Escarpia spicata
GCCAGCCAGCTTTGGTAGACTACCGTGTTAATACGACGTACATATGGTGAAGTGACAAATGTCGTTCACAAATCATACTGGCTATGTTAACTTCGCGCCTTATCGTTATAGATATGGAAGGGCGTGCAGTCGATAAAGATAAGACGCAATACACACTATTTTATAGCAGTTATTTGCAGCAAGGCGAAGAATTCCTTCGTTGGATCAGGTTGTAAGTGCTATCTAAAATCTGGCGAGCGTTGGGGGACATAGGTCGGATTTATATTTTGATGGCTACGTTTGTAAGCGCCACTTAATGCAAAAAACACGTACGCACGCACACACGCACACGCACGCACACGCACGCACACGCACGCACACACACACACACGTGAGAATGAGCGGCCCTATCTTGCCGTGGTACGATGTTCGTGGTTGTCACTTGTGGTCACATACTGTTTCATAATATAACTCTAACGTTCTCTTATTCTAAGATATGTACGCTCGTGGTGTCTTCATACCCTAGGGAAACCGACGTTACCCAGATGTCTGGTGGTGTCTTCACGTAAGGCCAACCCACGCTACCAGTTTGTCTATCACTTCGGCCGCTTTATTCTATAGGTCTACGTCTTTGTACCGTGCACCGCCCCCTGGGAAGAGAGCTGTACATTCCACCAATGAGCTGCGAACATACTGCTCGTGAAATTGATTAACAACATTATACTTCAGGTTCAGGCATATTATACTTTATTTAAAGTGTATTACTGTTTATTAAATACTACAACGACAGTCTTCTGCATACTTCTACAGCGACTGACTTTGTCATGACAGCACACGTTTAAAGCAGACAACCCGTTTATGCAGAATAACCGTACACGAACAATAAGCTTTATACAGGTGCCAACAATGTCGATGATGTCCTTCTTGAACAGACAGCAGATACTTTACAATCTTTGTTATGTATAACCATGTAACTATGCAGGGCTTACTTATATGCTTTTCACATACATTCAACACTAAATAGTCACCAAATACGTTGATAACGTTGTTATATAAAACTGTATACTTCAATGCTTTTCACATACTTTCAACACATTATGATATCTTTGTTGTGTATAAGACGTCCTTCGTTTCACAAAGTCAACATTGAACTGTCACCAAGCACGTTAAGATAATTATGTTTTATATATATAACTTTAAACTTCAATGCTTTCCATACACAGTCAACGTTGGACAATCACCAACAACGTTAAGATAACTTTTCTATGTATAACTATATACGCCAATGACGCACGCACACACACACGCACACACACGCACACACACGCCCGCACACACGCACACACGCACACACGCACACACACACACACCACACGCACACGCACACGCACACACCACACACTGTACGGTCACCAACTATTTAAGATATTTTTGTCATGTATAACTATGTGCTTCAAAGTTTTTCACATACATTCAAACCTGACAACAGGTTTCGAACGAGACCGACTTTTGTTGATAGCCCGTTCGTAAGTAAGTAACATTATTTTACAACGCAACAACGTAACATACAGTTAACACGTGCATGTCTTACCAATGTAAATGTGTTACATTGTATGGATGTCACTTGGCTAAAAGCCGTTTTCCAGTGACGCCATTTAAAGCACACCATAACGTTTTGACACTAAACCAATGTGGATCTGCTAGATATATACAACTCGATCTACACAGCTCGGACGGCAACAATATGATGACGACAAGTTGCATATATAACTCAGCTTTAGTCAGTATTGCAAGAGGCTAATAGCAATCGCACCAACGTTCATCTCCACAGATCCGCGGTCATCCTCGAAGCACCAACAGCTTTCTAACCTATTGAAGCTTCATCAAGTGACTGTACAGTGAAATCACGTCCGAACAGCACATACCTGTGCAAGCGTTTCGTTGAGTGAAGCTGGAATGTACGAACGCCGACTAAACTTCAGTACGCTACTACTAATGTTCAGTTATTTAGTGTTTCTCATTCGTGATCGCGTGCAATGCATCCAGAAAAAATGTTCTGAACTACGACGCGCTCTGATTCCGATAAGGTAACTTGAACGCTGCGCATATACACTGCATAACAATATTACGGAGTTGGCATTTATGGCCGAACATAAACTGCAAATGTTGATATATTATAAGGTACATCGTCAGGTGGACTAGTTTATTTTACGCAGACTTTCTAGAGCGGTCTGGCAATCGTCTGGCTGGGAATGTCGTAAAAGCTGATACTGTTAATGCGACTATGACAGCCTCGTCCGTTTCTGCACAGGGTGGGCTTGGCATGACGGGGCACGTATTTATAAATACTATCTGGAACATAGAAAAGAATCCACATGTGTCAACTTTCCGTTCAATCTAGCCACGTGTTCTGGTGTTAAATATCGCTCAGCGAACGCCAGCGAACGGGTGGAATCGAGATCCGACTGACGTCGTCATGGACTTGGTGGGAATAGGCTTCCAGACATGCTGATGACGCGCTGACTCCCCATTGGCCACTGACATTCTGATGCCGCCGTTGGTCTTGTCATACATTGCCCCGTTATAATCCATGGTGATGCAGCGCCACGACTCTGACGTACTTCCGGTGACGCGACCAGCCAGCGACGCCGGCGAGATGTAGCAGCGACTTTGAGTCTCGGCAGGTGACTTACGGTTGCCTAGTCGCGTCCACGTCGCGCGCCCTCCGCCCGTGTCGACGGCAGCGGCAGCGTACAAAGAGGCGTACACCTCCGGGGCGTACCTCGACGCAGCCAAGGCCGCGTAGAACTTGTCAGTCGTTAGTGCGTATGGCCGCTGACTGTCCGACAAATACGGCGGGTAGCCGCTCATGCCAACACCACTGCACGAATACGGAGACATGTGTTTGTACGCGAGCATGTCCATCTGGGGTGGCGCCAACACATGCGCCGACAGCTCGTCATACTTCCGGGTGCCATAGAAGGCGGCATCGATGTACTCCGGTGGCAAAGGCGGCGGCAACTTCGGAACGTTCGGCTCCTTCCAAAATGAAGCCGGGAGGTGGCGCTGTCGGAGTGGTATTTGACTCGGATGCTCTAGGGAATCGCGTTCGTCGTTCCGGTTGTTCTCTTCCGTTCCTGCTTTTCTTTTATCAGTGTAGTGACAGCCACATCCAACATCTCTGTCGTCGGGACCAGCCTTCGACCTCTCCAGCTCATCCTCCCCGTCATTTCGTTTATTCCGCTCTTCTCGGGTGATGGATGTCACTCGGAACAGCCGGTTAATTGCTGGATCTGTGTGGTTACATATGGGTTTGGTGGCAGACATCCCGCACACATACGGAAAAGAAATTCCCGCATGTAGATATATATGCTCTGTCGGCAACGCTCGTACCTTCGTGTGTGCATTTGATGGTGGACCGTCCACCATCCAATTACCTTTCTGTCCGCTACACGAAGAATTGTTGTCGTCATGTCCTTCCCGGTAGTACTTAGATTGACACTTTACAGGTATTCCCCCTGTTGTTCCCCGGTCTCTTACCGAAACACATGAAGAGCTGTCCGACTGGCTGTCGCTACCGGGTGAATAGTTTCTGCTGCCAGTAAACACAGGTTGCGGTGGTGTGTCTGTGCCGCGAGCAGTGTTCTCGGACAATAAAGGTGTATTTGTTATTTCCGCATTGTTAAATGTATGTTTGTTTCTGTTTGACGGCACAATGTGTGTTGCGCTTGTGCAGTCGGTTGTCGCCATTGTGGCCAATAATTGAACGTTATCTCCCAACCTGTCTGCGGGATGTTCGTCTCTGCGCGTCGTGAGCAAGTATCCGCCTCGCGCGCTGCGGCTGGAGTCGTGTGACGCGTCTTCCGTCGGCCAGTGACAACACGGAGCGGCTAGGCCTGCTCCATTACGACTTCCGCAAGACCCTTCTGCTTCTGGTTGTGCTGACGACACGCGTTTATCTAGCATCGCCTTGGTCATCGCCGGTGTTACCTCTGTGGGTTTGTCACGCAGGCAGTCGGCTTGGCTGCAGCGGAACCTGCGTGCTTTATCTCCGCCCGAAGTGCTCCTCGCTGCTGTCGCGGGTCGTGTGTCGGGGTAGCTCGGTGACACGACAGGGCCGCTGTGTGAGTTCCGACACCTCAGCTGCCGCTGTAGATACCGTCGGTGGTCGACGAGCCGTCTGCCCGGCGCAGAACGAACCAACGCCTCGCGTATGTCGCGTCCGGCGTCGTCGACGAAGTTCAGCAGCGACGGAACAGCGCCGCCATTGCTCCGATCAGTGTCCGGTGTGGCGTCATCTTTGAACCTGGGGACAGGCCACAACATGCTGAGTTCTTGTGCCACTTTGACCCGGTCTCCCATACTTTCAGGCTGGTCCTCTTGGTGGACTTCGTGTTTTTTTTACAGAAACGATAAATATAAATGATGTAGAACTGATGTGAGGTGGCCTCTGTGCTAGCGACTGCGTGCAGTTTTAACATACCTTATATAATAAACACAGCCATAACGTATTAGGTCCAGTATGATTTGTACCAGTCAAAAGGCGAAATTAACTATCGCTCATTCTGATTATATCGTTATAGAATTTACACGCTAGTTATTTTCATATGTTGAAAAACAATGAACATTCACATTCTAAGTGTTAATTGGCACTAATATTGAGAACATTACATATCACGTGTACATTCAAAAACTGACAACACAACATGTTCGCGAACTCTACACAATCGCAATCGTTTCACTGCACGAGCAGATTACCACCACTGACTATCATTGTCTGACTGACAGCGTCAATATCACAATGCAAGACCACCTAGATGCACTTACCTCTGGCTCTGGCACGGCGGCGTGTCAACGCATCCAGCTCGGCGGAGACCCTCGCACGGACTGCCCGCCTCCGAGTGAGTCAACATCGGGGGGCTCCGATACACGATATCCTCGTTTCCCCTCCCCTCCCGGACGCTCCCCGGCAGCTCCCGTGCCTGGTGACGTCACTGCCCGACAGGTGTCCGTGCGACCCACCGCTCACGCGCGCCGGGATGATCGAGTGGAATGCCAAACGCTCCCCGTCTAAACCATATCAATTCTGATCCCGGCGGTAGACCCGCTGCGTATATAACCTAGGCAAAACATAGTATATATATGAGCGGACATGACCGCGTATGATTTATGCCGAACACTATTCCCTGGCACTCGTCGCAATATATTTCTCTTGGTACCGCGTTTGTGGGTTTTCTTTCGTTGCGGAATCGTCGGAATTATAATGGTTCGAGATTCGTCGCGTTGCAACAGGTGCGCCGGTGTAGCAATCAATGGTCAGTTTTGCCATTTTTATTGTAAAATGTACTGGAAGCGTCATGTTTTTTTTGTAGGTGGCGTCCGGGTAATTACCAAATAATATGGCTCTAAACGTAACCCTGAACTAAACCCTAACCACAAACCAAACTCTACGAAAAATGACGCACTCGACCCATATTAGGCATATAGTAATTACCCGGACTCCGCCTACAAAAAAAATCACGCGTACTGGAAACATTTGGCGATTGATTGGAAACAGTCATGATTAAAGGACACATCTTGCAAGTGGAGACAGTCAATTTGTTGAAGCTGAAAGTAGACCTAACATTCAGTTAAGAAATAAAGGTATGATAGGTGTCTGTCATTTGACACATTATTAAATAATGATAATGTGTCAGATTAGTAGCGAAATACGTTTTGCTGGTTCCAGAGGCTGTGACGTTTTCAGGGGCTGTGATGTCAGTCTTCAGGGGGTTGTGACGTCACACAGTTGTAATATCCCATCATGCGTTACGGCTGCTGGGAACTGATCACTATTTTACTTCCGGGTTCGCCGTAGAACGATCAATTGCCGGTGATCTTGAGACAGTATCCCTTGCGTCTGTTTTTTGCTACTTGAAAAATGGTTATTGGAGCGTGGCCATATTTGAGGACTAAGACACTTACACCGTGCACCGGACTTACATGTCTACTGGCCAACTCTCAACGCACGCACGTGTCCAGTGAATGTAACATCCCGTGCACGAGAAGACACGCGGTTGTATTGGACACCATGTCTTGTACGTTGATTTTCTGGATCGCGACACGAAATAGTAGAATAAGAGGGGTACAAAGCCCCTTTGGGGAGAAACGACCCTCCCCCACCCTATCTAGCTAGCTATAAAGCTCGAAACTAAGAATTTCGATATAGCCAGGTGGAGCCGCCTATGATCATGTCCATCTTGTTACAATATTGGTGTGAAATATGAGAAATTAATTAATTAATTATAATATTTCCAAACGCCCACTTCATAACTTTTTTACCCCACGATAAGACTTCCGCAAAAATGAAAAACTAGCCTCGTTCAAAAAGTACATAAGGAACTAGATTACGCAAACGACATATACCTAAAGGATTCTTTTCTCAGTATATTCAAAACCTGTCGTTTTGTCCCTACTTACTATAACCAAATTGTTGTAGCATTGATTTTTATTTGCACGAACCCAAGGTACATAATTATTAAGCAATGTCAAATATATTACTAAACCCGCAGCGCTGTTGATATAATTCTAAGAAGAGGAAGTATCACTTCCTATTCATGTTCAGTCGACGTTCAAACATAATCATTCGAATACCATACGGTGGAGCTTAATGTTGCTATTTTGCAAGACATCTATGTGTTATCGAGGAGCGACGTTATTGCGTTTGAAAACACAATATATCGGCAAACTGCTGGTGGCTAGGCGTTGTTGTGCCAAATTTGAAGTTGTGTAAACATGTGTCGGGGTTGTCTAGAAACACAAGTTTTACACCAGTAGTCCACGTGAATCCGTGTAAGTATTGACTGGATGCACGTGGGTGGCATGTATGAAACACCATCACTGCCATGAGGCCCAGTTTAACAATCATACCAGTAACGTAATAGGACTGGGTAAATGTTACGGTATTATAAGAACACTTAATTATCTTGTGGTTGTGATGGTGGTGGTGGTGGTGTGTGTGTGTGTGTGTGTGTGTGTGTGCGTGCGTGCGCGCGTGCGTGCGTACGTGCGTGCATGTGTTGATATGACCCTAAATAGATAGTCAGTCGTCAAATATTGACTGCTTCGACAAACAAAATGTTCTCAGTATATGTTTTCCAAACAATGCATGCACGTGAAAGGTGCAAACGCCTGTGGCTCTTGAGATATGTTCATTTTCGCTGGTCTGATTGTTCGTCTTCTTACGAAATGTCTCGTATAAGTACAACACAGTGTGTTTATTATTGTGCTTATGGCGTGCACTTACTGAAAATGATATATGCTACTATGTTACATCAAAGCAAAAATATGTGCTAAAATGTTTATTACTTGCAAACATTCCGTCAACGATTTGTTTTTGTACATATTATTGGGAGCCGTCTGTCTATTGTGTGGTGATACCAGTGTATAGTAATTATTCATGATATAAACACACAACAATTAAACATTTTAGCCAAATGGAACACTCTACTCCTAAGTATACAAATGTTTAAACAAACCCTGGCACAATTGTGCGGAATCATATTAACAGTCTTTGGAACAAATCAGTTGGAAAATGCACACTTTTCTGTCACAAGTTCATTTTGTTTAAAAAAAAGATAAACCTCTCTGTTGACAATCACACACGACAATTATAACTGAACAGCTCCATGTCAAGAAATAAATTAATAACAAAATATTTGTTAAATTTAAGTTCTGTTGCGCAAGCTCAGTGGCCCAGAATAGAGCGGCTTAGATTAAACGTTCGATGAATACAGGTCGGTTACCTTGCGTCGGATGAAAAACGACCCGTTTGCGTCAATCGGGGATAAGTTCGGGTGATACACAGTTAGGTAGGCGTACACGCAAAATAAATCTCGGAAACCGTACCAGAAAACGACAGCGAGACGACTTGTGGAATCCGCGTTGAGTAGTCCCTATAACAGTCGCTCGCGATCGCTGACGAACTCTTCCGATCTGACGGTGGGCGACTGTCGACTTGCTTACGACGATCGAGTGTTTAACTTAACCAGTCCAACGACGGTCACACAATGAATACTTCATAAAACTGGCTCCGTAAACACTATACCGGCCCGCGATGCACATAGCTCCAGCGGTAGGCCAGGAGCCATGGCAATGAGCCGAAGAACTGAATCGATGGACCGAACTGCCCTGGCAACGGCGTAGTCGTTGACGGGGCATGCGGGGCTTGGAACTATTCCGACGTCGTCCGCTGTTAAAATACTGCGACATCGCCATCACGTCGGTGAATGCGTCAACGTGACATCTCTGTCGTAGTTCATGTTGATTTGCGACAATTATTGTTGTGATTAAACCGTTTTATTGCCAGTTTCAGCTGCGCACCATTGCGGTAGTGTTAGTGCAAATGTATGATTTTGAATATCCTTCTGAAATACCCGTTTGTATATGTACTTTTAAAAACTCGAATTACAGTACAACATACATTTAGATAGATAACTGTACATAAATATATAACAAGACATACATAGAAACTACAATATTACCAATATATCACGCTTGGTTAAACACAATATATCACGCTTGGTTAAACACAATGTACAGAAACAATGGCAACGTAGGTTAAATGACAAACGAGTCAAACCTTCTGATAAAATATTAATTATATGCCGAGAGAGAGAGAGAAAGTGTGTGTGTGTGTGTGTGTGTGTGTGTGTGTGTGTGTACGCGCGCATGTATACGTGTGTACGTGTGGACGAGCCTGCGTGCGTGCATTGCATGTGTGTGTGTGTATGTGTGTGTGTGTGTGTGTGTGTGTGTGTGTGTGCGTGCGTGCGTGCGTGCGTGTGTGCGTGCGTGTGGTGTAGGCCCGTTATAGCTACTTCCCGTTATAGCTACTCGTTAAGTTTGGCAGTCAACCTAATCCCGTTATAGCTACTTCTTTAATTATACAATTCAGGAGGGGGCCGCAAGGGGAAGCATTAACTATTTCAGATTGCATATATATATATATATCATCCATGGTCGACTACCGACTGACGGAGGCCTATATGATATATAAACTACTCACAACTGCTAGTGGGTGGGTGGCTTTCACGTCAGTCTTTGTGAGAGTCTCCCGGCAGAAGTTTCTTCTTTTTATGAACATGCAGTTACATGTTTTGTTTTTGTTTATCTGTCAAACAAAGATGTTCCAGTACCTATATATATGTTGTCTTTACATGACAGCCTTACAATATGTGGCTATGCGATATACATGTATATATATATATATATATATATATATATATATATATATATATATATATATATATATATATATATATATATATATATATATATATATATATATATATATAGCCACCTATTTGCAAGGCTGTTATGCAAAGACAAAATATATAAGTTTATTTACATTCAGATGAATAGGTAAGTCAGTGTTTCTTGTAAATGTTGTATCAAGTTAACAAAATAATGTTAAGTGTTCAATATACACAATCTTTCGTATCAATAAAAATAACTTGATATTCAGAAGAAAACACACACACACACACACACACACACACACACACACACACACACACACACACACACACACACACACACACACACACACACACACACACACACACACACACACACACACACACACACACACACACACACACACACACACACACACACACACACACACACACACACACACACACACACACACACACACACACACACACACACACACACACACACACACACACACACACACACACACACACACACACACACACACACACACACACACATATATTCACGAATTAGCTACCATTGATGTTACCACAACTCAGTTTACGTCCTGTACGTTGCACGTGAACTACACCGGCCTCCTTTGGAATGTACCGAGACGTTTTGATGTTCAGAAACTAATGAATAATGCTGCCTAGTCCTTTATAACGATGATATGTTTAACTGTATGTCGTCCCTCCAACAGTCCACCCACCCCCAAACCCTCCGGCCGGACTTAACCCGGGAGAACGTCGCGTGATGCCTAGGAATTCACCGCCGAATGTCGTCTGCATTCTGACCCAGTCGACCGCGACGACACGGCCACGCGCAAAATTGATTTCAACGAGGGGGCGTGGCCGACCGAGACGCAAACGCTGTCTAGCAAGCTGCACGCGCAAGTAATCAACTTTATAAGAAGAAAACAAAGAAATCGGAAACATTATTTAAACGTGCAGTGTGGCGTAATCCTCGAATTTCGAGATAAAGCAAAGTTATATTTTTATCGACACTTCTCCATGAGCCATAATTAAATACTATATTTTAGGTAGATAGGCTACGCCTATCCTTTCTGTAGGGTGCTATGTCAGGTTTACATGATGTAGCATACATAATTTACAAAAACTTGTTATAGAATAATTTTTAGGAATGCTATTACTGCCAATTAAACGTGCGAACGTGCATTTTTGCGTGCTTCAGCATAGATCCGTTTATTTCCTTTGAAATGGGCGATCTGGACTTTAATATGGCTCATCTATTGACAAACTCACTCGCCTCTGAGCTTGGTTTCCGAGGATTTAGGCGCAACAGAAGTTACTTATTATTATTATTATTATTATTACTACTACTACTACTACTCCCGTGGTACACTGCTTCCATTTTGTCATGATACCCGCTACTCCCGTGGTACACTGCTTCCATTCAGTCATGACACCGGCTACTCCCGTGATGCACAGCTTCCATTTTGTCATGATACCCGCTACTCCCGTGGTACACTGCTTCCATTCAGTCATGACACCGGCTACTCCCGTGATGCACAGCTTCCATTTTGTCATGATACCCGCTACTCCAAAGGTGCACTGCGTCCAACCAGCCATGTTTGTTGGACTGCCCTCGTTAACCAACGGCCATATTAATTAAATTGTTGTGTTATTTTAAAATGTGGTAGTAATCATGTGCTATAAAATCAGTCTTGCTAGTTTAAAACTATTTCTAACATGTAACTGGTTTCGTTTCAATGATATGAACTTTCATTATTTTTGCTTGAAGTGTGCAGTTATCCCAGTCATCATAAACTCCAATATACTATGTGCAATATGACGACACACACCATGCCACTGTGATTATTTCTGTTTAATGTGTACATTCCATGTGATATCATATCTAATGATGACATGTATTCGATATTTTGGTGAAGTTATGAATGTTCCAACTTCATTGTTGGAGGCGATCTAAGCACTTCCATTCACGGTGTCTTCTAATTTTATGAAACATTTAAATTACACATACATAAATGATTTGAAGGGAATACTGTGTTATCAATTCACTAGTCCCGAGGACAATGGTAGTACACACATGCTATTGATAATGTCTTATTAAATAATGGACCATTTAACAATATGCTGGTCTTTGAAATATTATAGTATGCACAAGTCGATGGTTTACATTTGTCATATCATTCACCACTGCAGTTTGCATGCGGAAAGAGGACATCGTCAAGTTGTAACTAGACAACGATAAGACAATCGCCTGAGTCTGCGACATTCACGCGTGATCGCAGTCTCTGACGCCTTATACAGGCCCACTACCATCTGACGTGGCAACTGTCATTGGGTAAAACCCATCCACACAGCGGAATGTCTATCTTAATTAAAGTGTACGACTTTAATACGGATCCCATGATAAAAATGCAAGAACCGTATGTCGTTAAATCGATAGAAAAATTGCATTGCAAGTTTACTTACATTCATATGAATATATAAGTTAGTGTTTCTGGTAAAGGTTGTATGAAGTTGAGAAAATAATGTGAAATGTTCAATATACATAACCTTTCGCATAAATAAAATTAACTTGCTATTCAGAAAACATATATATTCAGGAATTAGCGTCACTTGATGCTACCAATGATGAATCATGGCACAACAACTCAGTTTACGTCCTGTTCGTTGCACGTGAACTGTCCCGGCCTCCTTTGGAATGTACTGAGACGCTTTGATGTTCAGAAACTAATGAATAATGCTGCCTGGTCCTTTACAACGATGAGATGTTGAACTGTATGTCGTTCCTCCCACAGTCCATCCACCCCTAAGCCCTCCGGCCGGACATAACCGGGGAGAACGCGCGTGAAGCCTTGGAATTCGTCTGCATTCTGACCCAGTCGACCGCGACAACGCAGCCGCGTGCAAAATTGATTTCAACGAGGGGGCGTGGCCGACCGAGACACATGCGCCGTCTCGCAAGCTGCACGCGCAAGAAGGAACGTCAGACGAGCGAATGACATAATCCACTTTAGAAGAAGAAGACAACGAAATCGGAAACATTATTTAAACATGCAGAGTGGCGTAATCGTTGAATTTTGAGATAAAGCAAAGCTATATTTTAATAACACTTCGCCATGAGCCATAATTAAATAATATATGTTAGATAGATAGGTTACGTCTATGCTTTCTGTAGGGTGCTATGTCAGGTTTATGTGATGTAACATAGGTAATTGACAAAACTTGTTCTAGAATTATGTTTAGGAATGCTACCACTGCCAATTAAACTAAACGGGTTAGGACACTGTTAGACTTCCTGCTTGGTTACAGACGAAACAAGTGCGGTCTATTTTTGAGAAATGACTTTTTACAATATTCACTTGCTCTGACATAAGTGCATTTGAGTAGTCAGATTTGTAGATGTGATTGTAGAAGCCGTTGACAGTAAAATGGTGTCTTTTTAGCTGATCTTACTAAGCGGAAGGGTATCTGGCAGCAGTTTGGCTAGTTGACACTTTAGCCGGATTACTGCCTGCATCCATTTGTAAATATTGACGGGTGTCATACATACAGGCATTTTGCAAGAGCTAGAGATATTAGATTTTGACTAAACTCGACCAGCATGTCAATGAGATGATAATAACAGCAGGTGAGAAGTTTAAGAAACTTTATAGGTCACGTTTTCTTATAATCACACAAAACATTAACATGGTCGCCAATGGGAAAACTGACAGTGTGCTGACCCCGTTTTTAAACGATGTATGAGCGAGTGTCTGCTGTAGTGCGCCCGTGTGTGAGTGCGAGCGCGCCTACGAGTGATTGACTAAGTAAAGTGGACGGGTGAATGAATGAGTTACTGAGCTACAGAGTGACTGAGTTCACGACTTCGATCCCACTCAATTACTGAGATGCGTTGTGTGAACTGCATAGATCTGTTTATTTCCTTTGAAATGGGCGGTCTGTAATGTTCCATACATTTATGGACACTGCATACATGTGTAATATAACCCAGTTTAACATGTTTCTGGACTTTGCCACTTACCTTGTGATCTTCCAAATATCTGTAGTGAGCACGGTCGAGCACCATTTAGACGGTTACCGTGTCACCAAAATGCTAAGGTCACACTGTCATGACAATCTTTCCATCGATTTAGCGACATACGGTTCCTGCATTTTTATCATGGGATTCGTATTAAAGTCGTACACTTTAATTAAGTTTCACGCGTCATTTCTTAAATAGACATTCCGCTGTATGGATGGGTGTTACCGAATGCCCCACCAGATGGTAGTGGGCCTGTATAAGGCGTCAGAGACTGCGATCATGCGTGAATGTCGCAGAGTCAGCGCGATTGTCTTTTCGTTGTCTAGTTACAACTTGACGATGTCCTCTTTCCGCATGCAAACTGCAGTCGTGAATGAAACGACAAATATAAACCATCGACTTGTGCATACTATAATATTTCAAAGACCAACATATTGTCAAATGGTTCAATATTTAACAAGTAATCCACAATGACATGTATATACTACCAATGTCCACAGGACTAGTAAATTTATGACACAAAATTCCCTTCAAAATCAGTACATTCATTTATGTATGTGTAATTTAAATGTTTCATAAAATTAGAAGACACCGTGAATAGAAGTGCTTAGATCGCCTCCAACAATGAAGTTGGAACACTCATAATTTCACCAAAATATCGAATACATGTCATCATTAGATATGATATCACGTGGTATGTACACATTAAATAGAAATAATCACAGTGGCATGGTATGCGTAGTCATATTGCTCGCATGCACCTACAGTAGTATATTAGAGTTTATGATGATTGGGATGACTGCACAGTTCAAGCAATAATACTGAAAGTTCATATTATTGAAACGAAACCAGTTACATGTTAGATATAGTTTTAAACTAGCAAGACTGATTGTATAACACAGGAATACTACAACATTCTAAAATAACACTAAATTAATATGACCGTTGGTTAACGAGGACGGTCCGACAAACATGGCTGGTTGGACGCAGTGCACCATGGGAGTAGCGGGTGTCATGACTGAATGGAAGCTGTGCCCCATGGGAGTAGCGGGTGTCATGACTGAATGGAAGCTGTGCATCACGGGAGTAGCGGGTGTCATGGCTGAATGGAAGCAGTGCACCACGGGAGTAGCGGGTGTCATGGCTGAATGGAAGCAGTGCACCACGGAAGTAGTGGGTGTCATGGCTGAATGGAAGCTGTGCATCATGGGAGTAGCGGGTGTCATGGCTGAATGGAAGCAGTGCACCACGGGAGTAGCGGGTGTCATGGCTGAATGGAAGCAGTGCACCACGGGAGTAGCGGGTGTCATGGCTGAATGGAAGCAGTGCACCACGGGAGTAGCGGGTGTCATGGCTGAATGGAAGCAGTGCACCACGGAAGTAGTGGGTGTCATGGCTGAATGGAAGCTGTGCATCATGGGAGTAGCGGGTGTCATGGCTGAATGGAAGCAGTGCACCACGGGAGTAGCGGGTGTCATGGCTGAATGGAAGCAGTGCACCACGGGAGTAGCGGGTGTCATGGCTGAATGGAAGCAGTGAACCACGGAAGTAGTGGGTGTCATAGCTGAATGGAAGCTGTGCATCATGGGAGTAGAGGATGTCATGACTGAATGGAGCAGTACATCACGGGAGTAGCGGGTGTCATGGCTGAATGGAAGCAATGCACCACGGGAGTAGCCAGTGCAAAGACTTCAGAAGAGGCACTGAGTGAGAAAACCGCGAAGACGGAGTCACAACCTTAGCTAAGCAATTCTGTACACGTTGTAACATAATGATATACTTAAGGGCAATATTGTAAAAAAGGGAATTACAATAGTCAAGCCAACTAGTAACAAATGCAGTTGCGATAGCTTTTGCAACAGAAAGAGGAAAATAACGGCGTAAAGTTCTAGTTCTAATTGTAGTTGTTTCCAGCGCTCGGCAACGTCCTATTAACTGACTAGTCTGTATTTTTGTGGTTACAATGTAATGGTCTTATGAGGTCTCATTCAATTAGTCAGCCCTTTTCAGAACAATATCCCCAAACCGACTTTCATATGCCGGCACTGAGTGCGGTCACTGCCAGGCCCAGGGTGCGCGTCGTCCTCAGTTGTTCTTTTACGTCCAACAATGAGACGGGACCGACGGTAACGTGATCTCCGAATCACGAGGGATACACAGTCCCCAATGTTGAGAGCCAGGTTTTTATACCAAATATCATGCCTGCCCGGCCCGGGTTTCGAACTCAGAGCCCTGGCATATGCCAGGCGGATGTGCTAACCACTACACTAGCCGCGCTCCCACAAATCCGTAAATCCCGTAAATTGGTAAATCACGAGTATGATAATAACAGCAGGGACAAGTTTGAGAAATATGCCGTCTAAAATTTAAATTATCATCAGAGTACTCCGAGATTCCGTGCTGAAGGTGCAGGCGTAACATACTGGCTAAGCGTAGGTGTGGGAAAAAAGCTTTTAATTTTGTCACGCTGCCTCTGTATACCAATAATAAGAAACTCTGTTTTATCAGTATTTAACTTTAATCTACTCTCAGTCATCCAAACGATTTAATGTGAGATCCAAGGCGTTTTCCTTCAACTTTTTTCAAGTATATTGGAAATGAAACTGAGATTAGAAACTGGTCTATAATTCTTGAAGTTATATTTACGAAGAGATGTCTTCTCGAGGAGGAGGTTTACATATGCATGTTTAAAATCGTGTGGAAACATTCCCGAACTTAGTGACAGATTTATAATATTTATAAAAAAAAGGTATCAAATAGAGAGTTAAGACATGCTTTTAACAGAATAGTTGGTAACGGATCAAGCTCACATGACTTATTTGGAGATGCCATAATTATTTGTTTCACTTCATCAACTGTTGCAGGTATAAAAGAAGAAAGCAGATACTTTATTTTTTTTTGGAATTTCAACGTTAACATGAGTCAAAAATTGGTTCGGAAATGAAGAACGAATAAGGCTAATTTTATTCTTATAATAATTATAAAACATACCACACATTAGTGAGTCAAGTTTCGGTTGTGGCGGAGCAGGCTGTCAGTGAAGAAATTTATTTATACAACTCCATAACTGACGAGAATTTTCCGAATTATTGGACACCATATTTATAAAATAATTAGATTTAGCTTTTGCCATTTGTATATTACAATAGTGACATTGTTTCGAATGACGTGACCTACCCAATAGAGAACGCGATTTACGCCAAACACGTTCACGGTAACGACGGCGTGTTTTAGACGGTAAAATTTCAGGTGTTATCCACGGGGAAGGTACTTTCTGTGAAAACCATATGTCTGCACCGCCTATTACTGGGAGGGCAGACAATCTTATGTATGTACCCTTCAATTGCACAAACCTTTCCCAGTCGACAAAAATGTACGTTAACCGTCTCATAAAATTTACATTTCTACCCGCCATTGACGCTCGCCACAAAAACAAACATTCACGCTCACATTTAATGGGAGGGGGCAAAACCATATGTCCGAGAAATTCCGGGGGGACAGCTGCCCCCGCCCCCCCCCCCCCCCCCTGTTCCCAAGCCTATGGTGTCATGGCTGAATGGAATCAGTGCATCACGGGAGTAGCGGCTGTCATGACTGAATGGAAGCAATGCTTCAAGGGAGTATGGGCTGTCATGACGCTATGGAAGCAGTGCAACACGGGAGTAGCGGGTGACCCGCCGGGTGGATACAGTGAGACCCACAACGCCGCCTCGCACCTGCCCGGGGCTGTCGGAGGCTGGCGGGGAAGAATCACTGCTTACCTCCCAGAACGTCTCATCCCAACACTAGAATAGAACCTCGCGGAGAAGGCTTGTTGCTGCTCGGCTGGTATTGATTGATGCGAGCTCTTCAAATAGACCCGTTGACGGAGGCGAGGAGCAACTGTCCGCCGGGTACACACAGGGGCGTGGGTAGGACTACGCAAGCAAGTAACTTATTCACTACACTTCTTATTATCATATCCAAATGTGAAATCGTATTTACGTGTAGAGTCTCGCTGACTTGACAAGTGACTTCCGGTACAATGACGTCACTGTATGCGTACAAGAGTTCGTCATTCCCTGTTTCTGTTGATCGCGGCCCATGTTTTTATTTAAAATATTGCTTCTTTTGTGGTTCTCCTCTTTGTGTGAGACTCACTGTCTGCCACTTTTATTCTTCTCCTGTCTATGAGACAGCGAGAAACTCTACAGGTAAATATTTATTTATGTATTATGATGATAATAATTGTAATGAAAAACAATGACAATTTACTTTAAATGACTTTAGTGGATGCAACTATAATCACAAACACAGGCACTGCAACTGAAATACGAAGACACAACGACTTGCACGCTCACATACATACAACTACAATAGGTGTGTGTGTGTGTGTGTGTGTGTGTGTGTGTGTGTGTGTGTGTGTGTGTGTGTGTGTGTGTGTGTGTGTGTGTGTGTGTGTGTGTGTGTGTGTGTGTGTGTGTGTGTGTGTGTGTGTATGTGTGTGTGTGCAAGCATGCATGCGGCTAGTCCAGGAGCGGATCTACAGAGGGTAGTCCAGGAGCGGATCTACAGAGGGTAGTCCAAGAGCGGATCTAGAGAGGGTAGTCCAAGAGCGGATCTACAGAGGGTAGTCCAAGAGCGGATCTACAGAGGGTAGTCCAAGAGCGGATCTACAGAGGGTAGTCCAAGAGCGGATCTAGAGAGGGTAGTCCAAGAGCGGATCTACAGAGGGTAGTCCAAGAGCGGATCTACAGAGGGTAGTCCAGGAGCGGATCTACAGAGGGTAGTCGGGAGACCTAAAAACGTCCACCGGCGGCAGACGTCAGTTCAAATTCGGTGGTCTTACTCCGTTGTCGGATTCGGATCATTCATGACATCGGAAGATGGGGAGGGGTGCTGTTGAAATGTTTTCGCCGCCGCGTCGCCATAACTTCAGCTTATTGTAACCTAGACGAAGGCACATTCCAAAGGTCTACGGGCGCACGGTAACGGGGGCCCATTGAAAAAGATCTCAGCGGACGCCAAATTGCAAAGGCCTGGGGGACGTGCCCCCAGGCCCATGGATCCGCATATGGACATACGACAATGTATTTGATATTAAAGTGATTACTTATGCACATGTTTATCTTAGTTTCTATTGTAGGACAGTGACAATAGTGAACAAATTGGGCCATTGTTTTGAAGATAGGCCTACCTCATGGATACAACTACACACTCCCATTACCTCGTTTCTGTACGCCATATCACTCTTAAATCGCGATGACGTATTTCGTTATGCAATTAGACAATTAATATATGTCACGTGAGTTGTTATTGTCTAACTACGTAAACGAATCAGCGTGTCGAGAACAAGTATAATATAGTCAAGTAGTGTTTGTATTACAACATTTTAATTGTTTTGACACAGGCACTTACCTCCAACTGTACAGGTGGCACCGATGGGAGTACCTGTGTAAACACAACGTTTGTTCGTCGATCACGTGAAGCCCAGTGGTATTGTGGCTGGAGCCTCGGACTCTCGACCAAAAGAACCAGGGTTTGAAGCCCAGTGGTACTGTGGCTGGAGCCTCGGACTCTCGACCAAAAGAACCAGGGTTTGAAGCCCAGTGGTACTGTGGCTGGAGCCTCGGACTCTCGACCAAAAGAACCAGGGTTTGAAGCCCAGTGGTACTGTGGCTGGAGCCTCGGACTCTCGACCAAAAGAACCAGGGTTTGAAGCCCAGTGGTACTGTGGCTGGAGCCTCGGACTCTCGACCAAAAGAACCAGGGTTTGAAGCCCAGTGGTACTGTGGCTGGAGCCTCGGACTCTCGACCAAAAGAACCAGGGTTTGAAGCCCAGTGGTACTGTGGCTGGAGCCTCGGACTCTCGACCAAAAGAACCAGGGTTTGAAGCCCAGTGGTACTGTGGCTGGAGCTTCGGACTCTCGACCAAAAGAACCAGGGTTTGAAGCCCAGTGGTACTGTGGCTGGAGCCTCGGACTCTCGACCAAAAGAACCAGGGTTTGAAGCCCAGTGGTACTGTGGCTGGAGCCTCGGACTCTCGACCAAAAGAACCAGGGTTTGAAGCCCAGTGGTACTGTGGCTGGAGCCTCGGACTCTCGACCAAAAGAACCAGGGTTTGAAGCCCAGTGGTACTGTGGCTGGAGCCTCGGACTCTCGACCAAAAGAACCAGGGTTTGAAGCCCAGTGGTACTGTGGCTGGAGCCTCGGACTCTCGACCAAAAGAACCAGGGTTTGAAGCCCAGTGGTACTGTGGCTGGAGCCTCGGACTCTCGACCAAAAGAACCAGGGTTTGAAGCCCAGTGGTACTGTGGCTGGAGCCTCGGACTCTCGACCAAAAGAACCAGGGTTTGAAGCCCAGTGGTACTGTGGCTGGAGCCTCGGACTCTCGACCAAAAGAACCAGGGTTTGAAGCCCAGTGGTACTGTGGCTGGAGCCTCGGACTCTCGACCAAAAGAACCAGGGTTTGAAGCCCAGTGGTACTGTGGCTGGAGCCTCGGACTCTCGACCAAAAGAACCAGGGTTTGAAGCCCAGTGGTACTGTGGCTGGAGCCTCGGACTCTCGACCAAAAGAACCAGGGTTTGAAGCCCAGTGGTACTGTGGCTGGAGCCTCGGACTCTCGACCAAAAGAACCAGGCTTCGAATCCTATGCTGCGGTGTCGAACCATGGGCAAATTCGTTCACTCTACGTTGCTCTAGTTCATTCAGCTGAGTACCTGGCTATAGACACTGGTCGGTATTTATGTACGAATAGTCTTCGAGCCCATGTTGTTGGTCAGCAGAGGCAGAACGTTCTGAACTGCACTCGTTCCTAGTAGACTTGACTAATTCTCTCTTTCATAATATTGCTCTTAAGGATATCATAAAATTACAACGTATGCAAGTTTGTTTAATAAGGATTGTGACTCGGTAGATTCTTAGGTTTTTGCATTGGTATCCTGCCCCCATATCGTATCATTTTGGGTGGGAGGATTGATCTGTAAACTATTACATACCAGGCACTTTTGTGTAAGCAACCGGCATATGTATATGTATCTATTACAACGAAAACGCCTATCCAGCCTCGATCATTTAATTCCGATTTACTTTTTGTTCCTGTGTTTAATATTAATATTGGAACAAGGGCTTTTAAATGGCAGGTCTATTAATATGACGACTCTTTGTAATCTGCTTATTTAAAAACGTACCTTTATAAATTTGCATGCCCACCTTAGTTCCATGGCGCATCCATACATCTGTTGATAACTTTAATACGGCTTACTGATTTTGAGATTGACTAATCCTTTTGTTTTGAAGCTCCTGTGAGTTTGATTTCCGAGGATTTAGGTACAAAAGAAGCTACCTTATTATTATTATTATTATTATCTGATATTCGCCTGAACCAGACTGTCGACAGCTTATGAAATGCGACATTTGCGAGCTGCTTAGGGCGTGCAACATTCTCAATATTGAGTCTCACTTCTTGGTCGTCCGCCATTCCTCGAATATTCGGTCGGTATATCTTTGAACACTTTTGGTTTTAGATTCGTTGGTGGCGAGGAACCATTCTGCTAGGCTCCGTGGGACAATTATTTCAAGTTGGTCCAGGAAAATGCGAAAATAACTAACGAAGTATTGTATCGTCAGCGTATTCAATGTCGCGTGGCAGACAGATGTCACTCGTGTCAAAGACTGGTTGTGGAGGCAGCTTATCATCTTCGCGCGTTCGATCGATGTGTTTGCAAGGAGAATGAATTACCATTCAAACTTCCGACTCTTCAAGCCATGTTGGAAGTACTTCCATCAGCCTGTGTCGTCGGATATGGTATCATTTGTTTGGCTCATTCTATGACAAGAATCTCAACTGCGACACGGTATATCTGCACCTTAATACACAGCCACCGGTATCCGAACAGCAAACACCACGTCAGCCCATACTTCGACAAGGTGAAAGGAACTCACCTACTTTTGCTTTTTCGTCTTGCGCATGACAGTTAGTAGAATGATGGGTCTCAAACTCGTCAGAGGCCCCACTGCCTTACCGAGGCCCCACTGCTTTACCGAGGCCCCACTGCCTTGCCGGGACTTCTGTACGGATGGTGTTGAGCTTGCTCGTCGTTGCTAACACTTCCTCTATTGTAACTTGTGCAATTCGATCAACTAGGCTTATAAGGGTTTCAGCGCTACGTTGTGGTATAATAATGATAATAATTATTATTAATATCATATGCCCCTACCTTGTGCCTTATGTTTGCGTGCGTGGGTGTGCGTTTGATCTAGGATCTATCAAAGACTCCAATTTCAGACTACAGCATAAATAATCAGTTCAAACATCGAGCGGCATTGTCATTGACAGGTCAGAGTTCACACAATGATTCCAATGTTATTGGTTGTGGTTTATTACGCAAAGTATATATTTGTTATCTATTTTCGTCAAGGTAAAGATATTAATAAGTATTGTTAGTTTTAGCAAACATAGTCCAGACTGGTCTGTGATCGGCCACTTGACGACTCTGTAAATAGCGGGGCACTTTATGAGAGACAGTCATGCTTAATGAATTATGAACATACCAATAGCTAACCGTAACCATTTATGCTAGCTTTGGTGGAATTTATGTTCAATACGTTCACGATAGTGGTCGCACCGGAAGGAATTAGTCCCAATGGCGGAGAGGGTAGTGGAGTTTCTACAGGCCTATGGACTGCGAGGGGTCCATATTGTATTGTATTGTATTTATTCAGATTCCGACAGGTCCAGTGGACCCATTAACAAGACTGATAACTGATACAATACATATAAATAATAAAACAATAACATAACAATAAAAACAATACGAACAATAAGGACATAAAAACCACACAATATCAACATCAAATATACCAGGCAAACATATGTTATACATAGAAATGTCTTTGAACTGAGGATCTAAATGGCTCAGCTCCTGAATATATATCATAAGTTGGATCATTTAAATACAATGTGTTGAAACTAGTCATACATCTATTCAAAACACAGTGTTTTCTAATGTTGATTCTGCTATTGGAAACTCTAAAAGGGATGTAGTTTCGTAGAGATCGTGAAGGACAGTGAAATTGGATAGCCCCTAACAGATACGACGAGTCTAGTTGGGAGTGCACACACTTGTGTAAAAACATAAGGTCTGCAACTTGCCTACGATGAAGAAGGGATGGTAATCTAAAATGATGGCAAAGCTTAGGATAACTGTCAGAGGAGTATTGTATTTTGGATTTGTAACATAGATATTTAATGAATTTCTTTTGAACTCGTTCGATTTTGTCAATAAACGTACGTTGCCAGGGATTCCCGATAACACTGCTATACTATAATATAAAAGTTGTTTTCAAATATTGAATAGTTATGGAGATGTTGAGAGAAATAAGTCCTTAAACTTAAAGACGGTGGTAGAACCAGAATACATAAAGCTGTATTAGACTTAGTAAAGAAACAATGTAAGTTTAGTACGAGAAACTAGGTAATTCTCTCAGAGGATTAAACATGAATAAAATATATTATTTACTGATCGTTTTAATGCTAAGTGTTGGTCTCTCGATAAGTCAATATTTTCCTTGTCCACTTGCCACGTCCAACTTGTTGCACCAGGTGGCAATCTTACCATTTGTCTAGTGGCTATGCTGTTGACCTATGCGCAAACATAATAGCAAGGTTCTTTTAGTGTTGCCATCAATCTTAGTTTAGTTCGAATCGAGTCTACCTTTAAAACCATACAGGTTATCAGAGAAACATAAACGCAGTTCGATCTACACAAAAACATGTTTACAATAGTCCTTATATAACAATGGGACTTCAGGTGTCAAGCTTTGCGTCACACGCACGACAATTCTTTGTGGATTAAAGGTCGTTGTTTTACGTCCGGATAAACAACAAAAAGGCCCATAATTTGGAGTTGGACCACGCAGGAATTGTGTGCATCCTGTAAAAAGTGCAAAATGTGGTCGGCCTTCAATATCACAAGATGTTAGTATTTCCAATTATTACATCGGAGACTTGTAATGTTATTATTTAGAAAGGACAGTCCGAGTATTTATAAGTTGGTATCACCAGTAATTATAACAGAATACACATACAATAGGCATTCAGTCCAAAACAACACTGAATGTATCACCAGTAATGATTACAGAATACACATACGGTAGGCATTCAGTCCAAAACAACATTAAATGTGTTTCGAAACAAGTCATCTAAACTGAAGAACATGAATTATGGAAACAAAAAAGACGACTCCTTACCACGAGGAAAAATAATGTCGTAAGAACGAGTACGATTCCATCAACATTACTCTCTGTCTCGACAGACTGCTACAGGCATAGTTACGAAGAACTGTGCGTGGTTTACTGTCCTCGCTTCCTGGAAGTTTATTTTGTGTGCATTGTTATTGATTACACCTGGCGCGCGGTGGTACGAACCACGTGACACACGTGTTGCGCGGTGTCTGGTGCCAGGTCGTACGCTCTACGTATACGTTTACGTCCGGACGTCACATTGCAATGGGTTCGCTGTTTGGGGTCTTCGTTCTGCTCTTTCTGAACCGGTCGACGGTCAGCAGAAAGTTACATATCACGGTACATTGTTAAGTCATAAACCACATACACTCAAACGAACATTTTCCACAGCATCACATGCATTATTTGTATTTCATGCAGTTTAGCTGATAAACTTCTATGTGCATTTAGCAACTGTATAGATCCGTCTATAAATGTTACCATTCCAAACCTATATTGGACAATGGCTTAATCTATACCTGCCAACATTCCCGGAATTTCCGAAAGTTTCCTTAATTTTTAGTATATCTCCAGGTCTCCCGGAATGCAAGCAGATTTCCCGGACTTTCGCTTCAAATCTCCAATGTCAACATCCAAGACAGCGCGACGCCACGGGAGACGTGCTGAACCGCTGAAGTTCCGGCAAGAAATCTCCAATAGCACCCCTCCCCCCGTCTTCCGATGTCAAGACAGCGCGACACGGGAAGCATGCTGAATCGCTGATGAATCTCCGGAAATAAAAAAAATGGCAAGTCTGTTAATATGACGAATCAGGTTTTCTGATGTTAATCTACCTTCTTCTTCCCCTTTCGTTACTTGTCGGATGGAGGCCATCTCACTTGGTCCGTTCCACCCTCTCAACGATATGTCTCCACTTACTACGATCATTTGCTATTTTCTCCCACTCTCGACTGTTCATCTCAGCGCTTTCGATATATCGTTTGACACTAACCCTCCATCTCAACTTCCTCTTCTCATTTCATCGCCTCCTGTTCATGCTTAATTGTCAATTCGTAATTATTTATTATTCTATGTATGTATCCTACCCATCTCAGTAAGCTACTTTCAGTCTCACGTGCTTCTTCACTATCCGATCTCTTCTCTTAATGTGCTGCTCCTCCAATCTTCATTCTATCTTCTCGTGTTAGTGTGCATAGTCCAGTTGTTCTGTGCCATCTCTGCCGCCAGTGCTAGTTTCCCCAACCCATATACGCAAGTTGGTGCCACGCAGGCTTCCTTTGCTGTTTTTGTCAAGTTTCTGCCACACGTATTACCTTCTACATTTCTTCCTGCATTGTGTGCCCCTTTAAACAATATGTCCCTGCATTATGTGTTCCCTTTAAACA
Organism: Escarpia spicata; assembly: GCA_963995525.1. Lineage (NCBI taxonomy): Eukaryota > Metazoa > Annelida > Polychaeta > Sabellida > Siboglinidae > Escarpia > Escarpia spicata. The sequence goes on from OZ023211.1 coordinate 2,097,195, forward strand.
GTGTGTCCCTGCATTGTGTGCCCCTTTAAACAATGTGTCCCTGCATTGTGTGCCCCCTTTAACAAGATTGAACAAGATTGCCACCCAGAGAATTAACTTTAGATGGCAGGTGGACAATGGAGCCCTGTGGCTTATTGAGAGTCCAACCTTTTATCTACGTGTATCCCACCCTTCTAAGGTATGTGTCGATTTTATTTTCAAACATATTCACACTACTAGCACCCACACAATCAGCAGATAAGCTGTTCCATTCATTTACAGTCCTTTGTGAAAATGAGAACTTTTGTTATATCTAATCTACACTGCTCCTTTAAACTTCATGTCCTCTGGTCTTTCTATCTTTCTTAACTGAGAAAAAATATTTCTATAAATATTTTATAACCATTCAATATTTTAAACACTTCTTTCTGATCTCCTCTCAATCTCCTGGTCTGTAGTGTTGTTATAAATAGTTTAAGCGTGTTCAATTGTTTCATTAAAATTCAAATAATACATTAGCACATATGAGGTTGCATGTCATAGTGGGAACGAGATTCGTCTAGGTTTTGTGTTTGCTCAATGGTCCTAAAACGAAATGCGCGAGAGAAAAACGAATCGCGGGAAAGGTCACATATACTCTATATAACTCTATTGACATCACCAATAAATAACTACCTCATCAATCACACATCGCTGCCAAATCAGTGCAGCTGCTAAACTCACACCGACACACGATTCGATAAAAACACGGACAACGAAGTGCCGGTGTACATATGACCGAGTGCTAATTACAGAACGCACGACCTGCCAAGGAAGAACTCGCAGAATGACGTCTCACGAGGTACGCTGGATTCTTTCGGAATAACTCAAAGGTGGCTGGCATATTCTCGACCATCCGTCCCGTACATGCGTCAGTCAAGTTGTCAGAGACACCGGTGCCACGCATAGCGGGATTTTGATCGCAGCGACCGTTTTCGTTTTAGGGTCTTCTAAGGTCAGACGCGCGCTGCGCAACTGTCGCGTGCGTTTTTCTCCAGATTTTGCGCGGGAACTGGGACTGTGGCCGATATTGGAAAGATAAATGTGCGCGCGTTGTGGCGTGGGAGTAGGGGGGGGGGGCGTGTGGATTCACGCTGAGAACGGATATATATATGATGTATTTATATCATAACGGATATTGTACATCCGATGTAGCTTCCGCTGCCACGAGCAGACTCGCCCTATCGCTCATTATCAAGGTCTCTCAAACCGGCAAAATGAAGTCTCCTCAAAGTAATAAAGTGTTGATGGTGATGACGGTGGTGATGGTGATGATGACGACGACGACGATTATAATGACGACGACGATGGCGGCGGCGATGATGATGACAGAACATATCATACCACAAATAAAGTTATCCCTTCGGTGCATTCTAGCTGCAAACATTATTCTACAGCCTGTTTGCCGTCTCCATTCCAGTATCGCGGGCTGAAGGTATTCAGTAGAAGGCAAGGAGGCGTTATTACAAACAAAGTGACGGAACTGCCCACCTAAACAAATCCATTTTCATTCTGTTTCGTGTGTGTGTGTGTGTGTGTGTGTGTGTGTGTGTGTGTGTGTGTGTGTGTGTGTGTGTGTGTGTGTGTGTGTGTGTGTGTGTGTGTGTGTGTGTGTGTGTGTGTGTGTGTGTGTGTGTGCGTTTCTTTATAACATGGCCTCTATGTTTGTACGATAACTGAGACATAGGACCTACATCTAGTGAGCTCACCTTTGCTTTAGGCAAGTGCACAATTAGCTAATTTTCTTCACACGGTAGGCCTACATGTTCATGTTGCCATTCAACGAATCAACGACATTGGTACTGTGTTTCTCCTAAATGTTTCCTTAACAGAAATCACCCCGACTGAGAGGCCGGTGTAATTAGTCTACCGACAAACGCATAGTGGATTATTGCAATAGCGGCCCTACGTGTGGATTCCATATAACAGAAATACGACATGTTGTAAGTTTCGTTTAATGTACTTATTTGGTGTCCCAGTCTGCTACACATACACGGATATCCAACACGACAACGACACGTGGACATGGTAAACGTCCCAACAAAGTGCGTAGCAAAACCCGTGTCGACATGCTGTCGCAACTCACACCACAACCAAAGCATACAGTTTATAACGCTAAGAGTATGTTAACTCCAAGCTTGTTTAGAAGCCATGTGGACGGATGTTTTTTCACGTTCACTCTTGGGAATCAATTTTAAACGTTACCTAATTCGTGTGCTCAATAAGCAACACCAAGACAATGTTGACATACTTCCTCAATAGAAACATAATGGCTTTATAGTGTCTGCTAAACAAACTGCATTAGAAACACTGTGCTGGGCAAATAACAACAAATACAATTAATAAAACGTTTCATTTTTCGATATCCAAGTATACTGACAACCGTGAAACACTATCACCATTACTACTACGCTCTAACACAGGTAGGCATTTACCGAGGTATGTTGTGTTTGAATATAAGTGGTCATGTTAGCATTGTTTACTGCATAACCACTACACACAGTCATCAAACTAAGGGTAGCAGAGGCGGACCCAGAAAGCGACTCGGGGGGAGGGGGCACAAAAACCTCCACTCGCGGCCGAACTAAATGATGTAGAAAGTTTTGTCGCTACCGCGCGCGAGCATAACTTGAACTTCTGCGTTGTCTTGGCCCGACTGGTGACACTCGAAGACGTGGGTGGGGGGTGCTGTTGAAAATTGTTCGCGTTAGCTCTTCTTCAGTTACATTTTCGGAACTTCACCTTATTGTAACCTAAACATGGGGACTTTCCAAACGGTCTAGAGAGCACGGTCACGTGGGCCCATTTAAAAAGGTCTACGGGCACGTAAAATTACAAAGACATAGGGGGGCACGTGCCCCCAGACCCCCCTGGATCCGCCTATGGGTATACATGTGTACCAAGTAAACTAACGGGGGGAACTGGTTTACTGCATTAGCGTTGACCTATCCGATCCTGTCCTATCCCGTCGCCGGTTCAGGTCCATCAAAACCAGGACCAGCAGGTTCAGCAACAGGACTTACCCCCTAGCCGTCCAAGCCCTATCAAAACATTAGAGAGTACCCAAGTTTTTTTATTTCGAAAATGTTTTACATTGCATTGATAATTACGTATATCGCTGTTTTAAAGTTTCGTTTTTTATGTGGAATTATTGTATGTGATAGAGTAATTTTAATAAAGATAGGAGAAAATTGATTTTTAAGAAAGTATTAATTGTGCATGATGTTAGTTATCGTTTTATTATTAGTAGTATATGTAAATGTAATGGTTTGCTGCTTGTGAGTGAATTGATATGAATATATGTGCTTGTATGACCCGACATCACAACACATTCCAATGTTTTATTGTATTGACTGCAGTAACGACACATGGCAATAAACGTATCTGATCTTATCTGTCTTATCTATAAAACATGCGTTACGTATGCCTAGAGCTGTTTACCTAGATATGTCGCCAGCGTCAACCGCTGCAGGCCAGAGTTTACATTCACAAAACATCCGTGTGTTTCTGTCAACACAAGTACACCTAGTACTATTTACTACAGCTTGGGTTTGTATTATGCATGTAGACATTCATCATGCATAACATGAATTGATTATTAATCGAATAATGCATACTGCATAAGCAGACGACTGACATCCTTTTGGAACTCGCGTCAGTTTCGTAAAATCCCCCCAAAACGTAGCATTACGATTGGGTGATGGTTTGTTCTTCATCATGTTTCATTAAATAAACAAATTGCTTCAGTGGCGCCGTCGTCTATTGAGTGAAACTAGTATTAATGCATAGTGACGTGTCTACGTAACTCGTTAAGTTACTATGATAAAAAGAAATGTTTGTTACCGCAGTTAGGCCCCTCCACAACTCACAGGTCGGTTAATCCTTTGCAAAAAACGTTAATGAATGTGTTTATAAAACGTCGGTTAAACACCATAGCCAGCATAACGTGACATGAAAACACACATTTTAAGGAAACTCGTTCAATTTAACAAGTAACAACCATAAAACTTACATTTCGGTCAGATTGTAGTATTTAATCATTAACAACTTTTCTAATAATTAATTAGTATTCAATCGATACAAAAGTGGACAAAAGCATTTTATTATCTCAAGTATTAAATTTTAATACATTTTCAACAATCCTTAGTTTTCCCCAATAGATACACAACTTTGTCAAACATTGTAGTATAATTGACAGACAGCGCGTAGTTTTGTAGCATCTTACGCAACGCGTAAATTGTCACTAGTAAAACCTTGAAATGGCGCCTTCTGGCGATTACTTATTGCACTACACATAGCATATTTAGCCCAGTAGAATACTGACATACGTTTAAATTATAGTCATTATATTATTTTATTACACATCACATTAACATTTACTTTCTTAAAAATTGTGAAACAACATTGTTAAGTAAACAAGATTATAAAACTAGTTTGTTAAACAAAACTGCAAAACAATTTTGCAGTGGAATGTTGGCCAGCATAAATGGTTGTTTTTCTCACAAAACTAACTGTTTGCATTCAGATCAATAAGATGCTGTGACATGCAGTACGTATTCAGAATTATCATACACCACATAATGTACATTAAACTATCTTAAGCAAACAATTTTAATTTATATTATAGGCACCCTCCCCTTTGGACTATTTTACAAATCTCCCCAGAATGATGTAAATATTTACTCTGAACAACAATTAACAGTAATAACAAACCACATTTATAACACACCATTATTTCTGTATAATTATATATATATATATATGTATATATATATATATACATATATATATATATATATGCTGTAATCAGGCAGACATATAGGACTTTAAAAAACATTTTGTCAAGTACTTCACTAATTTAAACAAAGAAACACCAATTTTACCAATGGAAAATTTACTTTTCACGTGAATTCAGAAAACAATTGAGACAACATGCATAATTCAAATGTCTACAAGATACAAACTGAGATCGAAGAGAATTGGTTGCATAACAGGTACTAAAACAACTTAATCCAGCAACATTTAAAAAAGGTTTAACAATCAAGACTAAGAAAATCATTTCTTGGTCTACCATTTGAAGAATTTTCAATTTACTAACAGCCAACAAGGAGGTAAATGGAATAACTGATGTCCATTATACTTTTAGGCTGCAGGGTGCACTAAATATTTTGTCTCAATCCTTCCCAGCATGCAATGTATTGTTGAATTTAAATAAAAAAGAAGAACTAGGTCATCAATCACAATAAAAGTCACCACAAAACAATATCTGCAAATTAATACATTGACTGAAATTTTCCAAAATTGAAAAGCATTTACTGGTGCAAAGATATGGAATGTTCCTTGTCGAGCACTAAGATATAATTTCCATACACCCTTCTAAATTAATTTGTCAGAACAATGGCTTTGTTTTGATTGGCCTGTTTGGTTAACTTATTGATTTATGTATTTTTATCACCTTTCTAAATTCAAAACAACAAGTGTACGTCCTTTTTAATGTATCAACTCATCCAACGACATATCTTAATTTATTTGAACCCATAATTTTAATATATCTTTACTACACTTTACCTGGTACTTACCTAATTATTTAATTTCAAGCTCTACTATAATTTTTCCGTTTAAACTTACACCCATCACCACATTGTATATTTTATAAGATTCATATTTGTATCGCTATTATTAATTTCACAGCCAGCTGTCATTGAGGCTTCTACAACTCGGTGTGTTCAGGGTAAATCTTCTCCGTTTTATCGACATGGCTGCCACCGCCTCTTTTGGGATAGAACCTTGACAGTCTCTGGAGTTCATCGTGAATCTCCTTTTCCGCTGCCTCAAGGTCTAGAGATTTTGCTTCCTTCCCTTCCTCCTCGTCAATATAATTACCCTCACTATCGAAACCTGCAAGCAAGACAAGAACAGATGCTTAAATATTATGTAAATATATAAATAAAAAACTACACATTCACATGTAAAAGAATAATCTATATTCTTTTATAACAAGCATTCTGTGACGATTTTTTTCAGTGATATGTCAATAAGTCCCTTGTAATTGATACATCAATGCAAACTGTTGGGCAAGAGATTGTGGCATGTTATAACTTGCACAGCTGGGGTTAATATGAAATGGATACATTTGAATGAATCTAGGAGGTACTGTTATGTATATCAATGTAATAAAGAAAACACTGTCATCATGCTAAAAATACACTTGTCTTATTAATTGAACATGAAATATCAATATAAACTATAGCTTCTAGTTAAACCATACAACCCACCGTTTACTTTAATAGGCTGTAAAACAAAACAAGCTGTAACACATTGCACATTTAAATGGTCTTTCATCAGTGTGAGTTACAGAATAAGGAATTGTACGTTTAAATGGTCTTTCATCAATGTGAGTTACAGTTACTGCCAAAATTTACGATATATTAAAGAAATCAATCCCACAGGCCATCTACTATGCAAGCTCTGTGTCACTAATTATTTTTGTTCAACCATTTTAGCTAGCGCCATATATGACGCCACACAACGGAATTTGTTAGAACTATGAAACCCAGACTATATCACTTTGAGCCAACGTAACCTAGGCTGTTGTTATTCCTTCGAGTTTTGTGTTCGAATCTGTACACTTATGCGTGTTCTAACGATGTGACAAGTATATATATTAACAACATGTCTTCAATGCGCTTGGCAGACAACCAGACAACGATCACGAAATGGTTTATGTTAGCGCCTTCCGTCCGCGTCCCTGTTTACATCGGTTGACACAAGGTAGCAACGATTTACACGGAAATCCATCCAATACTAGGGATGATCACGAAATTTCTGTTCCAAAACGTCAATTCTTGTTACTTTTCAGGACTTTTGCAATGGTTATCTGTATTTTTTAGCATGTTGAATGATCGTTGTAATAGTCTTTTGCCGGAATATAATATAATGTTAAAAGAAAAGTTTTTGATCAGAAGCAAGGGTCGGCATCATAAAAAATATTTTTCTTTTGTTCTTCAAAAATTGCATAGGGTTGCACGGAAATACTAGGGATGGTCGGGTTACCGGAAACACGTATTATTTTAATTGGCCTTATTTGTTCTATGGCAATGTGTTCATTATATCACAACTCATCATTTAAGGGAAAAAAGAGTGCACATATTATTATTTAACAAAATGCACTTTGTGGCATTTTTATCTGCTTGAATAATGGTATGAATTGCATTTTGAACCTCTAAAATCACTTTCCTTTTCAACAAGTTGGTTACTGACCAGTAGGGTTGGAACTAGTCCAGCAACAAGTGGACATGTTACTTAGCAAGACCTTCTGCTGCAGCCATACAAGCGTCTTGTTCCATGTGAGGAGTGGGGGCCTCTCTTAATGTATCTCTCCACCTTAGCTTTGTCCTTAAGCGTCTTGTTCCGTGTGAGGAGTGGGGGCCTCTCTTAATGTATCTCTCCACCTTAGCTTTGTCCTTAAGCGTCTTGTTCCGTGTGAGGAGTGGGGGCCTCTCTTAACGTATCTCTCCACCTTAGCTTTGTCCTTAAGCCTCTTGTTCCGTGTGAGAAGTGGGGGGCCTCTCTTAACGGATCTCTCCACCTTAGCTTTGTCCTTAAGTGTCTTGTTCCGTGTGAGGAGTGGGGGCCTCTCTTAACGTATCTCTCCACCTTAGCTTTGTCCTTAAGCGTCTTGTTCCGTGTGAGGAGTGGGGGCCTCTCTTAACGTATCTCTCCACCTTAGCTTTGTCCTTAAGCGTCTTGTTCCGTGTGAGGAGTGGGGGCCTCTCTTAACGGATCTCTCCACCTTAGCTTTGTCCTTAAGCGTCTTGTTCCGTGTGAGGAGTGGGGGCCTCTCTTAACGTATCTCTCCACCTTAGCTTTGTCCTTAAGCGTCTTGTTCCGTGTGAGGAGTGGGGGCCTCTCTTAACGTATCTCTCCACCTTAGCTTTGTCCTTAAGCGTCTTGTTCCGTGTGAGGAGTGGGGGCCTCTCTTAACGTATCTCTCCACCTTAGCTTTGTCCTTAAGCGTCTTGTTCCGTGTGAGGAGTGGGGGCCTCTCTTAACGTATCTCTCCACCTTAGCTTTGTCCTTAAGCGTCTTGTTCCGTGTGAGGAGTGGGGGCCTCTCTTAACGTATCTCTCCACCTTAGCTTTGTCCTTAAGCGTCTTGTTCCGTGTGAGGAGTGGGGGCCTCTCTTAACGTATCTCTCCACCTTAGCTTTGTCCTTAAGCGTCTTGTTCCGTGTGAGGAGTGGGGGCCTCTCTTAACGTATCTCTCCACCTTAGCTTTGTCCTTAAGCGTCTTGTTCCGTGTGAGGAGTGGGGGCCTCTCTTAACGTATCTCTCCACCTTAGCTTTGTCCTTAAGCGTCTTGTTCCGTGTGAGGAGTGGGGGCCTCTCTTAACGTATCTCTCCACCTTAGCTTTGTCCTTAAGCGTCTTGTTCCGTGTGAGGAGTGGGGGCCTCTCTTAACGTATCTCTCCACCTTAGCTTTGTCCTTAAGCGTCTTGTTCCGTGTGAGGAGTGGGGGCCTCTCTTAACGTATCTCTCCACCTTAGCTTTGTCCTTAAGCGTCTTGTTCCGTGTGAGGAGTGGGGGCCTCTCTTAACGTATCTCTCCACCTTAGCTTTGTCCTTAAGCGTCTTGTTCCGTGTGAGGAGTGGGGGCCTCTCTTAACGTATCTCTCCACCATAGCTTTGTCCTTAAGCGTCTTGTTCCGTGTGAGGAGTGGGGGCCTCTCTTAACGTATCTCTCCACCATAGCTTTGTCCTTAAGCGTCTTGTTCCGTGTGAGGAGTGGGGGCCTCTCTTAACGTATCTCTCCACCTTAGCTTTGTCCTTAAGCGTCTTGTTCCGTGTGAGGAGTGGGGGCCTCTCTTAACGTATCTCTCCACCTTAGCTTTGTCCTTAAGCGTCTTGTTCCGTGTGAGGAGTGGGGGCCTCTCTTAACGTATCTCTCCACCTTAGCTTTGTCCTTAAGCGTCTTGTTCCGTGTGAGGAGTGGGGGCCTCTCTTAACGTATCTCTCCACCTTAGCTTTGTCCTTAAGCGTCTTGTTCCGTGTGAGGAGTGGGTGCCTCTCTTAACGTATCTCTCCACCTTAGCTTTGTCCTTAAGCGTCTTGTTCCGTGTGAGGAGTGGGGGCCTCTCTTAACGTATCTCTCCACCTTAGCTTTGTCCTTAAGCGTCTTGTTCCATGTGAGGAGTGGGGGCCTCTCTTAACGTATCTCTCCACCTTAGCTTTGTCCTTAAACGTCTTGTTCCATGTGAGGAGTGGGGGCCTCTCTTAACGTATCTCTCCACCTTAGCTTTGTCCTTAAGCGTTTTGTGCAATGTGAGGAGTGGGGGCCTTTCTTAACATATCTCTCCACCATATCTTTGTCCTTTCTCATATCCTTCTGTCTCATATTCTTTTAACATGTTTTTTCTGTCTCTTTTAACATTTTCAACATTCAAGTTGCTGGAAGTAGTGTGAATATAGGTAACCTTCAGGTATCATTTCCTCACCAGTATGTGCTCTTTTTGAATATGCAATAAAAAGCACAAAACGTTTTCAAGAAGCGTCTCATTATGGCATGGTCATTCACATATAAAGATTGATTATGACAAAACTAAACAAGAAAGGGAAGAATCCAAAAAGCTTCATGCAGAAGCAAACGAACAGAAAGCAGCAGACAGATTAGGAGAATACCTGTACAGAGTCTGGGGTCAAACATGGGAAATGATAAGATATAGAAAATCCAACACTGTTTCAACAAATCATCCTGTTTAATTACAACTACCCCCGTAGATTGTTTATTCCTAATTTAAATAACACTACTACATGTATCACTTCCATGGCTACTTCAAGACTGACCAAAACTGAATGAGACTGTCAGGTACTGCAGCAACCACAGACAGTTTGTGGATGCAGCACCAGTGGGGATGTCGAAAGTTCAGAAACAGGAAGGATGACATGAAGAATGAAGATGACACTCACCAACACCATGCTCATTGGCAGCTGAAATGACATCATCATTTTTCTTTCCCACTCCTTCGTCCATCAACTTAAGGAAGTCAAACGCCTTCACCAACGGATTCCATTCCCCGACTGGCAACTCCTCTGTGGAGAAACATGAAAACAGTAATTACTATAAATTAATAATAAGGTAACTTCGATTGCACCTAAATCCTTGGAGACTTAGCTCAGAGGCGCATCAAAACAAAAAGGGTTAACCAATCTCAAAATCAATAAGTGGTATTCAAGTTGTAAACACATGAATGAATATGTCAAAGGGAGTTAACAATTCAGGGACACATCATTTAAAGGGGGTAGACAATGCAGGGACACACTGTTTAAAGGGGGTAGACAATGCAGGGACACACTGTTTAAAGGGGGTAGACAATGCAGGGACACACTGTTTAAAGGGGGTAGACAATGCAGGGACACACTGTTTAAAGGGGGTAGACAATGCAGGGACACACTGTTTAAAGGGGTAGACAATGCAGGGACACACTGTTTAAAGGGGGTAGACAATGCAGGGACACACTGTTTAAAGGGGGTAGACAATGCAGGGACACACTGTTTAAAGGGGGTAGACAATGCAGGGACACACTGATTAAAGGGGGTAGGCAATGCAGGGACACACTGTTTAAAGGGGGTAGACAATGCAGGGACACACTGTTTAAAGGGGGTAGACAATGCAGGGACACACTGTTTAAAGGGGGTAGACAATGCAGGGACACACTGTTTAAAGGGGGTAGACAATGCAGGGACACACTGTTTAAAGGGGTAGACATGCAGGGGCACACTGTTTAAAGGGGGTAGACAATGCAGGGACACACTGTTTAAAGGGTGTACGCAATGCAGGGACACACTGTTTAAAGGGGGTAGACAATGCAGGGACACACTGTTTAAAGGGGGTAGACAATGCAGGGACACACTGTTTAAAGGGGGTAGACAATGCAGGGACACACTGTTTAAAGGGGGTAGACAATGCAGGGATACACTGTTTAAAGGGGGTAGACAATGCAGGGACACACTGTTTAAAGGGGGTAGACAATGCAGGGACACACTGTTTAAAGGGGGTAGACAATGCAGGGACACACTGTTTAAAGGGGGTAGACAATGCAGGGACACACTGTTTAAAGGGGGTAGACAATGCAGGGACACACTGTTTAAAGGGGGTAGACAATGCAGGGACACACTGTTTAAAGGGGGTATACAATGCAGGGACTCACTGTTTAAAGGGGGTAGACAATGGAGGGACATATTGTTTAAAGGGGGTAGACATGCAGGGGCACATTGTTTAAAGGGGGTAGACAATGCAGGGACACACTGTTTAAAGGGTGTATGCAATGCAGGAACACACTGTTTAAAGGGGGTAGACAATGCAGGGACACACTGTTTAAAGGGGGTAGACAATGCAGGGACACACTGTTTAAAGGGGGTAGACAATGCAGGGACACACTGTTTAAAGGGTGTACGCAATGCAGGGACACACTGTTTAATGGGGGTAGACAATGCAGGAACACACTGTTTAATGGGGGTAGACAATGCAGGGACACACTGTTTAAAGGGGGTAGACAATGCAGGGACACACTGTTTAAAGGGGGTAGACAATGCAGGGACACACTGTTTAAAGGGTGTACGCAATGCAGGGACACACTGTTTAAAGGGGGTAGACAATGCAGGGACACACTGTTTAAAGGGGGTAGACAATGCAGGGACACACTGTTTAAAGGGGGTAGACAATGCAGGGACACACTGTTTAAAGGGGGTAGACAATGCAGGGACACACTGTTTAAAGGGGGTAGACAATGCAGGGACACACTGTTTAAAGGGGGTAGACAATGCAGGGACACACTGTTTAAAGGGGGTAGACAATGCAGGGACACATTGTTTAAAGGGGGTAGACATGCAGGGGCACATTGTTTAAAGGGGGTAGACAATTCAGGGAAACACTGTTTAAAAGGAGTACACAATGCAGGGACACATTGTTTAAAGGGGTATACAATTCAGGGAAACACTGTTTAAAAGGAGTACACAATGCAGGGACATATTGTTTAAAGGGGTATACAATGCAGTGACACTGTTTAAAGGGGGTACCCACCAAGTTTCACTGGTTAACTAAGACAAAGCTGACAGAGGTTTCATATAATTAAAAGGGAGTATTATTGCACATTGATTTACTGTTGTTAACCGACATAGTGCTAGTCATGGGTGATTAAAATGTCACCATTTGTTGGTTTCAAATGTACAATGGGGCATTGTGGGAGAAGAGAGAAATTTGTGTAAGACGACACTCACTTGCTGGTTTGATCTGTCCTTCCTGCACAGCTTCAATCCACAGGGCCAAGACAGATCGTTCATAACTTGTCTTGTCATAGTGATACACGCCACCCTAAAACATCACACATAGTGACACACTCCAACCTAAAACATCACATATAGTGATACATGCCACCCTAAAACATCACACATAGTGACACACACCACCCTAAAACATCACACATAGTGACACACACCACCCTAAAACATCACACATAGTGATACATGCCACCCTAAAACATCACACAGTGACACACACCACCCTAAAACATCACACATAGTGACACACTCCAACCTAAAACATCACACATAATGATACATCGTACTCGCCACCCTAAAACATTACAGTGACACACACCACCCTAATACATCACACATAGTGACACACACAACCATAAAACATCACACATAGTGAAACATGCCACCCTAAAACATCACACATAGTGACACACACCACCCTAAAACATCACACATAGTGACACACACCACCCTAAAACATCACACATAGTGACACACACCACCCTAATACATCACACATAGTGACACACACAACTGTAAAACATTACACATAGTGACACACGCTACCCTAATACATCACACATAGTGACACACACAACCATAAAACATCACACATAGTGACACACGCCACCCTAATACATCACACATAGTGACACACACACAACCATAAAACATCACACATAGTGACACATGCCACCCTAAATCATCAAACAGTGACACACACACCACCCTAAAACATCACACATAGTGACACACACCACCCTAAAACATCACACATAGTGAAACATGCCACCCTAAAACATCACACACAGTGACACACACCACCCTAAAACATCACACACAGTGATAAACGCCACCCTAAAACATCACACATAGTGACACACACCACCCTAAAACATCACACATAGTGACACACACCACCCTAAAACATCACACATAGTGATACACGCCACCCTAAAACATCACACATAGTGACACACACCATTCTAAAACATCACACATAGTGACACACAACACCCTAAAACATCACACATAATGACACACACCACCCTAAAACATCACACATAGTGATACACGCCACCCTAAAACATCACACATAGTGACACACACCATTCTAAAACTTCACACATAGTGACACACACCACCCTAAAACATCACACATAGTGATACACGCCACCCTAAAACATCACACATAATGACACACACCACCCTAAAACATCACACATAGTGATACACGCCACCCTAAAACATCACACATAGTGACACACACCATTCTAAAACATCACACATAGTGACACACACCACCCTAAAACATCACATAGTGACACACACCACCCTAAAACATCACACATAGTGATACACGCCACCCTAAAACATCACACATAGTGACACACACCATTCTAAAACTTCACACATAGTGACACACACCACCCTAAAACATCACACATAGTGATACACGCCACCCTAAAACATCACACAGTGACACACACCACCCTAAAACATCACACATAGTGACACACTCCAACCTAAAACATCACACATAATGATACATCGTACTCGCCACCCTAAAACATTACAGTGACACACACCACCCTAATACATCACACATAGTGACACACACAACCATAAAACATCACACATAGTGAAACATGTAACCCTAAAAAATCACACATAGTGACACACACCACCCTAAAACATCACACATAGTGACACACACCACCCTAAAACATCACACATAGTGACACACACCACCCTAATACATCACACATAGTGACACACACAACTATAAAACATTACACATAGTGACACACGCTACCCTAATACATCACACATAGTGACACACACAACCATAAAACATCACACATAGTGACACACGCCACCCTAATACATCACACATAGTGACACACACAACCATAAAACATCACACATAGTGACACATGCCACCCTAAATCATCAAACAGTGACACACACCACCCTAAAACATCACACATAGTGACACACACCACCCTAAAACATCACACATAGTGACACACACCACCCTAAAACATCACACATATTGATACATGCCACCCTAAAATATCACACACAGTGACACACACCACCCTAAAACATCACACACAGTGACACACACCACCCTAAAACATCACACACAGTGATAAACGCCACCCTAAAACATCACACATAGTGACACACACCACCCTAAAACATCACACATAGTGACACACACCACCCTAAAACATCACACATAGTGATACACGCCACCCTAAAACATCACACATAGTGACACACACCATTCTAAAACATCACACATAGTGACACACAACACCCTAAAACATCACACATAATGACACACACCACCCTAAAACATCACACATAGTGATACACGCCACCCTAAAACATCACACATAGTGACACACACCATTCTAAAACATCACACATAGTGACACACACCACCCTAAAACATCACACATAGTGACACACACCACCCTAAAACATCACACATAGTGATACACGCCACCCTAAAACATCACACATAGTGACACACACCATTCTAAAACTTCACACATAGTGACACACACCACCCTAAAACATTACACATAGTGATACACGCCACCCTAAAACATCACACATAGTGATACACACCATTCTAAAACATCACACATAGTGACACACGCCACCCTAAAACATCACACATAGTGATACACGCCACCCTAAAACATCACACATAGTGATACACACCATTCTAAAACATCACACATAGTGACACATCAACATAAAACATCACACATAGTGACACACACCACCCTAAAACATCACACATAGTGATACATGCCACCCTAAAACATCACACAGTGACACACACCACCCTAAAACATCACACATAGTGACACACTCCAACCTAAAACATCACACATAATGATACATCGTACTCGCCACCCTAAAACATTACAGTGACACACACCACCCTAATACATCACACATAGTGACACACACAACCATAAAACATCACACATAGTGAAACATGCCACCCTAAAACATCACACATAGTGACACACACCACCCTAAAACATCACACATAGTGACACACACCACCCTAAAACATCACACATAGTGACACACACCACCCTAATACATCACACATAGCGACACACACAACCATAAAACATTACACATAGTGACACATGCCACCCTAAATCATCAAACAGTGACACACACCACCCTAAAACATCACACACAGTGACACACACCATTCTAAAACATCACACATAGTGACACACACCACCCTAAAACATCACACATAGTGATACACGCCACCCTAAAACATCACACATAGTGACACACACCATTCTAAAACATCACACATAGTGACACACACCACCCTAAAACATCACACATAATGACACACACCACCCTAAAACATCACACATAGTGATACACGCCACCCTAAAACATCACACATAGTGACACACACCATTCTAAAACATCACACATAGTGACACACACCACCCTAAAACATCACACATAGTGACACACACCACCCTAAAACATCACACATAGTGATACACGCCACCCTAAAACATCACACATAGTGATACACACCATTCTAAAACATCACACATAGTGACACACACCACCCTAAAACATCACACATAGTGATACACACCATTCTAAAACATCACACATAGTGACACACACCACCCTAAAACATCACACATAGTGACACACACCACCCTAAAACATCACACATAGTGATACACGCCACCCTAAAACATCACACATAGTGACACACACCATTCTAAAACTTCACACATAGTGACACACACCACCCTAAAACATCACACATAGTGATACACGCCACCCTAAAACATCACACATAGTGACACACACCATTCTAAAACTTCACACATAGTGACACACGCCACCCTAAAACATCACACATAGTGATACACGCCACCCTAAAACATCACACATAGTGATACACACCATTCTAAAACATCACACATAGTGACACACGCCACCCTAAAACATCACACATAGTGATACACACCACCCTAAAACATCACACATAGTGATACATGCCACCCTAAAACATCACACATAGTGATACACACCATTCTAAAACATCACACATAGTGACACACATCACCCTAAAACATCACACATAGTGACACACACCACCCTAAAACATCACACATAATGACACACACCACCCTAAAACATCACACATAGTGATACACGCCACCCTAAAACATCACACATAGTGACACACACCACCCTAAAACATCACACATAATGACACACACCACCCTAAAACATCACACATAGTGACACACACCACCCTAAAAGTTCAAACATAGTGATACACGCCACCCTAAAACATCACACATAGTGACACACACCACCCTAAAACATCACACATAATGACACACACCACCCTAAAACATCACACATAGTGATACACGCCACCCTAAAACATCACACATAGTGACACACACCACCCTAAAACATCACACATAGTGACACACACCACCCTAAAACATCACACATAATGACACACACCACCCTAAAACATCACACATAGTGACACACACCACCCTAAAACTTCAAACATAGTGATACACTCCAACCTAAAACATCACACATTTAATTCAAGAATTGTTCAGGTAAAAATCCATATACTGAACTGAACAAATTGTGAGGTTAGTTTTAATTTAATGGAAAATGTCTTAGTTCATTTGTGAACTTCATTTTAGAAAGAGTGTTTCAAAAATATCAATTTGATACGGCTTACCTTTTGGTAATCAACTATACTCAGTGAAGGTGTGCTCGGTATTTGGTTGTCATGGTAATTCAACAAGATCTTCATGGCGATGCCGTCTTTAGCATCCCTGTAGTCACCACATAATAGAACATTATTGCTATGGTGTATACCGTTTGAAACAATGGTCTGTATTCTAACTCTAGCTTAAATCTATCACCAGTTACTAAGTAACAAATAAAAAATTTAATCAGATATAAGCCAAGGTTTGTCCAATGTAAGATCCTGCATCCTATTTGCATAATCCCTTTGTCAGGTGCATAAAAAGAATTGTTGCATCCAATAAGATGCAGATATATTAATATAATGCAATGAAAACAATGATTTACAAAACATCTTCACTGCATCTAAATGTTAGTTATCATCCACAACTGATGGATCTGGTGATCTAAATGTTAGTTATCATCCACAACTGATGGATCTGATGGTTTAAATGTTAGTTATCATCCACAACTGATGGATCTGATGGTCTAAATGTTAGTTATCATCCACAACTGATGGATCTGATGGTTTAAATGTTAGTTATCATCCACAACTGATGGATCTGATGGTCTAAATGTTAGTTATCATCCACAACTGATGGATCTGATGATCTAAATGTTAGTTATCATCCACAACAGATGGATCTGAAGGTCTAAAAGTTAGTTATCATCCACAACTGATGGATCTGATGATCTAAATGTTAGTTATCATCCACAACTGATGGATCTGATGATCTAAATGTTAGTTATCATCCACAACTGATGGATCTGATGGTCTAAATGTTAGTTATCATCAACAACTGATGGATCTGATGATCTATATGTTAGTTATCATCCACAACTGATGGATCTGATGGTCTAAATGTTAGTTATCATCCACAACTGATGAATCTGATGGTCAGTGAAACATTGCACTGTTATTATATCAATGATACAGATGTAATTTTGAAAAATAAATTACAAATCCAAAACAGTTGAATTCGCGAAGACCTTTGAACCTAAGAATAACCCACCAAAAGGTTGCACCAATGAACAACAGGATGAATGTGTTTTTAAATGATATGATATATGAATACCAGAGAGGAACTATTTTAGCTGCACACTATTAATATTTTTTTTTTTAAGTATATCACATTACAGAAATACTGTAGAAATAAGTCACACAAGTGTATGTCACTTACAAATCCATCCAGCAGTAGTTTACATTTGGTACATTGATGTCGGCGGCGAGCGTGCCAACAGCGTGGTAAATGGCGTTACCTCGGCCATGAGTGAACAGTATCAGAAACGGAATATTCTCCTGAAGCATCTTCGGGAAACTAGTCGCAGTTAACTCGGGCTGTAATTGTAAAAAAATATAAATATATTCATACACTTTTTTGAAATCATTCAAGCACCTTCTCAAAACTAGTGGCAGTTAACTCGGACTGAAAGTGTAAAAAGTAAAAAAATATATTCATATGATTTTTTGAAATCACAGAATTTTGTGAACATATAAATATGCATGCAGGGATTTTTGAAGGACTGGATATTGGTGATTTCACATGTTGAAAACCAAAGCTTGTTATACTAAAAAAATGAAAATTCTCATAGTTTTAGCTTAAGCGTTTCTTTAAACATTCAGCTTTGTATGTTGTTCACATGTAACGTCTTTATAGAGCAGCGAACAGACGGTTTTGTTCAGTAGTTTCTGGAATTCAAAATTGCAAATGGCTGCCCAATCTTGATGTGTTGACTGTTGCTCTCCTCCTTATTCCCTGCTGTATGGGGGTGAGGGTCAGGTACAGCTGAACCACTCTCAGTGTCTCCTCCTTGTTCCCTGCTGTATGGGGGGTGAGGGTCAGGTACAGCTGAACCACTCTCAGTGTCTCCTCCTTGTTCCCTGCTGTATAGGGGGTGAGGGTCAGGTACAGTAAAGCTGAACCACTCTCTGTTCTCCTCCTTGCTCCCTGCTGTATAGGGGGTGAGGGTCAGGTACAGTAAAGCTGAACCACTCTCTGTTCTCCTCCTTGTTCCCTGCTGTATGGGGGTGAGGGTCAGGTACAGCTGAACCACTCTCAGTGTCTCCTCCTTGTTCCCTGCTGTATGGGGGGTGAGGGTCAGGTACAGCTGAACCACTCTCAGTGTCTCCTCCTTGTTCCCTGCTGTATAGGGGGTGAGGGTCAGGTACAGTAAAGCTGAACCACTCTCTGTTCTCCTCCTTGCTCCCTGCTGTATAGGGGGTGAGGGTCAGGTACAGTAAAGCTGAACCACTCTCTGTTCTCCTCCTTGTTCCCTGCTGTATGGGGGTGAGGGTCAGGTACAGCTGAACCACTCTCAGTGTCTCCTCCTTGTTCCCTGCTGTATGGGGGGTGAGGGTCAGGTACAGCTGAACCACTCTCAGTGTCTCCTCCTTGCTCCCTGCTGTATAGGGGGTGAGGGTCAGGTACAGTAAAGCTGAACCACTCTCTGTTCTCCTCCTTGCTCCCTGCTGTATAGGGGGTGAGGGTCAGGTACAGTAAAGCTGAACCACTCTCTGTGTCTTCCTTACATAGTTTTCTGTTCATTGCTCCCTCTCTCCATCTTTCATCCTCCCCTGATTTTCTCATGTCCCTCCTCACAAGGTCCTCCCATCTCAGCTGTGGCCTTCCCCCTTTCCTGTGTCCTTTATGTTGTTCTGCCTCTGCTCTCTTCGCTACTTTTCTGGCATTCATCCTTGCCAAGTGGCCTGCCCATCTCATTCGGCTTCTCAATAATCCTCCTGTTACACTATATTGCATTCCAACCTCTTTTCTCAGGTCATTCGTCCTTCTTCTGTCTACCCTCTTTGTTCTTGTTATTCTTCTAACCCAATAGTTCTTGCAGCTTCTGTTGTTGTTGTTCTGTCAGTGCCACTGTCTCTAGACATATAGGCATGCCGGTGTAACACACCCTCAGGACTTTCCCTTTCAGCTTTTTCAAGATTTTTCTGTCCATCATGACTCCCTCTACCTTTCTCCAAGTATTTGCTCCCGCTTGTATTCGGCGTCGTACCTCCACATCTGAACGCCCATCCGCCGTAATCATTCCTACAAGGTGCACAAAGCCATCCACTTGCTTAATTTCCTTTCCCTCCAACCTGATGTCCTATTCCTCTCTCTGTTGTCCAACCCACATCGCTTCTGTCTTCTCCAGGCTCATTCTCAGTCCGTGTTTCTTGAATACCCTGTTCAATTCCTCCAACATATCTTGTAGCTCTTGTTTGCTTTCTGCTACTATAGCCAGATCATCCCCCACCGATACTGTGTCAATGGTAAATATAGTGTCGTGAGATAGTTAGTACTGGTGGCTGGTAATGCGTCTAAGACTTGTAGGTAGTGGTTAGCAATACCACTGGGGCCGGCATGCTTCCTGTGAACATGTATTGATGTTGTAGTTTATGAGTTGTGTAAACTAATAAAGCTAAATGTCATTAAGTTGGCCTATTTCAATCTACACTTGTCTTGCATTGTTGCTTTGTACAGGAGGATGTATGTGTCAGGGGCACATACATAATCTTTCTGAGAACATCCTCTATAAACTCTATAAATGTTACAATATATTTAATTTCACATCATAGTCTATGCCATCAAAGTATCTGAAATGGTGCAGTTATTCAAATTAAAAAAATTGTCATCATTGATAAGTTTGGTAAGGTTTTTAATTTCAGAATAACAAGAAGCAGACAAAATTGCTACTCACAAACATAAGTAGGGCCCCATCCCGGGCGCACTGGGCGATCTTGCTTGACTGCGTGAATGAGGGACAGACTTGCATTGGGGTGAACTCATCATTGCGCTTGTGTACGACAACCTTCGGCAGCTTGGATGTATTCGGGATGGTCTTCCATCTGCCCAAACACATCTGTGTATTGCTATCAGACATCAAACTACTTTACCCTACCACCCTGGCCCTGAGCAATGTAAAACCTCCTTAGTGACATAAAAACTGATACATTTAAAGATCTCTGTTAATCTTGATTTAGAATTATCCCAATGTGGCCATTGTTAAGCAGTCCCCAGAAGGTGGTAACACTCTCTGACTGGGTCTGACTGAAGACTTACAGTGAATGAATTTTATAGAAACCTATGATATAGTACATCCGATGGTACATTTTATACAGACAATGTCATACTTTCTATAATGAGGGTATAAAGCTACAAGTGGCTGATGTTTCCTCTCAATACATGTAATACATATGTAATTCCATGGTGGAAGAAGAACAATTTAACAAAATAGAAGATACGTTGTGCAAATGAAGAAAATAAAGCAGCTACTTAAATCACATCAATATATTTTTCATTTCACACATTCAAATTACAACAATGAATAAATCAGAAACTTTAATTTTTTATATCCAAGATGTATTTAATTTACCTGGTAGAGGCTTTCGTCAACGTATCACGTCGTCACAGTATCACGTCGTCACCGTATCACGTCGTCGCCGTATCACGTCGTCACCGTATCACGTTGTTGCCATACAGTTCCATAGTTTAACACCTTGGTGTGTAATGGTTTTATATAATATGTTGGTTTTTGAAATCGGTACAGTGTTCCAGAGGGTGGTGACAATCAGACTTACATGGCCTGTGCTACTTCACTAGTTGTTTCACCAAACAACAACTGACCGCGCAGTTTCCTCGCAGCCAACCTGAATGCTTTCCTCTCTGAAACACACACACACAACTCTCTTTTCTACAAGTTGCTTACTTGCTTATGTTGGGTGAATTCTTTGAATCACACTGACCCTCCCATCATCTCTGTCTTGCACGGCAGTCTTTGTACAAGTGGACATAGGTTAATGTGTGAAATGTGATGAAATCAATTAATCACATATATGGGGGGGGGGGGGTGGAAATTGGAGGTTGACCCCCAAAACAGGTGGGAGATGGGAGGTTGGCCCCCTTCGTAGATAGCAGAACTTATATTAAAATAACAGACAGTCACCACCATTTGACTTTATATACTGCATGTCAGATGGTTGAGAATTTACAGTCAAGCAGTATGAATCAGGTTTCAAAGACACATCTTGTCATTCTTAAAGTATTTATGTTAGTTAGTAATGATTTATTCAGTTAAAGCTGTGTGGACGGTGCATAAACAGGTTTTGCAATGGAATGTATTGAAATCATTAAGAGAGGATATACTTGTGATCTTACCTCCACGGAGCAGCAAAGCTCCACTCAAATACACCAAACTAACCTGAGATAGCAACTTTTTACAAATCCCCTGAACCATGTTACACACACAATTTGTTATCATTTTAATCCTTTAAAGAAAACGTTGTTTGTCATACAATAGTTTCACCAATATCTTCTGAGGTCAACTTTATATAAACAGACATATCGTAGTTCTGAGTATTAATACCTGCGTCATTGTTCTCTGTGTACAGTCCTAGGACAGAGAAGTCTGTCACCTTGTCAAACCCTTCAGGAAGCTTCCCGTCCAAGAACAGCTTTGCCTCCTCAAAGGTATTCAGTTTCATAGGGGTATCAGCCAGAAATCTACAATGAATAATTAATATAAAACTACAAAACATCTATATAAAAACACACAATAAACTTGTTAAAATTTTCCTTGACACATAATAATATCATATTATAGAAATTGTGATGATAATTTAATAATCCACCTACATATAAACCACCTTCTTCTTTACTCTTCGTCATTATTTACATACTGCAATCTCCATTTAAAGGTCCTTAATCGTTTGAGCTGCCCATCGCCAATCCCGTTCTTTTAAGTGCAGACGTGTATACAATGTGTGAATAGTTTAACTAGTGTGCACAGTTTGTGTAATAAAAAATGCGTACTTGTTTTTTAATCGTCAAAAAATATTTCTTGTTACAACGAGTATAACTGACGAAAGCCAATTGCTCTGTCGACCTCCCATGCCATTTCGATCATGTGCTCGGCACCCAAACATACCAAAACAATAACAACATACACATGCTTTGGCGTATCAAGTTGACGAGTCCCAAGTGGTTGTACGAAGGTATGTATTACACTATCACAGTTGGAATTCAAATGAGAATTAGCCAATAATTGTGACACTGAATTGTACAAATACAACATCACTGCCACTGCAACTTGCGAACGTCTACACTCGACTTGTGTCTGACTCTAAGAGTAAGACGTCATCGAAACACTGCCAGCCAGAAATTCATTCAGAGAGAGACAACGAGCATAATATTTGATATGTATTGTATGTTATTGTTATGCAGGATCATGTTAATAAGCTGTTATTGTTATGCAGGATCATGTTAATAAGCTGTGTTATTGTTACGCAGGATTATGTTAATAAGCTATGTTATTGTTATGCAGGATTGTGTTAATAAGCTATGTTATTGTTACGCAGGATCATGTTAATAAGCTATGTTATTGTTACGCAGGATCATGTTAATAAGCTGTGTTATTGTTACGCAGGATCATGTTAATAAGCTGTTATTGTTATGCAGGATCATGTTAATAAGCTATGTTATTGTTATGCAGGATCATGTTAATAAGCTATGTTATTGCTATGCAGGATCATGTTAATAAACTATGTTATTGTTACGCAGGATCATGTTAAAAAGCTATGTTATTGTTACGCAGCATCATGTTAATAAGCTATGTTATTGTTATGCATGATCATGTTAATAAGCTGTGTTATTGTTTACGCAGGATCATGTTAATAAGCTGTTATTGTTACGCAGGATCATGTTAATGAGCTAGGTTATTGTTACGCAGGATCATGTTAATAAGCTAGGTTATTGTTACGCTGGATCATGTTAATAAGCTAGGTTATTGTTATGCTGGATCATGTTAATAAGCTAGGTTATTGTTACGCTGGATCATGTTAATAAGCTAGGTTATTGCAGCAATACATATTATTATGAGAGTAGATGACGTGAAGGTACAAAATGAGTAACACTGGTTTAGCAGTAGGCCCGTGTTAACCCTGCAAGTAACTTAGTAAGGGAGCAGTTACGTGCAACAAAATGTCAAATATGGGAGTATTATATTGTTGATTGTAATTATTAAAACATTGTTTTATGACTCACATTTTTATATTATTACTGCAGAATGGTGTTGATTTGCACTGTATTTGAATTATTCTTATATGACAACCATAATGCCTAGTTATGGTCTATGTAATGCATTAATTGGTATCCTCTGATACCTTTCAACTGACGTATGCCAGGTATTCTTGTGCATTTACCAATATGTGTATATATTCCCTTCCCAGTAATATAATTTTTATGAATGCATAATACGTAACTTGAATTATGATATTGATAGAGGCCACACTACAACCCATGAATGAGTGCGAGGGGAGGAAGAGGAGGGGCTATGGGTTGTCACCCGAGTCAGGCAGACACATATACATTTGTTTTTGTACACATTATAATAATAATATCTTGGACATGAAAAACAAGGTTGACTCCTGCACATATTATACCCACAGTGTATCAACACAGACACGTTAGTACACCTAACACAAAGTATATAGTATATGGTGATGACTCGGAAATTAGTTTATAAAACAAATTCATTCTTGAAGAAGGTAAACATACATATTGTGAACCTATGAATAGGTGACGAAGAAAATATACTGTTAGCATCACAATAACACCTCATTTTGCCATTTCCAACATTCACATTGACAATTCAACCCTGAGGTACGGATAGAAGCTTAAAATGTCAAACATGAATATGTGTACTACCACTAGTTACACATGGCAAACATTGACATGAATTTGTATACTGAAAACAAAACAGAAAATATAAATGCATTTTATTGATTAGCAGAATTGAAATCAGTCTATAATACTTACTAAGATCAAGGGTTAATGTAATGAAATTGAAATTTTTTTAATTCATGTAATGACAAAGACACATTGTAAAGAAAAAGAACATTTATTAGTCTTAAAAAAGAGCATATTCCACTAATGTCTATAAACACACTACCTCGGAACAACCCCAGTGAACACCGACTGTTCCCAAGATGTCAACATGTACAGACGCAGCTGTAGTAGCACATTTCTTGCTCCTTTTTTCTTGTGAAATGCTGCAGGTCATTCATGAAACATTATTCTAAATTTACTGATTATGACAATGAACACACCATAATTATTTATTCCAAACACTGCTACAGGATGCCTGTTTTTGTTTAATGAATAACATGCTTTTCTTTACAGGAGATTGAACTTAGAACCACTAGTTCTCCAAGTTAATATGGCATACTGGACAATTTTAATTGTCCAGGATCTCGGACAAGATTCTACACCCTGCTGCATATAGACAGCTCATCATGGGAATGTCCACTGAGTGATCCCCAATTGTGTCTTGTGTTGCGTCCGTGACAGATTCCCCAGTGCCGATAGGATGTTGTATCAAAACTTCCAGGTCTGTCAATTAGTTTGACTGACTGGAAGCCAGCGTAGAACGTAAGTTGCTCGACATTCGAGTGTGGTAATGCCTGATTAGGTCTGCAGTTGGTGATGGAACAGTGTGCGCTGGGTCTGGCAGATATGGCATGGGTCTTCGGGCAACAACTCTCGATGTTGTGAGACAGATTCAGTGTCGAGCATTCTTTGGTGAACTACATTGGTTTGTATATTAATGACATCATTGTATGTGTTCGCTGTCTTCAATGGTATTGTATACCAGCGTCCTGACTTTGCTGTACACCCATTTGTACCTGGACAGCAGACAAAGTGACAATTAGCATGGCTCTCACATGTGTGATATTTTATATGTGATGACAAATTTTTATCAAAAGACAATAATACATGGTATTTGTCTTCTTCAATTCAACTGTAAAGCAGTGTCCATGAAAAAAATACATTAA
Source organism: Escarpia spicata (assembly GCA_963995525.1). Lineage (NCBI taxonomy): Eukaryota > Metazoa > Annelida > Polychaeta > Sabellida > Siboglinidae > Escarpia > Escarpia spicata. Next base: position 2,123,156 of record OZ023211.1, read on the forward strand.
TTATCCAGCATCATTAGAGTGGTAGGGTTTCATTGTCTTTGTGTTGTTGATAGTCAGTGGCAGCCAGCTGGGTTCTTGCAACATACACCGGGTATGTGTTATATACAACACAAGTTTGTGATGAAGTAATGGTATTGAAAGCCCATCACATTTGTCAACAACAATCTGTTGATACACTGACTGTGCACACCATGTTGCTTGTTTGCTTAAGTTCTCTAAGTATTACGAGGACTGTGATATATTTTTCATGCCATATATAATTTTTTTACATTATTCTTTTTTTATTACCGATTTATATTTTCAAAAATAATTATATTACATGTTCATTTCACACGGTGATAACACACCTACACGTATACGTTGTACTAGTTATGTCATAAACAACACTTGAGTAAAGTTAACTAGTTCTTATATAGTGTAGTATCCTATTATATAGTGTAGACTGCTCAAAGCACTTTATACTTTACTCCCTGGCAAACCTGTTAAATAGAACACCATCTCGACTTATGTGGGAAGCATTCAGCCAGACAGAAATTAATATGTGAAGACTATTCGTATAAAAATATCCACCATTGTCTATAGCCTTCACACAGCTGAGTAAACTGGAGCAATGTAGCAAGTAGTGAGTGTATATGTAATTCTCAGTCACATGGCATTGACCCTGTCTAGTCTAGTCACTATGTTTGACAAGTTGTAAACATACCAAGCATTGCACAAACTACAATTTGAATTTGATATCATACTGATGTTATTTTTAACAAAGAATCATAACATAATCATTTTTATCTGATATGTACATATTACATTTGTTCAACTAAACATCTTCCGTTAGTTATTTTTTCTAATTCGGTTACATGTTATGGGCATGTAAAAGTAAAGTTCTTATATAGCACAGTATCCAGTCCTCATTGCTCCCTGGCAGACTTGTTCAATCGAACACCATCTTGACTTCTCTGGGAAGCATTCAGCCATGCTGCAATTAATGCAGAAAGATTAATTGTGAATTGTTTTATATGTACCTGACATTTGTTCAACAACTTCCAAAATAATTGTTGTTGTATTGTTCCTTTGCATTTCATGTGCATGTGATGTGTATGTGATATTACAAATGATTACATTATGCACATCAAGTGCAGTGATTGTACCTGTAGTTGTATTGTGCTTTTCATTATTTTGTAGTCAATCACATCATAAGAGTTTCAATAAAATGTTTTTACCTTACAGTTTCTTTACATTAATTTACATGTATTTCTAACAACAATATGCAATTACAGCAAAATCCTCATGCAGACAAACAAAATGATCACATACTTGTCCATTGCTTGTATTTATAATTTTGATAAAAGGTTTGGTGACAAACTAATGTGTACCACAACACTCGTTTACCTGAAAGTGAAGAGCTTTGACGCATACATCTGCATGTGGTGCTGACACACCTCGAGTTCTGAAAATATGGTACATGTATTGATAGTCAGCACTGATTGTTTCTAACAATAATCATTTTAATGTACTTGCAATGCAATGAATGACAACCTGCCAAATGCAACCAGTGCCCACATAAATCAGTCACATGCTATCTATACATGTTATGGGCATTAATTTTCAAGGTATTGACGGGCAGAGGTTTTCTGAAAACTCATTAAGGGGGCAATAAAAAACCTGGTGAAACTACTGACATATTCTTTTCCTTATAAATAATTAAATAACCAGAATGCATACATAAGCACAATTCAAATTAAACTATGAAATGTCCAATAATATAAATTTTTAATATAAAAGTAATAGATTAGGTTACTGCTTAGTATATGTCTATTAGTAAATTATGTACATTGTTTTTGTTCAATCTATCACTATTAGTTCAATAATTATATCGTTACGGATCATTTACAATATATTTACAATATTACTATTATCCCACGCCTACTTAGGCTACTGGCCTAGTACCAGATACGACGTTGACATATACAGTCACAGAGACATAGGTATGGCCATTGCGTTATACTGCTAGCTGGTATTATAGACTAGTAAACACGGCCCAGTCAGGCCACACATGCCGCCATTGGCTATAACTAAAATGTAAAAAATCAACTAAATTTAGTACAAGCAACACGCCTAAATATATGTGATTACAGCTGAATAATTTGAAATTACTAACCTGTCTGGAAGAATGTTTGCGAATGCTGCATCTGTTCACTGACTGTTGTGACTGACCAGTGACCCTACGGCCACAGTCCACTGGCACTGTCTCCAAATCCGTTTTCCATAACATCAACAGCGCCAAACGTTGGGGTCAAAGGTCAATATCGCCCACAATTCGCGATCATGAGAACAGGGCAATCGCAATCCACTTAAATGTTGTGTTCCAAGTTGACGCGCATATGCCATTATTCGGTTAGGCCTAACCGAATTTAATATTATAGTTTGTCTATTAATTTCACTAAAATGAAGTAAGACATACGCACAAGTGAGCCAGTATATAAACATGAGGAGCAAAACAATCAAAATGATTGGGTAGTTTTAACATTCTCTTTGCATGTACATATATCTGCATGTGCAAGAGCATATCTGCACGATCGTTTTTTAAACCTGAAAAGTTTCTATAAATAACAAGCAGCTTCAAAAAGTAGATCATATTAAGAATAGCTTTCTTTGTACTACGTACAGCTTGACGAATGAGTATATTTCTTTAGCGCCAAGTACTCCATTGTAGTTGACAGGCTTCTTTCCCTTCTGAAAGGCCATGATGGTGGGGAAGGAGGTGATGTTGCATGTGGCGCATATGTCCCGGTCATCATGACACTCCACCATGGCCAGAGGCAGCAGGGAGTCAGCCGCCAGTAGACGTGACGCCTCCAGGTAGGAGAACAGGGACGCAGTGCTTCGTGCATCAACTACAACAAGTAGAACAGGGACGCAGTGCTTCGTGCATCAACTACAACAAGTAGGACAGGGACGCAGTGCTTCGTGCATCAACTACAACAAGTAGGACAGGGACGCAGTGCTTCGTGCATCAACTACAACAAGTAGGACAGGGACGCAGTGCTTCGTGCATCAACTACAACAAGTAGAACAAGGACGCAGTGCTTCGTGCATCAACTACAACAAGTAGGACAGGGACGCAGTGCTTCGTGCATCAACTACAACAAATAGGACAGGGACGCAGTGCTTCGTGCATCAACTACAACAAGTAGGACAGGGACGCAGTGCTTCGTGCATCAACTACAACAAGTAGGACAGGGACGCAGTGCTTCGTGCATCAACTACAACAAGTAGGGCAGGGACGCAGTGCTTCGTGCATCAACTACAACAAGTAGGACAGGGACGCAGTGCTTCGTGCATCAACTACAACAAGTAGAACAGGGACGCAGTGCTTCGTGCATCAACTACAACAAGGACGCAGTGCTTCGTGCATCAACTACAACAAATAGGACAGGGACGCAGTGCTTCGTGTATCAACTACAACAAGTAGGACAGGGACGCAGTGCTTCGTGCATCAACTACAACATGTAGAACAGGGACGCAGTGCTTCGTGCATCAACTACAACAAGTAGAACAGGGATGCAGTGCTTCGTACATCAACTACAACACGTAGGACAGGGACGCAGTGCTTCGTGCATCAACTACAACAAGTAGGGCAGGGATGCAGTGCTTCGTGCATCAACTACAACAAGTAGGACAGGGACGCAGTGCTTCGTGCATCAACTACAACAAATAGGACAGGGACGCAGTGCTTCGTGCATCAACTACAACAAGTAGGACAGGGACGCAGTGCTTCGTGCACACGCACTCACACACACTTACACACACTCACTCACACACACTTACACACACACACTCACACACACTCACACACACACACTCACACACACTCACACACACACACACTCATGCACACACACACTCAGACACTCACTCACACACACTTACACACACACATTCACACACACACACACACACATACAGACTCAGGCACACACACACTCACACACTCACTCACACACACTTACACACACACGCACAATCACACACTCACACACTCAACCACACACACTCACAATCACGCACACTCACACTCACGCACACACACACTGACACACACACACATTCACACACACATACACACACACTGACACTCACTCACACACACACTCACTCACGCACACACACATTCACACACATACACTCACACACACACTCACTCATGCACACACACTCAGTCATGCAGACACACTCACACGCACACATTCACACACACTCACTCACGCACACTCACACACTCACACACTCACACACATACACACACACTCACAGACACACACTCACCCAAGGACACACACTCACAAACACACTCACTCACGCAAACACACTCACATACACACACACACACTCACACACACTCACACACACAGACACACACTCGGTCATGCACACACTCACAAACACACTCACTCATGCAAACACACTCACATACACTCACAAACACATGTGCTCACACTGGAAAGAGTGCATCTTTATTGCACTGAGTACACCTCAACAATGTTGTGGAATGTTTGTTCATAAATACGACTTCAAGTAGCAAAAAATGTATCGGATGAAGAATATTAATTTATGATATAAATATAATTTATCCACCCTAAATGATGTGACACATGACACCAGTAACCAACATATGACACACACACGACAACAGTAACAGACACATGACACTAGTAACTGACACATGACACCAGGAACCGACACACGATACCAGAACCAACGAATGACACCAGTAACCAACAAATGACACCAGTAACTGACACATGACACCAGTAACCGACACACAACACTAGTAACGTACATGACACCAGTAACCGACACACAACACTAGTAACGTACATGACACCAGTAACCGACACACAACACTAGTAACGTACATGACACCAGTAACCGACACACAACACTAGTAACGTACATGACACCAGTAACTCAACCTAGCTGATACTCACAGACCAAGTAGAACATGACAATGAGACAATCTCTCTTCTTAGTCTCGGCGGTAAACGTTTCTTCGGTGAGTCGCAGGACATGTTTGTGGTCAAGAGTTTTACCGTAGGCCTTGCGAATGGTCTTAGCCACCACGTCATCCTCTATTTCAACCGGGGATATATCATCAGCTGTCAAGGCAACACGACTACATCAACATCTACGATGGAATCAAACCGAATACCACATCTGCTACATAGATTACATTTTTGTGTGAAATGATACTAATTTGCCCAACCAGACAGTTTGTTTGCCAAAAATATGGGAGTGCATGTGTGTGTGTGTGTGCGCGCACATGTGTCTGTGTGCATGCATGTTTGCATGTGTGCATGCATGCCTGCAAGTGCGTGAATTAATGCATACATGTGCATCCGTTCATGAATGCATGTTTTTGGAAAACACGAACACAGCTTCAAGTTGCAAACACTCAATTGTATGACAATCTAATCACTAAAGTATGTTAGTCAGTTATCAGATAGTCTAGAACGTATATTTAAGACCACCTTGTCGGAGTGCCCTACCTGGATCATCCATTTTATTCGTTATCTCATCATCATCTACCTCCCTGGGTGGCAGCACTGTTGCCTGCAGTTTGCTGTCGAGAAACGCCTCAGGCATTTCTTCCTCTGGCATAAGTTGCCACGCCGTCTATTCAAACATGAAGCAACCAGTAAATGACTCTTATTATCACCATGTGACATTTATAAGTGCAAAGTAGTGACTGTATTTTAACAGAAGGGTAACCTCAGGCAATACCAACTTATAAATATGTAAAATGACACTTGTAAAATATAGAATAATTTTTCTGGATGCATTTTATTTAACTTTTAATCTGCATGAAACACACCATATAACTGTAATTGCCTATTTATTAACTTTGTATGCAATCAATATTCAATATTAATTTCCCAGTTTTCAAAATATACAAAAACTTACAAAATTACATCATTAACAAAATGCTTAACAGAATCCACCAGTGTTGACAAATTTGTGGATTAACCCAAAATGCAATATTTAGCTGGCATTCTGCCTGGAGCCTAGAATTGTTGTAGAAAGCAACATATTTGAATGTTTGAATACTCACTTCGCCTCTTAATTTTAAGGCAACAGTCGAGATTGCAATGTCCTCTGGTAATCCCAACTTTGTCACATCAAAGTCAGTCCTGAAACAGCAAACAAATGAGTACTTTAGTATTCACAGTTTGGATGTTTAATGTTCCAATTATGTCTTAAACAGAACTGGTGTTTTCTTATGTAAACACATCAACAACAAGTTATCCACATCTTGTTGCACCCCCACCCATTCACTCTCTAACCACATCAACAGCAAGTTATCCATATCTTGTTGCACCCCCACCCATTTTTCACTCTCTAACCACATCAACAACAAGTTATCCATATATTGTTGCACCCCCCCCCACCCATTCACTCTCTAACCACACCAACAACAAGTTATCCATATCTTGTTGCACCCCCACCCATTCACTCTCTAACCACACCAACAACAAGTTATCCACATCTTGTTGCACCCCCACCCATTCACTCTCTAACCACATCAACAACAAGTTATCCATATCTTGTTGCACCCCCACCCATTCACTCTCTAACCACATCAACAACAAGTTATCCATATATTGTTGCACCCCCCATTAACTCTCTAACCACATCAACAACAAGTTATCCACATCTTGTTGCACCCCCACCCATTCACTCTCTAACCACATCAACAGCAAGTTATCCATATCTTGTTGCACCCCCACCCATTCACTCTCTAACCACATCAACAACAAGTTATCCATATATTGTTGCACCCCCCCCCCACCCATTCACTCTCTAACCACACCAACAACAAGTTATCCATATAGTGTTGCACCCCCACCCATTCACTCTTTAACCACATCAACAACAAGTTATCCATATTTTGTTGCACCCCCACCCATTCACTCTCTAACCACATCAACAACAAGTTATCCATATCTTGTTGCACCCCCACCCATTCACTCTCTAACCACATCAACAATAAGTTATCCACATCTTGTTGCACCCCCCCCACCCATTCACTCTCTAACCACATCAACAACAAGTTATCCACATCTTGTTACACCCCCCACCCATTCACTCTTTAACCACATCAACAATAAGTTATTCACATCTTGTTGCACCCCCACCCATTCACTCTCTAACCACATCAACAATAAGTTATCCACATCTTGTTGCACCCCCACCCATTCACTCTCTAACCACACCAACAACAAGTTGTCCATATAGTGTTGCACCCCCACCCATTCACTCTTTAACCACATCAACAACAAGTTATCCATATCTTGTTGCACCCCCACCCATTCACTCTCTAACCACATCAACAACAAGTTATCCATATATTGTTGCACCCCCCATTAACTCTCTAACCACATCAACAACAAGTTATCCACATCTTGTTGCACCCCCACCCATTCACTCTCTAACCACATCAACAGCAAGTTATCCATATCTTGTTGCACCCCCACCCATTCACTCTCTAACCACATCAACAACAAGTTATCCATATATTGTTGCACCCCCCCCCACCCATTCACTCTCTAACCACACCAACAACAAGTTATCCATATAGTGTTGCACCCCCACCCATTCACTCTTTAACCACATCAACAACAAGTTATCCATATTTTGTTGCACCCCCACCCATTCACTCTCTAACCACATCAACAACAAGTTATCCATATCTTGTTGCACCCCCACCCATTCACTCTCTAACCACATCAACAATAAGTTATCCACATCTTGTTGCACCCCCCCCCACCCATTCACTCTCTAACCACATCAACAACAAGTTATCCACATCTTGTTACACCCCCCACCCATTCACTCTTTAACCACATCAACAATAAGTTATTCACATCTTGTTGCACCCCCACCCATTCACTCTCTAACCACATCAACAATAAGTTATCCACATCTTGTTGCACCCCCACCCATTCACTCTCTAACCACATCAACAATAAGTTATCCACATCTTGTTGCACCCCTCACCCATTCACTCTCTAACCACATCAACAATAAGTTATCCACATCTTGTTGCACCCCCCCACCCATTCACTCTCTAACCACATCATCCTTCATACAAATAAAAAAAAATTTACTCACAAATTTCATTTCTGTAGAGAAACATCTGATATTAGTTATCACAGTTGTAAAATATTACCAAATGATAGTTATTTCATTATTAATTTACTATTAATGTGATAATGTGCGATCTCACAATGACTATGTTCCTATGCTGCTATTATGACAATCACTATGTATTGACACTTACGACAATGTATGTGACACTTACGACAATGTATGTGACACTTACGACAATGTATGTGACACTTATGACAATGTATGTGACACTTACGACAATGTATGTGACACTTATGACAATGTATGTGACACTCATCCTGGGGAAACGCACCAAGTACACCATTTATCACCTTTACATACTTTTCATCTTAAACTCATTAGCTGACCACCACCTACAGGCAGATCACAGGTCAACGATCCAAGAGAATAAACACAGAAAGAGGTGAATGGACCTCGGTACCTGGGATGAGATACTGTCAGACTGCCCCCAAAGTCAGCATATCAATATACATGACCTCGGTACCTGGGATGAGATACTGTCAGACTGCCCCCAAAGTCAGCATATCAATATGCATGACCTCGGTACCTGGGATGAGATACTGTCAGACTGCCCCCAAAGTCAGCATATCAATATACATGACCTCGGTACCTGGGATGAGATACTGTCAGACTGCCCCCAAAGTCAGCATATCAATATACATGACCTCGGTACCTGGGATGAGATACTGCCAGACTGCCCCCAAAGTCAGCATATCAATATGCATGACCTCGGTACCTGGGATGAGATACTGTCAGACTGCCCCCAAAGTCAGCATATCAATATGCAGGACCTCCGTACCTGGGATGAGATACTGCCAGACTGCCCCCCAAATCAGCATATCAATATGCAGAACCTCCGTACCTGGGATGAGATACTGCCAGACTGCCCCTAAAGTCAGCATATCAATATGCATGACCTCGGTACCTGGGATAAGATACTGTCAGACTGCCCCCAAAGTCAGTATATCAATATGCATGACCTCTGTACTTGGGATGAGATACTGTCAGACTGCCCCCAAAGTCAGCATATCAATATGCATGACCTCGGTACCTGGGATGAGATACTGTCAGACTGCCCCCAAAGTCAGTATATCAATATGCATGACCTCTGTACCTAGGATGAGATACTGTCAGACAGCCCCCAAAGTCAGCATATAAATATGCAGGACCTCCGTACCTGGGATGAGATACTGCCAGATTGCCCCCAAAGTCAGCATATCAATATGCAGGACTTCGGTACCTGGGATGAGATACTGCCAGACTGCCCCCAAAGTCAGTATATCAATATGCAGGACCTCGGTACCTGGGATGAGATACTGTCAGAATGCCCCCAAAGTCAGCATATCAATATGCATGACCTCGGTACCTGGGATGAGATACTGTCAGACTGCCTCCAAAGTCAGCATATTAATATGCATGACCTCGGTACCTGGGATGAGATACTGTCAGACTGCCCCCAAAATCAGCATATCAATAAGCAGGACTTCGGTATCTGGGATGAGATACTGTCAGACTGCCCCCAAAGTCAGCATATCAATATACAGGACCTCGGTATCTGGGATGAGATACAGCCAGACTGCCCCCAAAGCCAGCATATCAATAAGCAGGAATTTGGTATCTGGGATGAGATACTGCCAGACTGCCCCCAAAGTCAGCATATCAATATACAGGACCTCGGTACCTGGGATGAGATACTGTCAGACTGCCCCCAAAGTCAGCCTATCAATATGCAGGACCTATGTACCTGGGATGAGATACTGTCAGACTGCCCCCAAAATGAGCACATCAATATACAGATAACAATATTAGACTGTTAGACATAAGAATAACACTCACTTGTCCACAATCAAAAATCCAACGTAGCCTCGATATCTTGGTACGAGAGCTTTTATTTCCCTTTTTAGTTCCATAACGCTATCGTCGTCAGCAATGATGGCGGCTGTGTGCATGTCTTTCTGCTCATAGATTATGTGATCACTGCCTGGGAGTATTGTCTGGTGGCAAACAAAAGTCACATGACAGTCAACTGACAAACAAAATGGCCGACCTGTACAACATTAACTTGTATTAATTAAAGATTAGTTGACAGTGTTGTGACATTGCTTGTCACATTAACAGATGCTTAATATCTGTGATTACATATATAAGATTTAAACAGTATTCAACAATAAGAGAACAGAGGAATTCATAAAAACTAAATGGCTACTAACTATATATCGAAAAATACATATTTTATTCATTTTAGTAAACATTTAAAAAATGCCTCAACTAGTTTTTTTGCTTGTCTCATTTTCGTCCTCATTTGTTAAGGAACTTAACCCATCTCGTGTCTGACATGCTGGCAAGAAACAAATTATTTCTGGCTAGACCTGATCAAAATTCAGTGACAAGATGGCAGAACTAGCTGTGCACCAATGTGTTGTACGGTAAAAGTAATATATTCACACTTTAGCAAGTTAGCAGATCAAACGATCAACGTCAATGATTTCAACAAAAAAAGCACTCCTTCATTAAACTATTCAAATTATACAGATTTTAAGATTGAGCATAAAGGGAATAAAATCATCTATTGCTCGAATTCATGTTATATTACATCCTGCTATCTATTTCCACAACCACCAAACCAAAAAAATCAAAAAAAATCAATGAATTAGAAATTCCACATTTTATGGTGTGCATCCGGACATTTTCGAATATGCATATTTTTGGCATGCTTTTCGGGATGCCGAGATGTGACATCACTTATGACACACACTTGCATCAGGCCGACCCTTTCCATGCATTCAGAGCATGTTTACAAGTATAGCTTTTGGGTCGAAACGAGCGTCAGAACAAGTTATTGTGCAATATTCCGACGTAATACAAACACTAGTCATCATAGAGGAACAAACATTTATCTTACGGTTCCACATGAATCAAATTTTATTCAAAACAACGAATGCGAATGGGCCTACAAGTCGATTAGGTTTCGCTGAGCTTGGGCTCGTTTTCAGAATTATATCAAATGCAACCAACGGGAGATAATCTACATCAATAAACATACATAGCAAACATAGATTGTATCCAGCTACATAAAGTAACGTGTATAATATCATAATATCAGTAGAATATCGATATATGAAGGAGTCGTACAATTTATCATAACAACTTAAATCAGTCAGAGAGTTCCCGCTGGTCCCGCTAGCTCAGTGGGTAGGCGCGTTGGATACTTTAGGTCGTTTATTTTACAATCGGGCGACGCCAGTTCAATCCTGACAGCATGCAAACTTTTGATTTATCCAAACAAATGTAATGTAATGGATATATAATTTATTAATTGTAAATATATTGTACGGTAATATATTGTAATTATATATGTCAAAACAGATTGAGATCTGTCTGGATAAATACAATTTAGAAACATCGTTATGTATAATGACCATATTTTCATTTTTGTGACGAATAAATAATTACTACAAAAATATTTACAAACAGTGCATTATAGTATAAAATGATTTTGTTTATATTACTTCGTGAAAACATAAACAAAAAATGTAAAGAAAATCAAAAGTTTGCATGCTGTCAGGATTGAACCGGCGTCGCCATAAATAATAAATCCATAAATCCTGTATTTGTAGCAGCACCACTAATTAAAAATGTCAACTACCATAAATCCAGTATTTGTAGCCACACCCCTAAAACCTAAACCTTGACTTTCCTCCGTGCAGTTTATTACAGGAAAAACCTTATTTAAAGCCAGACCTGGACTTTGAGCCAAGACAATTTTAGCCCTGCGTGTGACATACTTCAGTAGCGCACACAATTAGGAAACAATTAAGGAGGTTCCACAAAAAAGTCATAACTTTGCTATTAATTATCATAAATGAATGATTAACTCATTTTATCCGGGATACGATTCTAGTCGTAGTTACCCTTTGTATCCGGGATACGATTCTAGTCGTAATTACCCTTTGTATCCGGGATACGATTCTAGTCGTAGTTACCCTTTGTATCCAGGATACGATTCTAGTCGTAGTTACCCTTTGTATCCGGGATACGATTCTAGTCGTAGTTACCCTTTGTATCCGGGATACGATTCTAGTCGTAGTCTGCACTTGGCATGGAAACCCCGCACCGTAGTGTTATGGATCCCTATTGGTTGATTAACATTGAATGACGTCAGTATCTTGCCATCATTGGGAAACACATAGGGATCACCAAATCAGCGCTGTTGATTGGTTATTCGATGTAGAAGTCCGCTACCCCCACGTAAATCGAAACCAAAGATGGCGGACAAGTCGCAAATATCATCAAATTTCAACCGTTTTTTAAGGATAACTCTGCTAACTTACTTCATACTGGTGATAACAAGGAGGCAGACAAGCGGATAGACGATATAATATGCACGGGCATGCTAACTGATGCGATATTTGTCCGTGAAAATGTACTTTGAAGGCTTCAAATTGGAGGGAACTGACAACGGCACCTATTTTCGCCCAACGACGTATTTTCAGCGGCAACAAACTTAATGTTACTTTCAACGACAGTAACTGCTTCACATATAAATTTACATTGAAATGTTGACCAAATTCGTTACTTTTGTTACTTGGTTTATAAGAAACAAAACACAAAAATAGATAGCGATGTCAAAAGATACTAAAAAATGTGCGTAAATCCTCTCAGTAACGCTACATGCTGCCACTCTGTTCTTTCGTGTAGGGGTGTTATTACAGAATTGTACATAACGAGATCATTATCCAAGATACGTGAACAAGTTTGATACCATTGTTTTCAGTGGAGAATGGTGTATTAAATAAAATCAACTTGTTCATTGAGATGTTGCCTCCTTCATGGAGAAAATATCTTGTGAAAAGTAAAGTGACAAAACGGAACACAAATTTGAATTTGTTGGGAAATGTTTTGCCATATGCCACATATAGTAAATGTTATCAAACAACTAATTTGTCTATATAACTTCATAGTTTATTTTATCTGCTTTCTAATAGTAGAACACATTTCAAAATTCATTGAGAAATAATAAAGTTATGTCAATTTTAAACGAAGGCCTGTGATTTTCTGATGCTGACAAAATGATTTCTTGGATATGGTCAGGAACTGGCTGCAATTCGTCTGCACTAGCTTCAGGATAAAATGGGATAAGGTATGATTTTATTGGTAAAAGACTTTATTGTAATGCATCGATAATAACTACATCATATTTTATATTATCGTTGGAATATTACTGTATGTGAATGTTGTCAAAATGGAAAACAACAATAAACAAATTTCAACATGCTACCAGAACATAACTGGGTGGCTGAATGTCCATACATCCAGTGGACGGAATGTAGCCATGCATTTACGCTATACGGTAAAGGCCAGTCGCCCCATGCCGACGGCCCAGACACGGATACGCGGGATGATGCCGCCATTCCATTCCAGTGTTCTTTGATAGCAACAATGAAAGTGACTTTGGAGGATTTTAGTTGTGAAATGGATGATGCCATCATATTTGAAGATGTTTGCCCAGTACGTGCGGCACGGATACATGGAATGACACAGCCGGAAAGGCATGGCATTCTTCAACGGTGATGGTGATGATGAAAGTGACTTCGATGACAGTGGATTTTAATGTTTTCATGTTTTGATCTTTGTTTCTGAACACTTTATGGTCACAGGTTCGCATGTGTTATATAATGAATTTATTTGCACCAGTGACAGTTGAAATACAATGTATTATTGATACACCCGACTTCATGTTTTCAGTAAGTTTTTCTCTTAATATAAACGTTACTACTGACAACCCAGCGAGCCAATTTTCACAACATTTTCGCAAATTACTATATTTAAAGCCACACCCCAACTTTATAATCATCGTCATCATTTCGGCTACACACTACTGTAATTAAAGCCACGGCTACAAATAGTGGATTTACGGTACTCAAAATGTTGGCATGAACCTCGTAGAACCAATTCACTCACCATGGGATAGACATCGATCACATGCAGGAAACGAGCAAGAGATAACAGGTCGATGCTGTCTCGGTACTTGGTCACATGACACGGCTTCGACCCATCTTTCGTTTCTTTACAATGCAACAACCAGAACCCGACCTTGTCGTTTGCAGTATATCCACTGCAAACAAGGCAGCATTTCAGTAAAACTGTATTTTGAAGTGCATGCACTTGTGTAATTGTGTGAGGTAGTGGCAGAGTAGTACACATAATTGGACAATGCTACAGGCCGTGGGCTCCAACAGATGACAAGTAGAATTAGGGCATTTCAAAGTTGTTGATTATTTTCATCACAGTCAGTTGTAAAATGCGGTCTATTTTATGACAAATAATAAATATTAAGCAACATTTAGTAACTTCTATGACATATTTATAAGTAACAAGACAAGACAATGTTATCTAAGTAAAAAGGCAAAACAGTGTCATCACCATAAGAAGACAAGATGACGTCATCAAATTAAAAAAAGAAAATGTCATCAAAGTAACATTTCAAGACAATGTTTTCACATGGAGAAGACAAGACAATGTCATTAAATGAAGGCAACAAAACAATTTAATAAAAATTGGGCCGAGAGGCCCTGAAGTCCTTTGGACTACATCGTGAGTTTGTAATTATTAATGAAATATTTTTTGGTGAATCATAGTTACAGATCACTAAGGGTTATGGTGAAAGTAAAATGTTGACATGTTTAGTGGAGACTATAAGTATGCCAGTGAAGATACACCTGGAAATTAAATATTCTAGTAGATCGTTTCGTGAAAATTGTATATATTAGTTAATGCGTTATTAAAAATAATGTAGAATTTTATCCCGATATTCTGCTATTTAGGCCAATTTCCAGTGGTTGTAGAAACCTTTCAGGAGAGTTGGTGAGCTGCAATCTCACATGTAGCACAGTTAAAGATTGTTTAAGAAAATGTGCACACATTTACTGTTCTCATTTTGCCCCTACAACCCTCCCCCAGAATGGAAAGAAGAAAGAGATGAACTATGATAACACTTTATTTGTTCACAAGGTACATATACATAGCATGCATTTTGTCTTAAAAACAGTAGCAATTAATGACATAATACTGATTGAATTGGAGAAGTAATAGCTGCAACATGTATAATAACACATCTTAATAGTGAGCCGAGGTTAGTCCAATACACAGGCTTACAGCATAATCTCTGACACTCCACCCAGCCACCCCAATGATCAGAGATAGGGTAAAGTCCACTATCCAGTTATAAATAGAGATCAGTGCAGGAGGGGCTTATAGCAGTAGGGAAATAGTAGGAAAAATTAGCATTTGGGGGGCTCTGAGGTGGTCTTAGAATGATTCAATCAAATACAGATTTATTGTGTATAGTGGCACTACCAATTGAAATCAGAGAAAAAGTTTCTGAAGTTTTTGAAAAAATAGGCAAAATGTGAAAATTTACCAGTCTCAGAGGCCCTTGCGAAACAAGATTGTACAATGTCAACAGAGAAACAAGATGAGACTACGTCAACAAAGAAACAAGATGAGATAATGTCTACAGAGAACCAAAACAAAAGAATGTCAACAGAGATACAAGACAAAAGAATGTCAACAGAGATACAAGACAAAAGAATTTCAACAGAGATACAAGACAAAAGAATGTCAACAGAGATACAAGACAAAAGAATGTCAACAGAGATACAAGACAAAAGAATGTCAACAGAGATACAAGACAAAAGAATGTCAACAGAGATACAAGACAAAAGAATGTCAACAGAGATACAAGACAAAAGAATGTCAACAGAGATACAAGACAAAACAATGTCAACAGAGATACAAGACAAAACAATGTCAACAGAGATACAAGACAAAACAATGTCAACAGAGATACAAGACAAAACAATGTCAACAGAGATACAAGACAAAACAATGTCAACAGAGATACAAGACAAAACAATGTCAACAGAGATACAAGACAAAACAATGTCAACAGAGATACAAGACAAAACAATGTCAACAGAGATACAAGACATAACAATGTCAACAGAGATACAAGACAAAACAATGTCAACAGAGATACAAGACAAAAGAATGTCAAGAGAGAACCAAGACAAAAGAATGTCAAGAGAGAACCAAGACAAAACAATGTCAACAGAGAACCAAGACAAAACAATGTCAACAGAGATACAAGACAAAACAATGTCAACAGAGATACAAGATGTCAATGTGAGTGAGCCAAGTGTCAGTGAGGTACTCACGGCAAGTCCTTGATGCTGTCAACCTCTGTCGTCAAAGCAAACTTAAATTTGTCCTGGAATGCATAGGCGAGCTCCATCATAATGCGGTGTTCTGTTGGCAAACAAACAGATTGTGTAGACACAGCTAATGGCTTCTTTGTCAGAAACTGTATCTCCGCTAACTCTGTCATCATTTATTTATTCAAGGTTAGTGTTGATATCAAAGTAGCAGAAACTCACAATAATAAATACATATATGTATATATATATATATATGGTCAACTCTCACGAAACCTGGACACATTGTAGATTTGGTGACTTTCATATATCGTTTTCATTTTGTAATATAATAAAGTATACATGTTGAAGATTTGAAGAGAAAACATGGGACACTTTAATATTATGCTTATTCCTGCGAGAGAGAGGGGTTTGAAGTTACATGTCCGATTTGTGTGATACCACACGAAACACTCAGACCGTCTATCTTGCTACATCTTGTGTCTCTATAACATTATACATTACATATTTTTATGGCTTTGTGGTACATACTTTTTAGAACTAGAATACATAAACCGTCATGTGTAATGTAAATTCATCAGCTGTCAAAGCACGGTTTAATAGTTTTCTTGTTGTTTAAGTTGATCGTATTTGTTTGCTGTCCTTCCACATCAAACATCACACCATGTTTATTTATGTTGGGCGTAGAAAATAGCGTTATTTATTACGAAATAGAAAAAGATGGCTTTGGAGTGGTGTCGAGTTTGTTTTTGTGGGATCGACTCAGAAAATGTGTTTCGCAGCGATCACTTATATTTCTTATAATTGGGTAACAGTCGAATAGCTAATAACATATTTATATTAACTTCACCGCTTTACTGAGAATACTTTTTATTTAGCTTGACAGGGAACACTTGGTTAAACGTATTTAACAACATATTTTAATTTACAATTTTGTTTCTGACTTAACCTTAACACAGTTAACATAACATGTTCTTAACGGCCCCACCAGCATGCAAAGAATAGGTGGTTCACAAGTATGTTGCCTTAACTGTAAGTGATGGGTGTACTAACAATGAAACCACAATAATAACATTTTTGAAATAAGTCTTGGCAAAATAGTTACAAAAACGTATGTATTTCGCCTGGCATCGGCTTTCACATTTCTTGCTGAAGAGTTGGTACAATTCCATGATGTAATCGTGTAATAAACTTATGATTGACTATTTAATGATAACAATATGCTATCCATATCATTTTGCCACAACCACTATAAATTTAACACAACTGACGCCTCTATAATAAAACACTTATTGTTCATCAACATCATCATCCAGAATTGTTTTGTCGTTGGCTAGAATGCCGTACACACTGCCGACAGAGGTTTGTGATGTTACTTGGTATAACATTTCTCTTTCTTTATATCCCTCTTTCCCTACTTGAACATGCCCCATGCTGGTTGCATTAACAAGGATAGTGTCGTTTACCTTCGCTACGTGCCACTTGTCATCCTGTTTTACAGCAATGAAGTCATCATCTATATACATAACTTTTTCTGTTGTTTGATGATCTGTCACATATGGAGATGAACAGTAGCAGGATCATCAGTAATATCACTTGATGTGACATCAGTGGTGGCCGTGTTGTCAGTTATGGCTGTGTCAGCAGTGAAGCTGCATCAGTAATAGCAGTATGAAGCTTGAACATTAGGATATGTGTTGCTCTCCTGCCCGAACACATATGCTGGAATGTATTTGGCGTAGTAACATCCAGACAAGCAAGATCTGTTTCACATGTACATTTGGCCTCAACTCGGGACCAAAGTGTGAGTGGTCGTGAGACTGTTGATGTGTGGTGATGTTCCATGATCTGATGATGCCACAGCTGGCTTTGACTGCGATGGAGAATGCAAGGACAACCATTGTCTCGGTTTCTTTTATACAGGGATGAGTGACATTCAGAAAAAAAAACGGAAATTTTGATGTGGCCCACATTTCAGCTCGAGAGGACTGTCTCATCTAATCGGGGGAAGGGGGGACTCCTCAGAGATATGTTTTAATTGTAGACGACATATGGTGTATTTTGAGCAATATTAAATAGAAAATCTTAACATTTCCAATAGCAAAAAAGCACCCGGACTCCCGCAGACATGTCACAGTACTAACTCACTTGTTAATGATATTTTCTGTGCTGAACCCGAGTTGGCCAGCTTTGTCAAAACAGCCCGTTGATGGGCCATTATAGCTTTCTTCGTTGCCAGCTTAACTGCTTCCTTAGCTTTGTACTTGGTGGCTGCCTTCGTCTTTGACATGTTCTGCTCAGTTTTCTTCTCCTCCTTCATCTTTCCTTCCTCGGAAAGATGGATGGAGTACATTTTGTATGCACCCCGCGTGTTGTGAACGAGGCGACCAGTCCTGTTTGTGGAAGTCTTGTTGTTTGCCATGAGTGAGTACTTCACTGTTTGGATAGTGTTGAATGTACTAACATTCTTTCTGGCAGTGGCAGTATTCATGATGCTAGACATGTGACTAAAACTCCCTTCCACTTGAGGACCATGAAAGCAGCTCATCATTGCAGCCACCAGCTTTGACAAGGCTGGGAACTTGCCAGTAGAGAATATGGTAGCCCACCACGAGTCCAATCTGGAACTTGTGGGTGCTTGTGGAAGTGTGTTGTCTACATGGAATCGGCGAACTTCCCTGTGATACGCCCTCTGTTCGGGTTCTAATAGAACATTGGTGACAAGCGTGGGCAGTGCCAGCGTGTGTACTTCAATGCCTTCAGTTCCTCTCTGACTGTGGCCTGTAGGATCCAGTCCGCATAGTTGACTTCGGCCTTGCACCACAAACAGTAGGCTTTCCCTGGTGTTGATAATTTACTGATGAATATATCCAACATAGTGTCTCCGGCCGATCTCTCCAGTCAAGCCCAATTCCACTTATTCTTGACACTTTTGTCAATGTCCTTCACGCAACATTTGTCTTGCCGTACAACAAATCGTCGATTAGCCATTGTGTTCGAAAATGATCGACATCTCCACAAAATACATCGTCGTTTCCTATTGGTCCACTGCTTTTGTGCGCGCACTTCAAAAGCGCTGAAGCGCTGAAGCGAACAGCCAACAGAACTAAGGGTTTTACTTCGCAGATTCACGGGTTCGGCTGGGTCGGTTCTGTCTCTAATCTAATCATCCAGAATTGTTTTGTCGTTGGCTAGAATGCCGTACACACTGCCGACAGAGGTTTGTGATGTTACTTGGTATAACATTTCTCTTTCTTTATATCCCTCTTTCCCTACTTGAACCAGCCTCGTGCTGGTTGCATTAACAAGGATAGTGTCCTTTACCTTCGCTACGTGCCACTTGTCATCCTGTTTTACAGCAATGAAGTCATTGTCTCTACTCACACCTTTTTCTGTTGTTTGATGATCTGTCACATATGGAGATGAACAGTAGCAGGATCATCAGTAATATCACTTGATGTGACATCAGTGGTGGCTGTGTTGTCAGTTATGGCTGTGTCAGCAGTGAAGCTGCATCAGTAATAGCAGTATGAAGCTTGAACATTAGGATATGCCTTCAGTTCCTCTCTGACTGTGGCCTGTAGGATCCAGTCCGCATAGTTGACTTCGGCCTTGCACCACAAACAGTAGGCTTTCCCTGGTGTTGATAATTTACTGATGAATATATCCAACATAGTGTCTCCAGCCGATCTCTCCAGTCAAGCCCAATTCCACTTATTCTTGACACTTTTGTCAATGTCCTTCACGCAACATTTGTCTTGCCGTACAACAAATCGTCGATTAGCCATTGTGTTCGAAAATGATCGACATCTCCACAAAATACATCGTCGTTTCCTATTGGTCCACTGCTTTTGTGCGCGCACTTCAAAAGCGCTGAAGCGCTGAAGCGAACAGCCAACAGAACTAAGGGTTTTACTTTGCAGATTCACGGGTTCGGCTGGGTCGGTTCTGTCTCTAATCGCCAGGCAGCATCATTAACACATGGCGACACCTGGTGGATAGATGGTGAACTCAATCCGCAGACAGATCGTAGGTGAATTGTCCAGGATTTTATATGCTCTACCCCCCAACATTCTTTTTTTTTTCTCCCCGGATTTACACGATTCACAAGAGTGATCTTTAGAGCAGTATAAAAAACGGAATTCCTGCAAAAACCGGAAATTTCCCATCCCTGTTTATAACGAAACGGTTGTAGAAGGTTTTCTTGTTCCACAATACGACTCCTTATTCACCGCAGAGTCCACTAACTCTTTATAACATGGCATACACCATCGCACGGCCTTTTCCATCACCCGCTTCCAGCCATTGCCTTGAGTGTTCACCAAGGTTCGCACGTCGTCAGTGAATTCCTGTTAGAACAAATCCATTGCAGAGCTCCCCTCTTAATGTTTAGTATATGCCCGACAACAAAACCATAATAGCAAAACTCACTATTGTGTTAAATATCAAGACACAATGAAGTATCAAAACTACACTTCCAAAGCATAGTATTGTGTTATCCTCATTATACTATTACACTTTAGTGGTTAAACTATTTTAACAGATGCCTACAGTAGGAATATTATGAGAGATCGGTGATACCACGCGAAACACATATCCCATGTTACCACGTGAAATACATAGTTAAGATTACCCTATTCTATGGACATGTGTTAAATTATGCATCAATCAAGCGTACTTATTTAACATAATTTTCCACAATAAATTACACACGACTTGTCAAATTCATTATCACGCAATATCTACACCCTGATAATAATTTCTCAAAAATGTTTCACGTATAATGTTTCTAAAAATATAAAACTTATATTTAAATCCAAGTGATGTGTCTATCTGAAGCTCAGGGTTTTACTGATAGGTGACATTAGAGTCTGTTAAGATAAACTGCGTTTCGCGTGGTATCATATTCGTGAATATCGATTAGCAAGTCATGTCGGTGTATCTCATCCAGGTTTGTAGTGGAGTGCATTTCTTTTTGATCACGTATAATCTAACCTAAACACAACATGTATGTAAAATATATATTATTAATGTATATATGTGACTGAGTTTTTTGCCATTAAATCACATTTTCTTACCATTTTCATATTTTTTCGGAGAAAGGTGATCTCTGCAAACGTTGACTGGCATTACACATCAATCATTCATGCATACATATATAATCTATTTTAAGGCTTGGATATAATATTTAATGTTGGAATAAAGCATGTTTCTTTCTCCGCTTAATGCACACATAAAGTTGCATTTTGCGTGGTATCAATTAAATAGTATTTCAACGAAAACAATTCTCACAAATTAGTTATTCGTGCTAGCGTACTCAATTTTCTACATTGTTTGCCCACTTTTATTACACATCGTATGGAGTATTAGTTGAGTGTATCCTTTTAATGATGTTTGAATGGCAGGCCATTTAATGAAATAAGACAAATGTATCCACGTTTCGTGAGAATTGACCATATATGTGTGTGTGTGTGTGTGTGTGTGTGTGTGTGTGTGTGTGTGTGTGTGTGTGTGTGTGTGTGTGTGTGTGCACGCGGGCGTGTGTGTGTACAGCGAATTTGTTTTATAATATAAACATTTGACAACTTTGTCCATATCACAGAGGTGTCTATTACAGCAAATGCAGTGGTCTGCTGAGATTGCTGTATGTGGGGCTACATGCAAAACTCGTCTGACTAAATACCAGTATACTGTATATCAACATTTACAAAGGCAAATGTCTAAATAAATTTGTGATAATAAAAGTTCAATTCAAAGTAATTATTTTGTAGTCATAAATATCAGGTACATTGTGTGCATGCGTGCGTGCGTGCGTGCATGCACTTGCAAGTGCATAAATATTCAATTGTAGTGCAACCTAAATGTATCAAGACTACACTCACTGTACTGATGACGTGGCAGTAGTCTATGGGTTGCCTGGTTTTAAGGTTTCACTGAGACCAGTAAGATAAATAGCTTGCCTTCGTGACATGCCCCTGGTCTAGGATGGGGTAAATAGCATGCAGGGCAGTAGACATACAAAGACAAGTGACGGATGACTTGTAATGACAGTTGAACTGAGGTCAATACAGCTGGCTGTTTACGTGTCACTTCTCTATGGTACCATTTGGTAGGAGTCGGGTGTGGGCAATGGACAGGTTAACTAACTGCACACGTGTGCATGCATGCGTGATAACGTGCATGGGCGCATGTGCATGTATCTGTAAGCTGTACTCTATGTATGAGACCAACACTGTAGCATTCTGCTATTTGCTGTTAACAGGGACGGTCCTAGACAGTGCGGTTTGGTACCACATGTATGCATCCGCTGTCTCTATAGTTTAGTTATTTTAGGTAGTCATGTTAATAGTATTCAGCTGTAATAAATTATTGATATTAATTGGCCATTCGTCATTGTGTTGTTACTAGGGTAGCCGTCATTTGCTTGCATTGCGTATTACATACAACTTTAGTAGGGCCCTCCACTACACTGGAGCCATATATTTGCTGGAGACCCATTGAACCGTGACAACCACTGAACCATGACAACCATTGAACCATGACAACCATTGATTGGTCATATATTTGCAGTAGATCCATTGAACCGTGGCAACCACTGAACCATGACAACCATTGAACCGTGGCAACCATACTTCAATATGTACACCTGTTGGCACTCCTCGTTAGGACTAATTTTGTTAGTTATTTTCAATAATAATAATAAACTTTGTTTAGACACCACCAAATCTTGGTCTAATGGGTGTTTACAAAATCATCATAATAATTATATTAGAAACATAAAATTGCATATAAGAGAAATAGATCAACTGCAGATTGAAAAGTAAAGTTACTAAGTTAGTATATAAAAATAAACGTATGCATAGTAAAATTATGGGTAATTGAAATGATAAAGCAAATGATTAGCAAAAATGCTGAACAGCTAAACATACTGGATAAAAAACAAATAAAAGGCTAAATTACATTAAATAAGTTGATTAAATACTAAAGTCTGATGCTAATATAAATAAAACTAAAAATGTATTAAAATTGTATAATTATATGAATAATACAAAGGCTAAATGAGGTTTGACTATATTAGTTTAAGAAGATAAATGTCTTTAATAATTTTCCAAACTGCCTAGTGTTGTCGATTGTTTTAACAATTAATGTTACAATGGTTCTTCTTAGGGGAAGTTTTGTTTGGGCAATTCTTGTTATGGCATCCCTTTTAAGGTAATTATTGTTTAATTGTGAGGGAATTGTTTTGTTCAGGCAATTCTTGATTGGACAATTCTTGTTAGGGCAAATCTTGTTAGGGCAGTGTTTTCAAAACATTACTCTGTGCAAAACAATATCAATTGTATGTGAAATGTACTTATTTACAAGAGAATGCCTTCTCACCATATGTCCCAATTACAGCATGGTAGCTGTATACGATATCAGTTTTGCCAATGTTTTTCTGTTCATGATGTCTGCGATTGACTGTACTCTGTAATATGGGCACCTGCTGCAGTAAGACGATCCTGTAACCAAGCAACAACAGCATCACACCTGCTGCAGTAAGACGATCCTGTAACCAAGCAACAACAGCATCACACCTGCTGCAGTAAGACGATCCTGTAACCAAGCAACAACAGCATCACACCTGCTGCAGTAAGACGATCCTGTAACCAAGCAACAACAGCATCACACCTGCTGCAGTAAGACGATCCTGTAACCAAGCAACAACAGCATCACTTAGCAACAGTAACATAGCAACAGTAACATTTATCAAGGGCCTAGATCATTTCTTTTGTGCAAACATGTCTGTCTTCAAGATTACAATTTAGTTTAATTTCCATAAGTATATTATGCATAAATTGTAATATTTACTTGGTAACAATATTATAATACATAGACGTTTACAAACATTTTTTGTTCAGAAACAGGTTATATTTGTGACCAGGAAACTTTAAAAAACTAACCATATTATTTTGTTACAACTGTTGTTTTACATCCTGGAAAATTGTTTTTCAATAAAAACTGCCACAAGTCATCAAAGTTCATAAATTGCCAGATTGCAATATTAGCAAAAAAATTACATTTCAATGACGTTACCAAACTAATATGTAGACTTTCCATTAAAACAGATTACAATTTATTTTTGAAGACAATGTTACTTCTAGTCTGAATTTCTATGGAAGTAGTCAGAGACTAATAAATTCTTGCTTTTGTCTTTTTTGTTAATTTAATTTGTTCAAGTTTGGTTAAGACATAAGACACAACAAAGTAAGTAATTAATACTGAGAAAGATGTGATTAAGTTGTTACTTACTGTAATATATTCGAGATGATGGAGTCAAGGTCAAACATGCTATCCAGGGCGAGTTCAATTAATTCCTTGCCACGTCTGTGTAAATAATAATAGTATCAGTTTCAAGTGGTCAACTAGCATATAAACCTGCTATGTCCTGTTAGAAAACACAGTTCATGCTACAAAATGTACACAATGTTTCAAGTCAAAGTTAAATATTTGTGTTATATACTAAATGCGTCAGATGTCAGTCACATGGTACATTTGAGATGCTTCACATTTACGACATCGCGTCATGTTTCCCATATATAATTGTTGTTATGTCTTGAGTCGTTCAAATGTAACATTTCACATGATGCCTGTATGTCATACTGTATATATCGATTTAGCATGTGCTACATGCTCGAGATTACACATGATACATTCTACATGATATTTACTCAGACAAAACAGACAGGCACATCATCATCATCATTTAATGTCATCAATGCAAACATGCATACGCATGCACGCACACAAATCCTCACAAGAATCCAAATCAACACATACTGTTTCAAGGCAAAATTACAGAAATCCTCTTTATTGTAAAAAGACTCACATTTCTATTTCGTCTTCAAAATGAAAATTAAAACTTGTACATGATATGGAAATATCTGAAGAACTCAAAATCAACGTGCCTGGAAGCAAGGGTTGAAATATGCATTGTAAATTTCACATCTGAAATGTTTCCAATTTAGACGTTTCATACACTTTTGCATTTATCACATTTTGCCATGAAATGTTTCAAGTTTTTGTAGGCATGCACAGATACATGCATGCATACATTCGCACACACACACGTGTGCCGACGTGAGGTGTAGGTGTATACTGTTTAGTATCTTACCTAAACGTGTAGACAACATTGTGCATTGATGGTCGGGCACAAAAGTCATCGACTGGGTACATGGAACAGTCCACCTAACAAACAACAATATATACAGTCCTTGAGTGGATTGATGTTCTCGTTTCTTGATTGTTATTATTTGATATAATACCTCTCAGGAAACTTATATGTTTCGACCAGTTCGAAAAAATACAAATAACAAAACAGTTTTTTGAGAGATAAATATGTCAAACAATAAATATGTCAAACAATATGCAGATTACTATCGGAAAGTTTAGTGAACATTCTTCACGTTAAGTAATTTTTCTCTGTGACATGTTACATATTACCATACCAAAACTGTTACAATGCCTGCTGAGTCTCTCATTAATCTTAAATCAAGATGGCTTCTTCGGGGTAACTCAAAGTGTTTGTAATGCTCTAAATACATTGGCTTCATCCTTCACTCCTTCCTAAATTAAATAACTTCTGGAAAAGTGAAACATGTACTGTAATGGTTTATCAACCAACTGGTTAACTAATTCACAGATACTACAAGTATCTTATATATATAATATATACAGTAAAACCTGTCCATAACGGTCATCGTCGGGACTGCGCAAAATTACCGTTATAGTAATTTGACTTGGATACTCACTAGGTGGAGCCACAGTATTATGAATGGTTACGTTGACGTTCACTAGTTGGTACTCTCGTTTACAAACCTAGAGTTAACAATAATACTAAATAATACACTACACAACTTGCTATATTTAATTGATGTTCCTTTTTTCTTTTGGGCAATGGTGAAATCAATCACGTCCTCCAAGTAAAGGCGAACAGAAAAGCTTTGATGTCCATAAGGAAACAGGAGGGTGTAAACAAGTGCAAGGTAAGCTTTGGATCAAATTTGCTCAGGGTATTATCAATACAATTTGAGCTACGGGCCATTGTAATATTTACCTAGGCAGTCTCTGAGCTCACTTTGGACATCAAAGCTGATTCTACTCCTCTTTGGAGGATAGGAGCCACATAGCGGCTGCAACAACCTGATGACACTATGAATGACTCGACTGCAATTTGATAGTCCTGCGTACATGCGATGACACCAACACAATGACATTTTATTCAGAGAAATTATGGATTCCCTTTGACTTGCCCGCAGGTCCAAATTAATTGACCGTTATAGCAATAGACAGGATACCGTTATGGACAGGTAGTGGACAGTGCAAACTAATAGGAAGTCATTTGGGACTTTCAAAAGTGACCATTATATCCAGGTTATCGTTATGGACAGGTGGCTGCTAAGACAGGTTTTTACTGTATATATATATAAATATAATGTATACCTCTATAGCTATACTGCAAAACTAAACTACAGGTTTCACCCTTCATGTTGTTATCTCTTGAATATGTTTCTTTTAAACATTAATTAATCAATTACTTGCCAAGTATGTAATTATTATTTTTAAGTTAGCATGTCTTCATAATTATACAGTATTTCTTCAAAATTATAAAATTAACCTGTTTCTTTATAGTGGTGAAACAGTTTATCAAGTGTGGGATAACAAAAATTAGTTAACCAATTTCATCATAATGATAGTGAATTTGTATCTTTATGGTTGTAGTTGGTAACCTAATTCAGTAATTGTGTGCTGCTTACTGTGCATTACACTAGGGACATGCAGCACATGGTGATTGCAATGTACTGCATACACACCTTCACAGTTCACCTTCTCCCCATCTACCCCTCATCATGGTTTGTGTTCTATAGGAGGCAATTACCAACTAGGCTACAGGCAGTCGACATTAGCTGTGCTACTTGGAATACACTGTCGATATAAATTACCTTTTAATTCTTCCTACTTCAGCCAAGTTGTCAAACACATCCAAATATAGTTGTGGAAATGTATTAAAATATCTTGTCTGAAGTGTATTGACATGATTGTTAAGAATAATATAGGTCCCAGTACTGATCCCTGTGGTACCCCACTCAAAACTGATTTCCAGTTTGAAGCCTCCCCATCAACAACTACTCATTGTCTTCTGTCTCAGCCATTTTAAGCAGTAATCTTTGATGTGACACTTTGTCGAAAGCTTTCTGAAAATCTAAGTAGATGATATCTACTGGTGATCCCTCGTCTACCCACTTAGTGATATCTTCCAAAAAACATAACATATTTGTTAAACATGACCTCGCTTTTAGAAACCCATGTTGAGATGGGTTTATCAAGTTACTTTAACAAGAAAATCCACCTTGTGTTCTTTATTTAGTCTTTCTAATAATTTGCAAATCACCGATGTTAAACTCACTGGTCTGTAGTTCTCTGAATTGTTTCTCGAACCTTTTTTAAATAACGGTATAATGTTTGCTTCTTTCCATTCTAAAGGAACCACTCCTTCTAATGACAAGTTGAAAACTGTTGCAAGCCATATGCTAATTTGTTCTACAATTTCCAATGGTAGGTTGGGCGGAATCCCATCCACTCCAGGCGATTTATTATCCTTCATAGCCTTTATTTTCTAAGCTACCATTTCTTGGGGTTACAATTAACTGTTCTAAATAGTCTGATTTCGCCCACTTAAACTTAGCCTCTGGTACTGGCAGTGAACTAATATCTTCCCTGGTAAACATTGAACTAAAATACTCATTCAGGTCTTCTGCCATTTAGAATCCCTCTGATATTATATTTCAGCACTATCTTCTAGAGGACCGACCTTATCTTGAACTTACTGTTTGCTTCACACATACGCATAAAAACTCTTGCTGTCATGTTTTATATTACTAGCTAATTGTTGTTCATAGCTTCTCTTTGAATTTATAATTTCAGCTGTAGCTTGGTTAAGTGCTTCTTTATAACTGTTGTAGTCTTCATCATTTCCAGTACATCTATATGACTTCCACATCATTTCTTTATACTTAATTTTTATAATGGCTTCTTTCGTGTCTTAAGTGTTTCTTTCTGGACCGTTTCCCTGGTTTTTTCAAGAGAACAAATTTATCAACGATGCACTCAATTTCACTCTTTAAAATATTCCAGCATTCTGGAATGTGTCAAATATTACACTTGACATTATAGTGCATACCTGGTACATGTATTTTAATTATGAATAATTACAGTGAAGTTCTTTCTGTTGGCTGCTACCACCAGTAGAAGCAATGGAGGTCTACAAAGCAGCAAAACAGTAAAAGCATAATATGTTTTTTATTATGTGTGTCTGGCCTGGAGCACACACTGAGCACAGGCACTATTCATTGTGATTCAGCACAGAGAGGAATCTCATGTTTTAAGGCAGTAATTACTGACCACAGTCAAACTACTAAAGATGCTATACGGTAGACTGATTACTTCATGGTTGGCTTAAAATTACATAACCAAACTTATAAAAAAAAGTACTGTGTTCTCAGATGAGCAAGTATGTGGGCCTGTGAGTGTCATTGTGCGTCGTGTGCATGCATGCATGTGTGTATGCGTTCACGTGTCTGTGTGTCTGTAGGTGTGTGTAGGAATTGTGCAATGACTGGGCCAGCCATGGAGCAACCACACATCATTTGATTGATGACATGTTTGGTTTTATCACCTTACAGTTAACACTGCATGAGGCTGCTACAACTAACAATGTTATCTCACGGGGTCAGGGGTGTGTACAACCCCTCTTCCAGAAAATATCTAGCTTCCCCTCCCCTATATACAATACAATACAGGACCTGACACTGACACTTGTACAACAGGAGTGGGCTGATGACAGGAAAAAGTAAGAGCTGTAGAACAATACAGGACCTGACACTGACACTTGTACAACAGGAGTGGGCTGATGACAGGAAAGAGTGGAGAGGAAGAAGTAAGAGCTGTAGAACAATACAGGACCTGACACTGACACTTGTAAAACAGGAGATGGCTGATGACAGGAAAGAGTGGAGAAGAAGAAGTAAGAGCTGTAGAACAATACAGGACCTGACACTGACACTTGTACAACAGGAGTGGACTGATGACAGGAAAGAGTGGAGAAGAAGAAGTAAGAGCTGTAGAACAATACAGGACCTGACACTGACACTTGTACAACAGGAGTGGGCTGATGACAGGAAAGAGTGGAGAGGAAGAAGTAAGAGCTGTAGAACAATATAGGACCTGACACTGACACTTGTACAACAGGAGTGGGCTGATGACAGGAAAGAGTGGAGAAGAAGAAGTAAGAGCTGTAGAACAATACAGGACCTGACACTGACACTGACACTTGTACAACAGGAGTGGGCTGATGACAGGAAAGAGTGGAGAGGAAGAAGTAAGAGCTGTAGAACAATACAGGACCTGACACTGACACTTGTACAACAGGAGTGGGCTGATGACAGGAAAGAGTGGAGAAGAAGAAGTAAGAGCTGTAGAACAATACAGGACCTGACACTGACACTTGTACAACAGGAGTGGACTGATGACAGGAAAGAGTGGAGAAGAAGAAGTAAGAGCTGTAGAACAATACAGGACCTGACACTGACACTTGTACAACAGGAGTGGGCTGATGACAGGAAAGAGTGGAGAGGAAGAGGTAAGAGCTGTAGAACAATACAGGACCTGACACTGACACTTGTACAACAGGAGTGGGCTGATGACAGGAAAGAGTGGAGAAGAAGAAGTAAGAGCTGTAGAACAATACAGGACCTGACACTGACACTTGTACAACAGGAGTGGGCTGATGACAGGAAAGAGTGGAGAGGAAGAAGTAAGAGCTGTAGAACAATACAGGACCTGACACTGACACTTGTACAACAGGAGTGGGCTGATGACAGGAAAGAGTGGAGAAGAAGAAGTAAGAGCTGTAGAACAATACAGGACCTGACACTGACACTTGTACAACAGGAGTGGGCTGATGACAGGAAAGAGTGGAGAGGAAGAAGTAAGAGCTGTAGAACAATACAGGACCTGACACTGACACTTGTACAACAGGAGTGGGCTGATGACAGGAAAGAGTGGAGAAGAAGAAGTAAGAGCTGTAGAACAATACAGGACCTGACACTGACACTTGTACAACAGGAGTGGGCTGATGACAGGAAAGAGTGGAGAGGAAGAAGTAAGAGCTGTAGAACAATACAGGACCTGACACTGACACTTGTACAACAGGAGTGGACTGATGACAGGAAAGAGTGGAGAGGAAGAAGTAAGAGCTGTAGAACAATACAGGACCTGACACTGACACTTGTATAACAGGAGTGGGCTGATGACAGGAAAGAGTGGAGAGGAAGAAGTAAGAGCTGTAGAACAATACAGGACCTGACACTGACACTTGTACAACAGGAGTGGACTGATGACAGGAAAGAGTGGAGAGGAAGAAGTAAGAGCTGTAGAACAATACAGGACCTGACACTGACACTTGTACAACAGGAGTGGGCTGATGACAGGAAAGAGTGGAGAGGAAGAAGTAAGAGCTGTAGAACAATACAGGACCTGACACTGACACTTGTACAACAGGAGTGGGCTGATGACAGGAAAGAGTGGAGAAGAAGAAGTAAGAGCTGTAGAACAATACAGGACCTGACACTGACACTTGTACAACAGGAGTGGGCTGATGACAGGAAAGAGTGGAGAGGAAGAAGTAAGAGCTGTAGAACAATACAAAACCTGACACTGACACTTGTATAACAGGATTGGGCTGATGACAGGAAAGAGTGGAGAGGAAGAAGTAAGAGCTGTAGAACAATACAGGACCTGACACTGACACTTGTACAACAGGAGTGGGCTGATGACAGGAAAGAGTGGAGAGGAAGAAGTAAGAGCTGTAGAAAAATCAGGACCTGACACTGACACTTGTACAACAGGAGTGGGCTGATGACAGGAAAGAGTGGAGAGGAAGATGTAAGAGCTGTAGAACAATACAGGACCTGACACTTGTACAACAGGAGTGGACTGGTGACAGGAAAGAGTAGAGAGGAAGAAGTAAGAGCTGTAGAACAATACAGGACCTGACACTGACACTTGTACAACAGGAGTGGACTGGTGACAGGAAAGAGTGGAGAGGAAGAAGTAAGAGTTGTAGAACAATACAGGACCTGACACTGACACTTGTACAACAGGAGTGGACTGGTGACAGGAAAGAGTGGAGAGGAAGAAGTAAGAGCTGTAGAACAATACAGGTCCTGACCCTGACACTTGTACAACAGGAGTGGACTGGTGACAGGAAAGAGTGGAGAGGAAGAAGTAAGAGCTGTAGAACAATACAGGACCTGACACTTGTACAACAGGAGTGGACTGATGACAGGAAAGAGTGGAGAGGAAGAAGTAAGAGCTGTAGAACAATACAGGACCTGACACTGACACTTGTATAACAGGAGTGGGCTGATGACAGGAAAGAGTGGAGAGGAAGAAGTAAGAGCTGTAGAACAATACAGGACCTGACACTGACACTTGTACAACAGGGGTGGGCTGATGACAGGAAAGAGTGGAGAGGAAGAAGTAAGAGCTGTAGAACAATACAGGACCTGACACTTGTACAACAGGAGTGGACTGATGACAGGAAAGAGTGGAGAGGAAGAAGTAAGAGCTGTAGAACAATACAGGACCTGACACTGACACTTGTATAACAGGAGTGGGCTGATGACAGGAAAGAGTGGAGAGGAAGAAGTAAGAGCTGTAGAACAATACAGGACCTGACACTGACACTTGTACAACAGGGGTGGGCTGATGACAGGAAAGAGTGGAGAAGAAGAAGTAAGAGCTGTAGAACAATACAGGACCTGACACTGACACTTGTACAACAGGAGTGGACTGATGACAGGAAAGAGTGGAGAAGAAGAAGTAAGAGCTGTAGAACAATACAGGACCTGACACTGACACTTATACAACAGGAGTGGGCTGAGGACAGGAAAGAGTGGAGAGGAAGAAGTAAGAGCTGTAGAACAACAGAGGACCTGACACTGATGCTTGTAGAGCAGGGAACAAGGAAGAAGGAACAAATAAGATAATAATAAAGAAGCTGCCACTGCACCCAACTGTGACCTCACAGGAGGTGTCAGACTGACTAGAGACAAGAAGTCTGCTTTCAACAGTAAACACAACTAACCAGGAAGTGTACTACATGGACATGATGTGCAAACCAGTAGTTATCAGTTCACGCAGATATCACTTCACATTTACCCATTACGAAAGAAGGAAGTTGAAAACATAACCTTTTGTATCACAAACATTTAAATTCAATAACTTTATTCCTTAGCAGTATATCCATAGAAAGATAGGCAAGACTGTAACGACTACAACCTATGAATATAACGCATACTCATCTCTAATCTCTCCAGTGAAAACATAGTTGAGATTATATATATATATATTATATGTAATGTACGACATAATACTACATAGTATTACATTACCTGACTTGAATAGATCGATCTATGTCATAAATTAATGTTTTAAAATCCTGATCAACATTTGCAGATCAGTGATCTTCCCGACATAAACATAACTAGCAGTATTAGTTTCATGTCTAAACAATCTACAACGATACACACTACACAGAGTTGTCTAAAATGATGTACACGGCACACGGCCACATATTACAATATGGTCTTTACATAAAACATTTTGTTGATTTAGTTAACAGACAATGTTCTAATGAAAGCATTACCCTGAGCATACATTCTACCGACTGTCTTGTCATATGTCATCATATTCAGTTTAACTAGAATGTAAATAAACAATACTTTATTGTTTTTACTTACATTCCTCAAACACATACTCTCAAAGCAGTTGACCTTTAATCCTGTTTGCCTCTCTACAGAGTCTCTACGGAATGATCTAGTCCAAGCTGGAAATTACACTGGGTAAAAAATCAAGACACCCCTTTCAGCCATTCATAGGTGAATATTAGCACCAAGACTGAATACGTAATGTGAGAAATCAAAAATTAACTTGTGATTCACAGATTACGTATAACGTGGTGTGGTTTTTAACAAGAGTTTTTAATAAGAAATCTGTAAGTCCCGTTTGCACATTCCATATAATATGACTTGAGTCATTTAAAGACTTGTCAACTCACTTTCATACATTCCATATGACATGACTAAGAGTCATTTACAAGACTTGCCGAGTCACCTTTGCACATTCCATATTATATGACTTGAGTCATTTACATGACTTGTCGACTCACCTTTCCACACTCGACACGGTATGATTTGAGATGTTTACAAGACTTGTCAATTCACCTTTGCACATTCCATATAATATGACTTGAGTCATTTAAAGACTTGTCGACTTACCTTTGCACATTCGACATGATATGACTTGAGATGTTTACACGACTTGTCAATTCACCTTTGAACATTCCATATAATATGACTTGAGTCATTTAAAGACTTGTCGACTCACCTTTGCACATTCGACATGATATGACTTGAGATGTTTACAAGACTTGTCAATTCACCTTTGCACATTCCATATAATATGACTTGAGTCATTTACATGACTTGTCGACTTACCTTTGCACATTCGACATGATATGACTTGAGATGTTTACACGACTTGTCAATTCACCTTTGCACATTCCATATAATATGACTTGAGTCATTTAAAGACTTGTCGACTCACCTTTGCACATTCGACATGATATGACTTGAGATGTTTACAAGACTTGTCAATTCACCTTTGCACATTCCATATAATATGATTTGAGTCATTTACATGACTTGTCGACTTACCTTTGCACATTCGACATGATATGACTTGAGATGTTTACAAGACTTGTCAATTCACCTTTGCACATTCCATATAATATGACTTGAGTCATTTAAAGACTTGTCGACTTACCTTTGCACATTCGACATGATATGACTTGAGATGTTTACACGACTTGTCAATTCACCTTTGCACATTCCATATAATATGACTTGAGTCATTTAAAGACTTGTCGACTCACCTTTGCACATTCGACATGATATGACTTGAGATGTTTACAAGACTTGTCAATTCACCTTTGCACATTCCATATAATATGACTTGAGTCATTTACATGACTTGTCGACTTACCTTTGCACATTCGACATGATATGACTTGAGATGTTTACACGACTTGTCAATTCACCTTTGCACATTCCATATAATATGACTTGAGTCATTTAAAGACTTGTCGACTCACCTTTGCACATTCGACATGATATGACTTGAGATGTTTACAAGACTTGTCAATTCACCTTTGCACATTCCATATAATATGACTTGAGTCATTTACATGACTTGTCGACTTACCTTTGCACATTCGACATGATATGACTTGAGATGTTTACAAGACTTGTCAATTCACCTTTGCACATTCCATATAATATGACTTGAGTCATTTAAAGACTTGTCGACTTACCTTTGCACATTCGACATGATATGACTTGAGATGTTTACACGACTTGTCAATTCACCTTTGCACATTCCATATAATATGACTTGAGTCATTTAAAGACTTGTCGACTCACCTTTGCACATTCCATATAATATGACTTGAGTCATTTAAAGACTTGTCGACTTACCTTTGCACATTCGACATGATATGACTTGAGATGTTTACACGACTTGTCGAAGACTGGTAGGAAATTTTTCTGACGACGAATGTCTAAAAAAGTAACACAATTTGTGACAGCAAAATTGAAATACCTGGTAGTGATGAATGGGAACAAATCTAAGTTCAAAAGATTTAACTTAGTTAACTAGAAGTATCAGAATTGTAACTGAGATAATTTACACTAGATGGAAAATTTGCAGACATTTACATTTTCTGCACACAGGGCAAGGGACACTAGTATAATGGAGATAATGGCTTCCCCTGGTGGGTGCGTGTAACTGTAAGCCAGTCAGAATAGAATGGCCCAAGATTTAAATGGAATCAATAGGGAACAAGGAAAAACTGTAGTCATCAGATCTCAACTGGTCATCGACTCCTCGCCTACTGTGCTGCAATATCTGGTGACGTCAAACGACAAATACAAAAAAGATTGCACAACATAAAAGAGACACAATACCAAAAACCAGAGAAGGCCAATAAACAGCAAAAACACACATGGTGTATTCACTCACTGCATTGTACATTTTATAAAAATTAAAGATCGCAGACACAGCAGACAAATGCATGTATAAATCATGTCACAGAAACAAAAACTAAACAGTGAAGACAACAATGGTTTTAAAGAAGCCAAACGAAAACTAGAAAATGAAACCCTGTTGAGGTTCCAAGAGGATTTGATTAAGCAGACACATCTCTGCATGACACTTCTACTAAAGAAGGCACATATAGAATTAGTCATCAAGTACACACTCCCAACTCCCTGAGATAACATTGTCAGTGACACTGGGGCACCCTTTGGTAGCAGCCTCATGCAGTGTTAACTGTAAGGTGATAAAACCAAACATGTCATCAATCAAATGATGAAGATTGCATAGCCCAATGGTTGCTCCATGTCTGGCCCAGTCGGTGCACAATTCCTACATACACACACTCATACAGACACAGACACACACATGAACGCACACGCATGAATGCACAGTGACACTCACAGACTCACACACCTGCTCATCTGAGAATACACTACTTTTTCTTACTAGTTTGTTTATGCTGCACCCAACTCTTGAAGTTCACCAAAAATCTCTCATCCACATAGTAAGTAAATGTCTCTAAATAACTACCGTTGTCTTTTAAAACGCATCACCAATTGGTATATCAGAGTAACACAAGCTTAAATTATTGCTCAAACCTGTGAGTAAATCTAAAAACTGTTAATCATAAACAAAACACAATTTACCACATATCGCAAATTTATTATGAGAGAAAAGCTTATTTGTAATTACTACACAAAAGCTATTTGTTCACATATATCTACCACTGTCCACTGAGATAACTGACGCCAGTGTCTAACTGGAGCATTGGAGCCATTGTATGGCGTGTATCTCCTCCCAGGCACCGAGGTCCACTAACCTGTTTTATCTCTTTGTTACATCCTTGACCCAGTTGCCTCTAATCTACTAATTGGCGATGTGTCTCAAAAACTCAAAGGTAGTTTTTTGTTTGATTTTTTCAGTTTTCAGCACTGGACAAATTGAGTGGTCAACCTTTCTCCAGTTTGGAGTTGTGTTCAAAAATCAGGAAATTATTATCTGCATCATAAAATGCTGTAATTTGTGACAGCAAAAATGAAATGGTCATGAATGGTGAAAATCTAAGTTCAAAAGATTTAACATTAGTTAACTAGAAGTAACAGAATTGCAACTGAGAAAATTTATGCTAGATGGAAAAATTGGAGACATTTACATTTTCTGCACACACGGCAAGGCACACTAGTATAATGGAGATAATGGCTTCCCCTGGTGGGTGCGTGTAATTGTAAGCCAGTCAGAATAGAACGGCCGAAGATTTAAATGGAATCAATGGGAACAAGGAAAAACTGTAGTCATCAGATCTCAACTGGTCATCAACTCCTCACCTACTGTGCTGCAATATCTGGTGACGTCAAACGACAAATACAAAAAAGATACCACCCATTTTTGCACAACAAAAAAGAGACACAAGTCTATAAAAACCAGAGAAGGCCAATAAACAGTAAAAACATACACGGTGTATTCGTTCACTGCAGTGTATGTTTGATAAAAATTAAAGACCACATGACACATGCAGACACAGCTTGAAATGCATGTATAAATCATGTCACAGAAACAAAAACCAAACAGTGAAGACAACAATGGTTTTAAAGAAGCCAAATGAAAACTAGAAAACGAAACCCTGTTGAGGTTCCAAGAGGATTTGATTAAGCAGACACATCTCTGCATGACACTTCTACTAAAGAAGGCACATATAGAATTAGTCATCAAGTACACACTCCCAACTCCCTGAGATAACATTGTCAGTGACACTGGGGCACCCTTTGGTAGCAGCCTCATGCAGTGTTAACTGTAAGGTGATAAAACCAAACATGTCATCAATCAAATGATGGAGGTTGCCTTGTGTATAGACCACTCAGTGGTTACACAATTCCTACACACACATGTATACAGAGTTTTACAGACACACACATATAGACACACACACACACACACACACACACACACACACACACACACACACACACACACACACACACACACACACACACACACACACGCATGCATGCACACGATGCACAGTGACACTCACAGACTCACACACCTGCTCATCTGAGAATACACTACTTTTTCTTACTAGTTTGTTTATGCTGCACCCAACTCTTGAAGTTCACCAAAAATCTCTCATCCACATAGTAAGTAAATGTCTTTAAATAGATCAGAGGTCAATGGTCCAAAAGGAAGCAAATTAACCTAGAAAGAGATGAATAGACCTAGGTGTCTTGGAAGAGATAGACTTATAAGATTTGAGAGTTAGCATATTAATACATTTAGATGATTTCTGAGATACGCAGCACTAATTAAAGGTGCTAGGTCTAATCATATTGATCATCGAATCATGCTACAAACATAAACTAGCCCCTCCCATGTATCTCTATGTTCTAACATCCCGACTGCCCAAATATGTCTGAATGAAGTACAACTTTTCC
Source organism: Escarpia spicata (assembly GCA_963995525.1). Lineage (NCBI taxonomy): Eukaryota > Metazoa > Annelida > Polychaeta > Sabellida > Siboglinidae > Escarpia > Escarpia spicata. Next base: position 2,161,236 of record OZ023211.1, read on the forward strand.
ATATAATGTTATTGTTATACGTTGATCAATATTGACCTTGCCTTTCAGCAAATGTGTAAACAGCCATCAACAATTCTCAATACCACGAAAGGCCATTTTATATTATTATTAATACCTGCAATTGAACACTCAACATTTGCATGCAGTGTAAAAGCTATAAACATACTCTAAAATAATTAATTAGATTTTGAAAAGTATATTAACCTGCATAACCTCAAACTTAACGATCCAATGTCCAACTGATGGTTATATCTTACAATGTATCTATCTATCTATATATCTGTAGTACAAGATGTCTGCAACTCTACATCAATAACAAATTATCTAAAATTTGATTTAAATGATGCCTATATAGAAAATACAAATATGTGTATGTTTGTGCATTGTTACTTACATTTAAACACCTACAAAAACGTGTTTACAGTTATGTCCAGGTATCAGAGTTCATATGTCTCCACTGAAGTGTTATATTTATGTAGAACATAAATTAAGACCAACACCATGCATGCAGAGTCATAAACCTGTGAATGTGTGTTACCAATGCAAAACAACCATTTACTGAAGATGTGACCTTTTAAATGTCATGTCTATAAATCCTGACAAACAGTGACGTGTCAGTGGGGTGGTTTAGGGTAAAGATGTCAGGTCAACCACCTTTACTCTGGCCATATGGCAGTTATCTACTCACTCTGTAGACGTTACAATGATATGTAAAAAGGTAAATGTGTATGTGTTGTCCAAATACAAACATTTAATTGCAGATTATTCTGTACTGTGGTTCTTGACTACATTAAAGATGGACATTAATACTTTTACGTATCACAGCTTTTAATCAGATCTATACATGTCACCTCTGACAGTGGTACACCACAGCTGAATCGAACGTGGCCTCAACAACTCTCGATTACAACTAAAATTGTCATGTGGCTTATGTCAAGTCTGAGACCGCAACTAGATCTAGACCTCTATCATAACAGTAGATGACATGTGATATCTCCACAAGCAAAACCAACAGATTATCTGAAATAATCAAGTCATGCTAAATCTACCTGCGGTGACCATCAGACGATCATCTTACAATCATGCTACTGACCTTTCAGCATCGAATGTATCTATACTTATTAGTTTTCAGCAAATAAAAGACAACTGTATCTTCTTCTGGAAGATGGCTGTGGTCATGATTGACAATTATTGGGTTTGGATATCACATTATTTGGAATCAATAAGAATGTGTAACATAGGGTAAAAACATCACCAGATGTTCTAGATATACCTGTAGGACTGTACGAGGACTGTCTTGACTATTGGTAGGCATTCCACTGTCCTGTAACTGATGTTCTAGATATACCTGTAGGACTGTACGAGGACTGTCTTGACTATTGGTAGGCATTCCACTGTCCTGTAACTGATGTTCTAGATATACCCGTAGGACTGTACGAGGACTGTCTTGACTATTGGTAGGCATTCCAGTCCTGTAACTGATGTTCTAGATATACCCGTAGGACTGTACGAGGACTGTCTTGACTATTGGTAGGCATTCCACTGTCCTGTCACTTTATAAGAACCATAACATCATCATTAAGCAAGACTAATAAAATAACAATGTTTAATAACATATTAAATAATATAACAGATTCGAGTGTAATGGTTTTGTTACTGACATCCAACAACAATTTTAAATGGGAACAAAAGGCAGTTGTTTTGGCCTGTGCATCTAAACAGGTTAATAAAAAATTACATTTTGCAACAACGGACAAGACTATTAGTATTGAAATCACATAATTTAAGTTGTACAGACAGTGCCACTTTGATAGAACGCCCGACGTCAAAGGTTTCTACTCTTGCCTGTCATCCACCTGAGAATACCAGACTAGTTTCCTCTGTAACCCATGTGTTTCGGCCAGCCATCTGTTAGTATATATATATATATATATATATATATATATATATATATGTATATATATATATATATATATGTAAAGATTTTATTCTGCTGGTTGTGTCACTTTCAATATTTTAATGATGATGACTTAATTAATCACTTAAAAAACAAACAGGACAAATTTATAATACTCAGTCTAAACTGTCAATGTCTAAATGCAAAAATTGACGAAATTGTTATTAAGCCAGACATACTTAGAAACAATAATTGTAAAATCAACGCTCTGTTTATAAGAAACTTGGCTTAAGGATGATTCTGATACGTCCTTATCACAAATTGATGGTTACAATTTAATATCACAAGGCAGAATATGCAGTGGTCACGCTGGCCGAGCAATGTATCTTGATAAAAACTACAATTATAAATTGTTAGATATTTATACAAAGTCAAACATATGGGAAGGACAATTTATTGAAATAACATCAAACACCGTCAAGAAAAAAATCATCCTTGGAAATATATACCGACCTCCTAGAGATGTCAGCAAAACCTAACTGGTGAAGTAATACTAGCCAGAGATTATAATATTGATCTACTGAAAGTAAAAGAAAAAAACATAATATGTGAATATTTTGATACAATCACAGCAACAGCCGGCATTTTAATCAGCAGCATTTCTGATCACTTTCCGTATTTCATATGCCTTGATTGCAACGCAACTATTACAAATGTCCCTAAGTTTATTAGAATTAGACAACAAAATACTGACAGCCTTGAACATTTAAAAATAGAATTGATGCGTTCAAATATTTATAATAAACTAAATAAGGATAGAGATACTAATCCCAATGACAATTACAACCTCCTTGATGAAACTATTACTACTTCTATGGATAGATTCTTACCTACTAAAGTCATTAAATATAATAAACACAAACACAAACAGTCATGTTGGATTACACAAGGTATCATTAGATCTATAAAATTTAGAGATAAATTGTATTCAAAACTTAAACATACTTATATAGGTACAGCAGAATATGTTAAATGTTTCGCTCAATACAAATTTTCATACATATAATAAAATTCTTAAAAGAAATATTAGATTAGCCAACAAGCATATTATCAATCCAGTTTTGAAAGAAATAAGCACGATATTTAAAAAAACGTGGTCTATGATTAAAGAAATTATTTTTTAAAAAGACAGGGAAAGAAACATTTCCTGATTTCTTTAAATTTGATGGGAAAAAAGTAACTGACAAGACTATTATTGCAAATACATTTAATTAATTTTTCATCAATATTGGTTCTACACTTGCATCACAAATAACCAATACTGGAGACAACTCTTACAAAGACTATTTAACAGAGAGATGTATACAGACTGTCAACTTTAAGCCAATAGACAATAGTCCAACGATTAGCATAATTGATAGCTTACATCCAAAATCTAGCTGTGGTAAAGATGGTCTATCAATCAAATTACTAAAGCTAATTAAAAATTAAATAAGTGAAGCTGTCACTCTAATCATTAACCAATCAATAACAACTGGCATATTTCCAGATAAATTAAAAATTGCTAAAATTATTCAATTTTTTTTAAATGGTGATGAGACAATCTTTGATAATTATCTTACCAGCTATTTCCAAGATATTTGAAAGATTTATGTTTAATCAAATACACAAACATTTCAATTCCAATAACTTATAATGTGAGTATCAATATGGGTTTAGGGAAAACCATTCTACGGAACTAGCCACTCTAGAAATACAGTAATAGACAGAGTTGTCCAACAACTTGACCAATCAGCACCTCCAATAAACATATACCTAGACCTTACAAAAATTAAACTATTATGGAATAAATGGTGCAGCACTAGATCTATGTAAAAACTACTTACACAACCGTAAGCAATATGTTGAAATTGGCGGTTACAAGTCGGAAGAAGCTGCCATAAACACTGGTGTTCCACAAGGGTCTATTTTAGGACCCTTCTATTTATCATATATATTAATGACATAATATTTTCAAGTGACCATTTAAAATTCATAATGTATGCAGACGACACCACTCTTTTTAGTACATTGAATAAATTCCAATCTCTGGATGGCCAAGTCCAAAATCAAAATATAAATAAAGAATTAGAATATATATGCAGGAGGCTGAAGGCAAACAAATGTTCTCTTAACATTAAAAAATAAAATTCATGGTATTTTACATGCCCCAAAAGGAAATCAAACTTTCTAAAATAGAAATAGATGGGACAAATATTTAATGTGTACATGATTTTAATTTTTTAGGTATCACCATAAACAAACACCTAAATTGGGACAGCCATATAAACAAAACAGCGAATAAAATAAATAAAATATTTGGAATTTTAAATAAACTTAAACATGTACTAAGAATATATTATCTATAATGTATAATTCGATCATTCTCACCAAGATTAATTATAGCATGTTAGTGTGGGGGTCATCAAGCCATTCGCATTTTTAAACTTCAAAAGAAAGCAGTGCGAATAGTTACTTCAAGTAAATACAATTCTCACACAGGAAATTTTTTGTTTGTTTTTAGAGTGCAATATATAAGAACACAAATTATCGTGTAAATAAACAGAAATACGTGCAGAAGAATTTGTTAACGTCTAAAACATGGGGTAGTGCAAAGTCTGGATGTTGCTTTTAAACACATCCAGGCTGTTTTGATTTACAATATATTAAGGGAGGGAATTCAAAAAAGAATACAAGTGGTACTTGCATCTGGAGTGAGGGATAAGGTAAGATAAGGAATGTTGTTTTCTAGTGACTATATTTACAGGAGTAAGGTATTGGTTTGCTGGTATACCCACTAGGCCATTTGCTATCTTGTACATCATACATACTTTTGCATCGGTTCTTCTGTCTGATAGGGATCTCCATCCTAATGTCTGGAGCATGTCTGTTACACTGGAGGTATTGTATATACTAAACATATGTATGCATATATAGTTGATCACGTGATAATCAAATAATTATGTTACATCAGTGGGATGGTTCCCATGATAGTGGCATATAATTGTCTTAATGGGAGTCTCCCTGGCCTTACAATGAATTTTATATTGTAGTTTATGTACTTATGATGGTCAAAATAAATACTGTCTGTCTGTCTGTCATAGTTTTGGTAGACAATTACACTGGCTTCAATTCAAGGATGGGGTGTCAAGTCTTTTCACAGGTTGTGAGTCTGTGGAATACCCAGGCTATAGCTAGGGGAGTAGCAATGCCTAGACTAGTAGCCTATTCACTATTGGCATTGGCCATTGCATTGACATTCCAAGACTAATTGGTTTGACAGTTGTCTACGTGACACTACATCTACGCACGTGACATTAGTGATGTGCTAACACTAAGGGTGCAACAATCAATATAACAGTATAGCAATCTAGGATAAACAGAGCGGTGTCATCGGAGAACAGTGATTAACAATGTCACCAGAGCATTACATCGACTCACTGTTAATTAAACAGCGCTTCTTTTAATGAGTTGTGTTTACTTTACCTTCATTCTTCTTGTCCAGTATGTTGTCATAAAAGTACACCACTCGCACATGTTGTGAATCCGTAAAGATTTTGAAATCTTTATCGGTCAGGTCCCGCACATGTTCCAACTCTGTTGTCAGAGCGACACAGCTGCAGATGCAACTCAAAAAGAGGAGGATCAGGAAAGCCATCGTCGCACCCACACGAACGTTTCTGCTCTTCGCAAGCGTCGCCCGCACAAACAGGAAGAGCTTTTAAACTGGACCCTCCCAGTGGATGAGTCCATTCGGACGTGTGTAGGGTTGATGCATTACCCCTTCAAGAGCCGCATGTTGCCTAAAACTAGTCTCGTAATCACCTGGAAAGTTTGCATTAGAACGCACAAACAATACGACATAATGTGGTCGTGCGGCAATAGCTATTTTTGATTAGTTTTAATTTGTACATAATTATGTATATAAAATCCCTACGGCTAAATATCACAGTCAATCCATTCAGTGAATGACATCATATTTTATGCATAACTGTAGGGGCTGATTTGGGTCACTATAGTAATAACCTGGGCAAAGAGATCCGGAACGAACGGGGTAGGGGATCCTACCGTGTTTTATGCAGGCTTCAAAAGTGGTTGTTTGATTATTGCATAGCCATCGCTAGTGCATGATGTTTTATAAGATTTGTTTGCAAATCACAAACTAGGAAGCTAATTACCTGCAAGTAGAGCAAACTAGCAGAAGCCTCTGCTATCAGTAATGAAGCGCCGCAAGCTCTCCTGGTTCGGACATGTCTCCAGACACAAGACCATCCTTCAGGGAACAGTAGAGGGCAAAAGACGCAGAGGGCGACAGAGAAAGTCCTGGGGAGAGAACATAATTAAAGAACTGGACAGGCCACACCCTCACAACCCTGACACGCACAGTGGAAGACAGAGAGAGAAGGAAAGCGCTGAACGTGCAAACGTGACCTCCAGTCACGGGATAAGTGAAGAGTAAACTATCAAGTCAATTACCTGCGAGTCTCAGTTAATTAATTAATTAATTAAAGGTCGCTATTCAACTGACCAGTTAAGTCGCAATCGAAACACATGACGGTGTAATTATACTAATTGCCGGTTGAGCTTCATATTTAATCAAATATTAATAATAAAATGGTCAATTTATTCATAATAATTGTATTATTACGATCAGGATTAATTCGAGTAATAGACTCTGACACAGAAACTGCAGTCTTAGCAAACAATTATATAGAATATTGTATAGGAATCTTGTAGATGGTTTTCTATTTATTTTTTGCTCTATAGAAATTTATAGAAATTATGTGGAATTCTATAAAAGATGTGTGTTGCCATAACATTTTGATAGATTTCTGTACATTTCTGTAGAATTCTATCTAAACTGAAGTTACCAAAATATCGTATACATTTATGTAATTTTAGATTACTCTTTACAATTCTAGAAAATTACAGTTCCGACAACAATTCTATATGTTTCTTTTAACAAATCTATGGATTTTCTAATGTATGTTCTCCAAGATCGCCATGAAGCGAATAAAAACAACAGTAGAAAAGCCTCTTTGCTTAGAATAAGCCTTCGGGAAGTCCTGAGGCACTGTATGGAATTCCGGAAAAGCTGATGAAACGCATCCAGATCTTCTATAGGAACTTCTCCTGCTGTGTCGGAGAAACTCAACAACCAAATTAATTGTGAACTACGGCGTCCAACAAACACGTGTCATGTCACTGTTTCTATCCACTGTGCTCATTGACTGGGCAATAACAAATGTGTTCTATTGGTCTCACAATTAATGCGAATACGACAAAAGTATTGGCGTCGGAACGTTGTGAATTTAAAAACATTTTCACCCCATTGGGGCTCGCATAAAACACACATTGAGAGTCTCCCAAATCCTCCAATTGCACTCCTACGAGGCTCGCTAAAAAGACACGTTGAGGCTTTACAAAAAAAACTCTCATTTGCACCCTATTGAGGCTTGCCAAATGCCCACGTTGAGGCTCTCCAAAAAAAACAAATTACTCCTCCCTTGTCGCTCGCCAAAAAAATTCCTTGAGGTTCTCCAAAAACAACTTTGACGGTCTATATATTGGGGGCTAATCCTATCTCCAGCACCCACCTACACTGTAAATATTGGGGGAGCTGTGAGTGTGTTGGTGGTGTGCGAGCGCACATGTGCGTGTGTGTGCGTGCGTACGTGTGCGAGTTTGTGCCGATGGGAGTGCGCATGCGAGTGTGACGTCGTACTCAAACAATTAACGATGACGTCATTAAGACAATTATACGTCGATGATTTGTAGGTATGACGTCGATGTGAACGGACGGGTGTCTTAATCAATTATTGCTTCTCGCAAGCGACCACAGCGACTCCGACTATGACGCGACCAACATGAAGGATTGTTCGCAAACTTCGACGGAAGAGACGATCGACGGGTCGGCCGTTGTTCCAGTTGACGAAGCTACGGCAAATAGGGATTGAGACAATTATATAACCCAACATTTAAAAGATTGGCCATTAATTGTTGCATGTTAAGGCTAAGCAGTAAGTCTATTAAGATGCTGATTCGAATGATTTAGATCGATGTAATTTATTTTAGGTGTGTCAATCATGGTACGGAGGAGAGTACATAATCTCCTTCAGTGTCGTGAACATTTTGCTAAATCACATGTCACCCTAACCAGACGGAGATTTTGAGATTGGGTGGCAGGCTTGTAGATTTCTTTCATGGCTTACATGATGCCTCCATGACGTATTCAAGTCGGTCATTTTATTCGAGAATTATTTCTATAAAAACTAAAACTAAAAGAAGTACATGTTGTATCGTTTATCTTAAACAATTGTGTAATAAAGGAGGGGGTAAATAATAACAACGTATGAAGCTGGACGCCGTTGATTGTTCCAACATTTCCCGAAATGCTCACCGTCGATCACATTGATCCGCAGTGGCGCATTAGCTAAAGCGTTGGACACTCAATGGAGAAAACCAGGGTTTAGAATCCTGAACTGCCGTGTCGAACCTTGGGCAAGTTAGTTCATTCTACGTTGCTCCAGTTCACTCAGCTGTATGAATTAACACATGGCTAAATAAGGACAGTGTGGATATTTGTGTACGAATAGTCTTCGTGCATTAATTGCAGCATGGCTGAATGCCTCCCGATATAGTGTTCGATTGAATGGGAGTAAAATGTAAAGCGCTTAGACCATGGATACTGCGTAATGCCTAAATAATAACTTAGCGTCATGCATGGTCACTGCATGTTCACGTAGCGCGTCCACGCGTACCTGCATGTGCGTGTGTATGTGTGCTAGCTGCTCGTGTGCTGTTTGTGGGTGCGTGTGGGTGCGTGGTCTTTTTCTGTTAAACTATTCTGGATAACTAATTTATGAAATACATTAAAAACAAAATTAGTTACATTTATAATTATAATTGTTATTATATTCCAGTCTTGTTGACTGGAGTCACAAGAACTCGACTCGAGTCAGACTCGACTCGCACATTTCAGTGACTTGCGACGAGACGAGACGATACTCGAGAGCTTGCGACTTGCCAACAAGTCTGTTAGATTCCCTCAATGATTTACCTGACGTCGTCAACTGTCAGTCGTTTTCCTCAAATATTGTTTCTATCTAAACATAAAGTTGAAAACCAAAAAAGTACGTGTTGCATAGTTTATCTAAAACAATTGTGTGTTAAAAGGCGAGGTAAATAATAACAACGAATGAAGCTTACGGGAATGATCATTGGTAAATTAGGCTTAGTATATATTGCAATAACTGCTCCCTGGCCATGCTTGAGTTGTTTCGGTGACGCGGATCCAGTTCGCGTTTTGCTGCATACTCAATTGGCAGCCATTTTCCCAGGAGCATCCCAAGTTTTGTTATTGGAATGGACTATTTTCAACTGGATATTTTATGGATTTGACCGTTGTATATTGATGGGAAATGCAGCTGAGTGGTTATGCATAAACCAACACATGTTTCAAGCGAATAATGGAGAGTATGCGCCGTCTACAAGTCGGGAAAAGGAGACGGATACAAACGTCGCTGCGCCTGACCCTGCAGTAGCTTCAGGCAAAAAATTGGAGTGCTTATTCATAACATTCTATAATATTACGTTCGTTCAATTCATTGACTTATGTTGTGATGCAATGGAAATTAATTGGCCTTCAGTTGGTTTAGTCGGTTTGGCTGTTGTGTAGTTGTGAAAATATGCCATAGTTTTTTGACACTGCTCAAGTAGGTTGAATTTGAGCCCTGCGTGTATCCCATTTTGGTGACTGGGCAGGGCTGCAACTCACCCAGACGATGTCTGATTGCATGGAGCGCCTGAAGCAGCTCGAACAACTAATTGTAACTGGAGTACAGAATAACCCAGGGCAGATATTCAGCATCGAGACATTGTTGGATGGCCTCATCATATTATATGATGAGTGCTGTAACTCAACACTGCGGAGAGAAAAGAGTATCACAAACTTTGTTGACTTCGGTAAGTCACCTTTTACACTTCCCGTCTTTTGTATGTAATCTGAAAGAATGAATAACAAAGATGACATTTTGGGAAGTAAAATTATTGTTCGATGAAACAAAATTCCCAAACCACCCATTTTTCTTAACATTTGAGTTTAATTGTTATAAATTTATGTGTCATGGTGATCTTTGTCTTTAATGGCTCTCTAATAATGGCTTTATAGTATTCTGTAAAGAATATATAACTTCATGTGCACATTGTACAACTGGGAATAGTGTCTTCAAAACTATAGTAAAATACTAGAGTGCACTGTTGGTAAAATAATCTGACATAACTCGGTTGAAAAAAAATCTTGAAAGGTCAGGTTTTAACAGCTGAGAGTGGTAGAGAATGATGGAACATAAGTAGAGATGACTCATTGTGGAAGGACGTAAGGATTTTGTGAATGGACAGAATGTTGGTTCCTAGTTCTTAGTCTATTTTAGCTGGATATTTGGTCCAGTTGATGCCAGGATTTATTTACAATACAAGTGATGTCTTAACTTAGAAGGCTTTGTATATTTTTCTTACCATATAAAATACAGAAACTTGGTTTCATCCTGTGCTAACAGTAACACCAATGAGGCAGGTAATCAGTAAAAGAACAATGTTGACAATTATTACATTTTTCTTCAGTGATAATTTGAAGGTAAGAAACATAAATATTTGCTGATTGATAATGTAGTACCCCCGGGTAGATTGGTGATTCATGTACCAATATTTTTTGAGTGGCTTGGTCCTAATCGCATAAAGAAAGAAGCGACAACATATGCACATAGCAAGATCGAGGATGGAGTTGAGATTGGGACACTTGCAAACAGTCTCTGTTATACACCTTCAAATTAACCAAGTACACAACGACTCACATTGAGTGGCCAGCATATTGTGTCCAAAGGACAATCATTATTGAAGTCCATATAATTGCCTGTCAAATTTCAGACCAATTAATATCGTACAATGTAGATGTCAACTAAGCATGAATGCAACCGTAATTACTTTAAATTGGTAACAAGTAGGTGGTTGTGATGGTTCTGCAAACACATTCAGTCAGCTTTGGTTTTAGTTATTTGTCCTTCAACATTAGTCTAAGGATGTAAGCGCTACATGGAAATGTATGTTTTATTATAAATCTGTAGCATACTCTTATGGGCACTACTATTCATTTTAAAAGTGATTTGGTGTGGTTGTAGTGCAGGCAGCTTTATTCTGTTACCAGGCACTGACAGAGTTGGCCATCACTTCTTCTGCTGTCAGTTTCCCAGATCAGACATTCTCATTTGGAATGTGTCCCATTTTGTAATCTGTCAAGCGTGTCCTCTTTGAACTGTGACCACAAATGCAGTCACTCATTCTTCTAGTATGAAAGCACTCTGAATTCACAATGGACCTTCCAACTACAGCTCTGTTCTATGTTTTAATGTTATTGAACTATGTGGTACCTGACAGCAAGGTCTGACAATGCTTTTCTCATCATTTATTGATGCCACTGTCAATAGCATAACTCCTCCATAAGTATGTCGCACAAATAGTAACGTCATATTTGTTTAATCCTACACCAGAAACTTAATATTTTATTGTCTCACTGACAATCCCAGTAAGTGTCATTCCTGAAAACTCCAGATGGGGGATTTCTTAATTAGTAAACACTTCCAATCACAGCGGATGACAAGGCTATACACATTTGTTTTCTGTGTTTGAATGGTGTTGCATCACATGGTTGTACATCAGGTATACATTTATGTCACACGTGGTAACATTATGGTTATATCCTGTAGTTCAAAACACATGTCATTGAAGTTTAGCCACCTCCAATAAACTGGTTCATTGAGATATTAAGTGTGTACGCATCAGTGCCCAGTCACATGGACTGTCCAGGCAGTGATAAATGTGGTGAGTGGAGTGCTCCCACTGTGCATTCCCTATATAAGTTCTGTATCATGCCTGATAATGCCAGCAATAGTTCCTGTGGTTTTCCTATCAATACCTAGCTTGTGCCGGTGAAAGATTGATTAATGAACTTTCAACACTGGCTGATTGATAGTCTGTTATTGAGGCTGCCTGGTTGGTAGTTGTTTTGTTTCTGAACTGGGTCAATTTGATCTAGGTAAATATTGCTGTAACATTTGAGGTCATAACCATGTAATTTGTTAGGTAGTTATCAATAATGATTGGCTGAATTGTTATGCAGGGAGATTATAATCTGGTTACTAACTGTCCAGGACTTGTTCAAATGTAAACACCTCAAGCCAGTTATCTGAGCATGTCTTTTGTTTTAAAATGGTTACCCATAATCAACAGATAAATACTGAATTTGTTCTTCATAAATATCAGACATGGAGTTTTTATTATTACATCAACTATTTCTATATGCTGTAAAGTAACTTATAGGATGTTAAAATGGTGTCATAGTGAGAAGGTAACAAAAAGCCACTTAGAGAGTAGAATGTTTTACAGTTTTAATGTATAGTTAGGTTGAGAGTGTGACCTTGTGGATTGTACTTGGTGTTGCAATTGGTTTGACACAGGTCTCCTGTCAACACTCTGAACATACTCAAGGTCCGACTCATTCATACTGTACATCTTCACCCAGCATACCGGTCCTGCACTACCAGGGGACAAGCCTTGATTTTAGAGCACTGTGATTATGCTCTGTAGTACTGTACTTAATTTAAATATTGGGGGTGTAGGGACACTGATTTTCCGTTTCAAAAAAGGGCAAATTTTGTTTCAATTCTGTTTCAGAAAAATTGATATTCTGATCGTGGAAAATCAGTGTCCCTAAAGGTGTTTAGTTTCATGTTCCCAAAATTTGATGAAAACATTTTAAACTTGTATCTTTGATGTCTCAGTCAACATTGTTTCATGTACAAAAAATTGCACCAATTATGTAGGAATGTCTTGTTTTAGAGTAGACTTTAATGATCAGGGTAGCACTCTGAATTGCACCTGTCTCCATTGTTGTGGTGCACCACACATCTCATTCTCAAATGACCGAAAACCAAGGTGCTTAGGCAATTCAATGAACTGTTCTGATTTTGTGGTGAGTGTGCTCTGAAACACAATATATATCATGTATACAATACTTGCTCTTTTGTATGTTTTCAAGGTGTGATAGAAAAAACATGATTTAGCTCCTCTTTGATGTTAGATTTTAGTTGTGTTACCTGTGGTTGAACCTGGTCAAACAAAGCCTTTTATGTTTGGCAATAAACCATGTTATCTACCTGATTGTTTAATGTTTAATTTAAATATTGACATATCATTCCTTCCTTTGTGGTATCATAGAAACAGTTAACCACCAAACCAAAATTTTACAGAAGTCATTCAAGTCTGTTTTATGTAAAACCTAATAAATAGGGCCTTCAACCTAACAGTTAGAGCTTTCGTTTGCCGAGAGCTCAGTAGAGCTTTCGTTTGCCGAGAGCTCAGTTGTGCTCACATCAGCCTGCATTGTGTCATCAGTACACTTGAAGTAGAACTCATCTTGGCATTCTCAAGTCCTGAATATTGGCTGTAACACGATGTGCATTCCTGTAAATGGGGAGTGCAAGTTATTAAGTCTGTCTTCAAAGATCTCTCACTCTGAAACAGATCATCATTCAAGCTAGAAGTGTCTGCTATTCTCAGATTGTGTTGTCTGCTGTTTACCAAGTGTTACACTTGATTTATGGCCATGGTTTCCCTTTGGCTGTGAACACCATTTCATTCTGGGTCCACTCTTGGCACATGAAGATTCATTGAGACCACTCTTGGGTTCAACTTCAAAGCAGCCGCTGAAATTCCTTTCTGCCCCAGTTTATATTAAGTGAAAGACCGTGTTAATTTGATATGAGTAGTCTGTCATTTTGTTGAAGACACTTATTCAAAACAATTACACATAAAAGCAGGGTTTGGTTTCTTCCTGAAGAAACCTATTTCTTCTGGAATGCCTGGAAGAAGTAGGAAGAAAGGGGTTTCTTTCACTTCCTTCCGGAAAAATCCGGTAGAAAGTGGAAGATATGGTTTAGACTATAGAAACTATTCTGATATATTTGTTGTATTGATTTTATTCAACAAATAAAATATATTTAAAATATTAGGATACATAAAAAGTGTATGCATTTTGTTGCTTTTGCTCATTAGTTTGTGTTAAAAGCAAAATCCACCATGGTTCCCTTTTATCACCCACCATCCACAAGCCATGTGGTGTATGCCACAATGACACCCATTGCCAATGACATATTTAATCCATTCAATATCCATAGAAATTAGGTCCATCAATGAATATCCACTAAGTCATAGTTTTATGTTGTGTATTTGTGTTAATTACATGACATAATTGAAACAAAATATTAACTGAAAGACATGTTTAGAATATCTCAATCATCACCTGTTTATCACAACAACTCTGCTCTGACTTTGTAATACATGTGAACTATTGAACCAGTGAGCAACTGAACTAGGTGTCTGTCAGGCCTGGTGGATGTAATACACAAGAACTGAAGCTATTTAGTCTTCTACTATGTGGGGGCAGCTAGACAAGTCTGACTGCCTGAAGCAAGAAGCTGTCAATGACATGTTAAACCTACTTGTGACAAAGAACTGTATTCTACAACAGTGAAGTTAACTACAACACAAGTGACAATCTTACATAAATAGGCCATATATGTGCCAGAAATAAGAAGTATTATTTATTACGTGCAACAGAGTTACAGTGTTAAAAACTATCTTGTATCAATATCACTAGCTTAAAATAATGTATCAGGATATTTGTAGTTATATACATTTTCTTCTGGAAGAAACTATTTCTTCCGGGACAGAAGAAACATGAATAAAACCATGGAAAAAAACACCTTTTAGAAGAAACTGCAAACTTTGCGTAAAAGTAAACTTTACAAGACAGCATGAAAAGATTGATACGTCCATTTTTAGAATTGTGATATGTCATGCCAGTTTAGTAAGTAAGGATTCCGACTGACCTAGATTTCGTACACATGTAATACATTACAACTGCAGAGGTAAATGTTGTTACCTCGACAAGTGGCCAATTAGGAAAGTGTTTTCAAGGTCATGTCTCGTGATACTAGAAAGTAATTTCCTTAGTTTATTTCTGTACCACGTTTATGTAGTGAATCATATTGTGAGCCCTGTTGCCAAATGTACTTCTCTGAGTGAAAAAACACCACTTGGTACATGACAGAGGACCACAATTAAAACAGCTTTATGAATGTGATAATATCATTACATTAAGATCGCAGCAAAAAGGTACTATTTACAGTTTAATAAGAATTTTCTGCACAGAGAGTTTTGTTGAAGATCTTATTAAGATGCCAGTCACGAAAGAAATAGCGGCCTGAGCAACATCTGCAACCAGAGAATGTAGCACATTAATGTTTCTTCCAGAACATTCCTAGAAGTCAGTAGATGGAGTCACTATACTTAATTATGGGGTCGTTTCTTCTACTATAAACATTTCATTTTCAGTAATCTAGTATTGAGTTGTGTGAAATTTTTAACAAGTACACAGGTTTTGTAGGTACACAAATTGTGTCAAAGCATTCTTGAACTTATGCATTTTTTGTAGACCGAAGCCGACATTGGCTGTAACTATATAACAAAACTGGGAAACTTAATTTACTTGCAAACTACATGCAAAAAGTTGTAAAAAGAGATAATTTTATAAGAAGTGGTACTTTAATCAATTATGTTTATAGAACATTGAGTCATGTTACTTATATATGCATGTAGATATGTAACAAAAGCCCTACCTATCCTCCCTTCGATAATTTCCATGGGAAAATCTCCAGAGGAGTTTAGCATCTAGGCCAAGAAAACATTCTAACTATCTGGTAATCACAATGCTCATTTCAGTCGTCTTATAAAAAAGGTTCCAATAAAAACATTCATGTCAGTCCATTGCAACCTTAAGTGACAGTGGGTGGCTAAAGATGGATGTGACAAATACATTCGGATATATAGATAATATAGATGTATATTCAGTTCATAATGACAGTAAACACGTGTAGCCTAAAGTGTAGGAAACATCATAATCTTATGGCTGTATAACCAAGTTTTATGGCCTTTCTCTG
Source organism: Escarpia spicata (assembly GCA_963995525.1). NCBI lineage: Eukaryota > Metazoa > Annelida > Polychaeta > Sabellida > Siboglinidae > Escarpia > Escarpia spicata. Next base: position 2,177,226 of record OZ023211.1, read on the forward strand.
GGGAAGTTGTTAAACATACTGTGAGTTGCAATGGTATGTGAGTGGAACATCTCAAAGATCACTGGGAATATCCAAGTTTGTTTCATTTTGGGACAGATCATTACTTAATTTCTGAGTCCACAGTATGGAGATAAAGTGCTGATAATCTTGGGATTGTACCAACTTTTTGAATCTATAAAACTGAGGACTGATACTTGGGTTGTTCACACAGTCATGTACAGTGTGATTTCTAGTTGCAGGACAAACTATACACAAAGACATACTCCGAGTAGAAACTTCCAGGCTCTACAGAAGCCTAAACGGATGTTAATTTTTGTGAAAATGAAATTGAGATTTATGAAAAAGGTAGCCAAAAACTAGTCTTGAAACTGCACTGATCTGTCACCAGTGACACACAGTTCTGGGTCAAGTTAAAATTTGTAACAGTTTTATAATATCAAAATAATTTTTTTCATAGCATAAAATATATATCATGATTAACTGTTAACATTGCTTTCAATTTTAAAATTAACACGATAATTTACATTAACCAGTTGAAAAAATGTACGTCCTACTGAGTCGTAGCCGTTGTCGTGCGTACAGCTGGGTGTTGGGGGGTTGTGTAAGTAGGTCAAGGTGTCAACTGTTATCTCAGTGGCATCCTGTAGGTAGATTGACCCTGAGGGCAACTAGACTAAACACTGGGCAACTTGATGACTGCAACCACTTGAGTTATGCACCTTGACTATGTGGACAGTGTATAAGTGCCAGTCCATACCAGCCTGCAGTGTTAGTATTAGTTAATGTAATAATAGGATATGACCCTACTTAGGATGCCAAGCAGGAGCATCTAGTTTGGGAAATAAAGAATGTCCGTCAGTACAATAGAATGAACACACATGTTGAACATATTGATCATGTGTTGAAATAGGACTGCATTGTTGTTGCTACACTGACCTCCAGGGGTAGTAATTAATACCATTTGTGCGAATTATCAAAAGTGGTATAAAATCTGAGATGATCTTAATTCTCCAGTTTGTTTTCTTGGGATTCAATGTTGATATATCAATATTTGATAGTGGATTGGAAATAGGTGGCCACATCTTTGTAGTGGTCTTAGTACCGTATTCAGCAGTGATAGCAAGTTATGTCTGGTCGTCTGTGACAGTGGGACATTGAGAGTAGGTTCCCAGCTGGAGTGAGGCGCAAACCACATAGGCAGGGCAAGGTCGTCATGGGATGCCTCATTATTTCAGTATTTTGTTTGTGGGATCAGCAAGTGAGCTCATCAGATGTTGTTTTTAGTTGGTTAATCTTTTGCAAGGGGTATTATAAAATGTATGATGATTTTGTATCACTTCAGTAACTTTTAAAAGCACAAGTAATTACATCTGCATAATATGAACATATTTTGCCTTAGTGTTATTGTCATGTGCCAGATCTACCTGAGAACCTGGCATTGGGTAAACAATAAATGACTCTTAACACTGAGACAACTAGTTACAGGTGTATTTAGAAAATTGACTGACCAAGTTTGGAATTTAACACATAAATGGTGGTTGGTTAATTCTTATCAGCTGAGAATTCCATCTTCTCCAGTCAGTGAAAACTAGCGCAGCTGTGATGTATTTATGAGAAGATTACTGCAAAGCAATGAGGAAATCAAAGTAAGGCATTTTGTTTCAACCTGTCGGCTGTTTAGGCGTACTGTATCACAGGACATCTGTCTGATGGTTGTTATCATTGAAGATCACAGCTGACCCCCTTCCCTTCCCTTCCCCAGCCGGTGTAGCTGAAGAAGTAGTCATGTCATGGAGTATGCCAGGAAGTCACCATAATGTTGTCTACACTTACTGGATAATTGCATTTGTAAACTTGATAGGTTCCATGTAATTACACTATAAATTGTAATAGCAAGTATAATTAGAATTATGTAAGACTGAGAGTAATATTATACCACTATCATTAATTAAAGCCAACGGAATAGTTTTGTATCATTGCACTGTGACTTCATCTGGTAAAGGAGATCTACAGGAACCAATTCTGACTTTATCTTGGCATGGACACTGACATTCTGTTCCATTCTACCTATATTATAGTGAAGTGACTTCACTACTTTAAGTAAAGTTTCTCAACTGGCTGTCATATTTTGTATGGATTCTCGGAAATACTATGTGTGAAATTAAATTAATTGATGTGGTGATTCTTTTCTTAGCATTATTTAATTAAAATATGTATATCATTTATAAAATAATTGTTCTACCAAATAAAATTGGAAGCCAGTGTTTTAATATCACCTGATGATTAAATCGATGTTTATTTAATAAAGAATTTTATAAAGCAAATAACACTTTAATAAATTAACAAAATGTTGAATATTGTATGACGAATGTGTGCATTTGCCCAAATAGTATTGCAGTGTCAAGTGATCAATGGGATTTTGCATGGTGTCTCAATTCTACTTGGAGACAGCATGTGTAGAATTGAGAATACACACATTAATTTCCCTATACATTTCTCGTAATTCATGTGAAATGTGAGAGCCACCTGGTAAGAACAATCCTTGTTTGTTATAAAATATCCAAATATACACAAGACGATAACCGTAATAACAATCACATTTCTGTGATTCTAATCATTATCATAATCGTACTTCTGAACAGGAAATATAATCAGACCTTTTCAAAGGATATTGTAATTGAGATCAAAATTGTCTGATCGTGCACGGCTGTGATAACCTGGCAGCACTGAGGCAATAGTGCCTCGGCTGGTGCGCACCGTAACATCTGTCAGTAGTGGGTGGGGAAGTGGCACGGTCGCATTGGCCTGTGACATGTAACTTTCTTTTTTTTACTCGTTAAAACTAGTGCCCTCACTCTAGACAGCGCGTTATGAATCACTTCGGCCGCCATTTGGATGTGTCCTAATGGAGCACCTTATCATGTGTTCTACTGACGAATTGCATAATAATGTAGGAATATTAAATTGACCTGAGCAGTTACAAGGGGTAATTTTGGGTGTGGTTGCCGACTGCTACAAGGTGGTACATTTCTACAAGTTGCATGCTTATTATAATGTGGAAAGGCTGCTTGGTGCAGCTGTGTGCAGTGGAGCGTGACCAGATAACCTGTCATTGTAGGTACTTGTGGAGCGTGTGATTATCAGTGCCAGGCTTCCTGGCTCCTCACCCCACATGTAATTAGAAATGTTTCAGTAACCACCAGATGATACTATAATGTGACTACAGGGCTGGACACCAATGGCTGTCCTCTTGTCCAGGACAACTAATTATCCATGTCGGACAAGTACATTGTCCAGGACACTTGTCCAGTGGAACAAGTTGATACAGCAGACATTGCATGCATTGGCATAATATCGACTTTGAACGGAACCACCCAGCAGTTCAACCTTGTACACAAGCGTTGTCGCTCACTGTTTTCACTTCGCCAAGACTAATGCAAACATAGTCACCAGATGGTGCCAATAGTCATTTATAAACCACTTAGTCACTAGGTGGCGCAATGGTGTCAAGTTAAAGGTTAAAAAACTTTGAAGATTATGTCATTCTTAACTAATAAACAGCTTTAACCAGCACATCTGACATATGTGCCCATTGTGTTAAAAATAAAATTTCACGCTACTTTGTAACTCAGAAAAACGAAATGTAATTTACCCACGTCAAAAACAGATCGCGATCCTAGTAAACTACGTTGTGCATATTAATTCATGTTAGGCTCCTACTAAACTAAAGTCTAACATGTTTTGGATTTCGGCTGTATATAATATATTAACGTACTTACAAAAATAATATGGACGTTTTATGTTAACACAAGTTCTATGACATGACAGGTGAGTAAATTTGTGCAGGAACTCACTCCGAGAATTGAATATGTCTGAAGATTGGACTGTGGTCTGGACTCAGTAACACTGTTTTTTCAATATTCTTTCAGTAAATAATTTAGTTTTGCAGAATTATTTTTTAAATAAACGTTTCAATATTACCAAGTTTTGGTCCTTGGAATTATGCATAGTTATGTTTCCTTCTAACATCAATAAATATACTGAGTTCTTAACATCCACCTGGATGGTATACCAGTCTGGCTGGGTGCCACGTGCCCTCATTGTAAATCGCTGTGCCTATACTTTTTTGGTGGGACAAGTAGGTTTTTGGCAGGACAATTAAACATGAGTTTATTTAGCTTTCTGTGAGTTTATGTAGAGCCCTGGGCTATTGTCAGGCGCAGTGGCTAGAGCATCAAACTCCTCAGTCAGGAGAACCCGGGTTCGAATCCCGTGCTGCCGTTTTGAACCATGGGCATGTTGCTCACTTGACATTGCTCCAGTTCACTCAGCTGCACGAATGAGTGCCAGGCCATATCTCAGTGGATATTTGTGACCATTAATTGCAGGATTTATAGCATGGTTGAATGCTTCCTAGAGAAGTCGAGAATCAGATGGTGTTCGATTGAACACATCTGCCATGGAGTAAAGTGTAAAACGCTCTGAGCAGTCCTGAGGACTGGATATTGCGCTACATAAGAACTTAAATTTACTTTTCTTCTCGGCAGAAAGAATAACTTGACAATATTGACCGATGAAATATTTATGTTACTTTTCTCACTTTATATGGCTATCTGATGTTAATTCATCCAGATTTGAATTTTAAACTTGTTAGTAATGTTTTGCCATGTTGATGACAATTTCAATTGTCCGCATTGTGTCGGTTCCACATTTAATATAACGTCTAATCTCGTGCAGAAACAAAACATTCATCAAGAAACACAATGTCAAATTATTAATCATAGTCAGTCTTTGGGGCTTAAGAGACCAAGAAAAAACAGAACAAGTATATTGAAATGAAGATAAAATAACAGTGCTCTTGTAAAGAGTGATCTGGAAAGGTCAGGGGTGAACAGTCGGGAGGTTGAGAGAATGGCAGAGGATCATGATAGGTGGCTACAACTGGTTGGAAAGGCGGTATACATTGTGTGATGTGGCCCACTGCACTGCTAAGGGTCAAGGGACAAGAGGAAGTCAGTCTTCCAAACACAGCTATCCTACAATTTTGTGTTTGTTTTCATAGGAGGATGTTTTTAGTTTGTGACAAGAAGTGGCATGCAAGAAGGAGGATATTAGATTAATGTGTTGCGTGCTGACAGCTGAAGGGGTGATTACCTGTAAAAAGTTGACAGATACTGGCCGAAAGATATGGGCACAGGCAGCTGACAGCACTCAAATAGGCAGCCATAAAGTGATTGTACGTGTCAAGAATGTCATCTTCAAATCTATTTCACGCCTTGGTTTAATAAACGATGCCATGTGTCCCATACTGACATTCTTATGTCTGTGGTCAACCCATATGCCTGCAGGTTTAGATGTATGCTCTGTAAATAATCTACATGACGAAAGAAATAATTTTTTGAAGTAATTTGTTCTCTTTTATGCATGTAAAGTTAAGATTTGATTTGCCATCAGATTTGTCCCATTGAAAGTCAAACATTAAAGGAAGACATGCATGCATGCACGCATGTACGCACGCATGCAATATGAGTTGTTCCAGCCAGTATTACTATTAGGAGGTTGGTTGTAGATGAGCGTTGTGTGATTGTGTGCCGGTCTGTCCCTGACTCGTGTGTGAATGGCCGCCCAGTGACTAGCCTAAGACTGGCTGCTGCTGCCATTTCACATTAAAAAATGTGGTATTCCAACTATGGCTTAGATGATGTTGGCTTGCAGTTATATGCTGACTGTACCTGGCTGGCAAGTGTAGTTTGGACTGCTCAGTGTTCTGCCTTTGTCCTATTGCAGGCTTAGGTCAGGCTAGGTTAGATGGAAATTGGATTTTGCTATGCTGATCATTCATCCAAAATAGGTTGCTCTGTCATTCAGCCTGAGGGACTAGGTATGAATCATCGCAATGGCTACAAGACAGAGAACTATGAGGGACTAGGTATGAATCATCGCAAAGGCTACAAGACAGAGAACTATGAGGGACTAGGTATGAATCTTCGCAATGGCTAAAAGACAGAGAACTATGAGGGACTAGCTATGAATCATCGCAAAGGCTACAAGACAGAGAACTATGAGGGACTAGGTATGAATCATCGCAAAGGCTACAAGACAGAGAACTATGAGGGACTAGGTATGAATCATCGCAAAGGCTACAAGACAGAGAACTATGAGGGACTAGGTATGAATCATCGCAAAGGCTACAAGACAGAGAACTATGAGGGACTAGGTACGAATCATCGCAAAGGCTACAAGACAGAGAACTATGAGGGACTAGGTACGAATCATCGCAATGGCTACAAGACAGAGAACTATGAGGGACTAGGTGTGAATCATCGCAAAGGCTACAAGACAGAGAACTATGAGGAACTAGGTATGAATCATCGCAAAGGCTACAAGACAGAACTATGAGGGACTAGGTGTGAACCATCGCAATGGCTACAAGACAGAGAACTATGAGGGACTAGGTATGAATCATCGCAATGGCTACAAGACAGAGAACTATGAGGGACTAGGTGTGAATCATCGCAATGGCTACAAGACAGAGAACTATGAGGGACTAGGTATGAATCATCGCAAAGGCTACAAGACAGAGAACTATGAGGGACTAGGTATGAATCATCGCAAAGGCTACAAGACAGAGAACTATGAGGGACTAGGTATGAATCATCGCAAAGGCTACAAGACAGAGAACTATGAGGGACTAGGTATGAATCATCGCAATGGCTACAAGACAGAACTATGAGGGACTAGGTACGAATCATCGCAAAGGCTACAAGACAGAGAACTATGAGGGACTAGGTGTGAATCATCGCAATGGCTACAAGACAGAGAACTATGAGGGACTAGGTGTGAATCATCGCAATGGCTACAAGACAGAGAACTATGAGGGACTAGGTGTGAATCATCGCAAAGGCTACAAGACAGAGAACTATGAGGGACTAGGTGTGAATCATCGCAATGGCTACAAGACAGAGAACTATGAGGGACTAGGTGTGAATCATCGCAATGGCTACAAGACAGAGAACTATGAGGGACTAGGTATGAATCTTCGCAATGGCTAAAAGACAGAGAACTATGAGGGACTAGCTATGAATCATCGCAAAGGCTACAAGACAGAGAACTATGAGGGACTAGGTATGAATCATCGCAAAGGCTACAAGACAGAGAACTATGAGGGACTAGGTATGAATCATCGCAAAGGCTACAAGACAGAGAACTATGAGGGACTAGGTATGAATCATCGCAAAGGCTACAAGACAGAGAACTATGAGGGACTAGGTATGAATCATCGCAAAGGCTACAAGACAGAGAACTATGAGGGACTAGGTATGAATCATCGCAATGGCTACAAGACAGAACTATGAGGGACTAGGTACGAATCATCGCAAAGGCTACAAGACAGAGAACTATGAGGGACTAGGTATGAATCATCGCAATGGCTACAAGACAGAGAACTATGAGGGACTAGGTACGAATCATCGCAATGGCTACAAGACAGAGAACTATGAGGGACTAGGTGTGAATCATCGCAAAGGCTACAAGACAGAGAACTATGAGGGACTAGGTGTGAATCATCGCAAAGGCTACAAGACAGAGAACTATGAGGGACTAGGTGTGAATCATCACAATGGCTACAAGACAGACAACTATGAGGGACTAGGTGTGAATCATCACAATGGCTATAAGACAGACAACTATGAGGGACTAGGTGTGAATCATCGCAATGGCTACAAGACAGAGAATTAAGGATGTTACAGGAATATTTTAAAACAATGAAGATAAGACTAAGAAGTTTTATAAATAGTGGGTGTTATGTATGTGATATTATTTATCTCCAAGCATATCTTTGGCATTTACTTTCTTTTTTGTCATAAGCATCATGAGACAGGCTGAATGTTGCTATGGTTTCAATTGTATTGTTTGTTTATTCTTGGCAGTGTTTATTTAATAACATATTTTATGACTAGTTTGTACCATGCCTAGTTTATGCTAAAACTGTTACTGTTACAGTTGTGGCTCTTATTGTCAGAAATTGGCCAAAACACAGGAAATTATTAAAATTAGTTGTTACCAGGAAAGGGAAGATGCATCTCGTTTTAGAAGGATGTAATGCTATGTAAACTGCAGTGAGTAAATACGTGATTACAGACACGTAATTATGTGAGTAAACATCTCTCTAATATATGCTCTTGACATTGGTATACATACATGTTCTTGAAGTGCTGGTTGTCACATACAGTGTAGTTGGATTGCATGGCAATCAGTATTGTAAGTCTGACGAAGCCACAACATTCTCCTCTCTGTACCAGTATCTCTTGCCCAGTATCATCCATATGGGTCCTCTAAATCTATGATTCCCAAACTGGGGGATCCATCATGTAGTTCCTGGCATTCCTTGGAAAACATGCAGAATAATTTGGCTCTTTATATGTTAACCACAAAGGCCCTCACAAGGCGAACATTCTTTGAGCTTTTATCTGAGAAAGTTTGTGAACTCTAGCATTAGATTGCATTAGCACAGGTATAGAAAGAATACTATTGTTATGACACTGCATCAGTACCACAGAACCAGTTCAACAAGTTATTATGATTCACTCCCCTAGTGCTGCACTAAAGTGACATTATTGACAGCCTACGGTGGCCTTTGTTTATGTTCCAGCGAGACCGGTAGTGGAGAATGTGAAGCAACTTCGACTTCATCGCGATGACTTTGAAAATCTCAAAATCATTGGAAGGGGAGCCTTTGGAGAGGTAAGTGAGAGGGGAAAACATTTCTGTCTGTCACTTGGTCAAGTTGGTGTCAGCCACCAAAAGGGATGGTTGCATGAGGTCCACAAAGTCATAAAAATGTACAATATTACTTGGTGGTTGGGTCATCACCATGTATCACAGGGAAAATAAATTGCAACCTATCGAGTAGAACAAATATTAATGCACACTGATGCTAATATGAATATTGCAACTGCGCAGTATGGGGGTTAGTGGCTTTGGTTTTGGTAATCACTTTGTATCGATCAAAATCTGAATTCACCTACATATTGGTAGAGTTGAGTGGTGATTTGAACCAAGATTAAAAACAGTAATGTTTTACTTTGGCAACTTGTGAGACCAGCCATTTGATCTACTGACCTGACCTTTTGGACTTGTTGGTTTGTTTAGACTTTGCTTGTGTATTATTTTCATATCAAAGTTTACAAGTTGCCGGTCATATGTTTGACTGCATTCGTGGGGTTTGAATTGTGTGTGGTCTTTTTACAACCATAAAATTTAGTTTCATAAGTACTAGTTTGTAGTTAAACGTTGGTCCACGAAAGAAATGAGTTTGATGTATTTGGGCCAAAACTCTGTTTTGCATGTGCCATCTGAAAACAGTGAGCAGACCTTTTGTGCATATAAATGTGCCAGCATCTGGTACTAAGAGGTCAAAACTGAAGCGGTGAAAGCACTTGGCATTGCATAGCAATGGAGGGAGAGGTGTGATACCTTTGCCAGTGTAGCGTTGGAGTAGTGGCCTATTAATGTCACTGTGGTCAGTGTATACTCTTCATCAGCTTACTTTAAAGGCAGATTTTGGGCCAGTTTTAAAAGCCCTTTTTACTTGTTCATGTACAGATCTAGTGCTAGGGGCAGTTATTATGGTGAGGCCCTCCTTGTAAAGTGACCTTCTTACTTGTTCGTGTACAGATCTTGGGCTGGGGTAGACGTTGGACCAGTTACTACTGCTGAGGCCCTTCCTATAAAGTGAAATTTGTACTACTTCAAAGACAAATATGTGGCTTTTCTTGTGAAATAACATCTTTATTTGTTCAAGAGCAGATTTAGGGTTGCACCCATCATAAACTGACCTTTTTATTTGTTCATTAGCCTGATCATGGACAACCATGTTTCCAGTAGCTTTTATTGGGGTGAACACAAAATAATTGTAATTACAATCTTGGTTTATATCCCAGGGAAATGTTTTTGGTGAAATTATGACACATTGTTTCTCGTTCTAACAGTGAAATGTGATATAATGTTATTCCTTATAATTAGAGATCTACATTTTTATTATAAAAACAAGAGCCATGATTTTAGTAATGATCAATTGATCATTTTCTATCCATGAGAAAATGATTCACTACAATCAACTGAACATTTAAATTTTTGTATTCCATTGCAAGGGGATGTGTAAAGGAATTTGGTTGTTCACAAAAAAATCACAAGAAACGCAACTGTTATCCACAGTACATAACATTGAAGTTCACCTTACACTAATGTAAGTGTATATATATATATATGTATATATATATATATATATATATATATATATATATATATATATATAGTTGGTAAAGGTCATTTAATAATTGTACCAACAGGAATTAAATCACATACACGATGAGATAAAGCAGAACAAATCATATTCTCATCGAGGTACTACACAAACAATTATCAAATGACAATCAGATTAGCAAAGGTGGGGCGGCCATTTTCCCCCCTCCACCATATGTATATATATATATACATTGTATTTAAAGGATAAAACTGATGCATTTGATTTCAATACATGTAATTATAATTATAATTCTGTTTTAATTGGGGTTGCGATTGTTGTGTGGTGTACAAGTCATGTCTCTGTGCATCCACCATGGTTGGTGTGGTGGTTGGGGTTGTGATTGTTGTGTGATGTACAAGTCATGTCTCCCTGCATCCACCATGGTTGGTGTGGTGGTTGGGGTTGTGATTGTTGTGTGGTGTACATGTCATGTCTCCCTGCATCCACCATGGTTGGTGTGGTGGTTGGGGTTGTGATTGTTGTGTGGTGTACAAGTCATGTCTCCCTGCATCCACCATGGTTGGTGTGGTGGTTTGGGTTGTGATTGTTGTGTGGTGTACAAGTCATGTCTCTGTGCATCCACCATGGTTGGTGTGGTGGTTGGGGTTGTGATTGTTGTGTGATGTACAAGTCATGTCTCCCTGCATCCACCATGGTTGGTATGGTGGTTGGGGTTGTGATTGTTGTGTGGTGTACAAGTCATGTCTCTGTGCATCCACCATGGTTGGTGTGGTGGTTTGGGTTGTGATTGTTGTGTGGTGTACAAGTCATGTCTCTGTGCATCCACCATGGTTGGTGTGGTGGTTGGGGTTGTGATTGTTGTGTGGTGTACATGTCATGTCTCCCTGCATCCACCAATGTTGGTGTGGTGGTTTGGGTTGTGATTGTTGTGTGGTGTACAAGTCATGTCTCTGTGCATCCACCATGGTTGGTGTGGTGGTTTGGGTTGTGATTGTTGTGTGGTGTACAAGTCATGTCTCTGTGCATCCACCATGGTTGGTGTGGTGGTTGGGGTTGTGATTGTTGTGTGGTGTACAAGTCATGTCTCCCTGCATCCACCATGGTTGGTGTGGTGGTTGGGGTTGTGATTGTTGTGTGGTGTACAAGTCATGTCTCTGTGCATCCACCATGGTTGGTGTGGTGGTTGGGGTTGTGATTGTTGTGTGGTGTACAAGTCATGTCTCTGTGCATCCACCATGGTTGGTGTGGTGGTTTCGGTTGCGATTGTTGTGTGGTGTACAAGTCATGTCTCTGTGCATCCACCATGGTTGGTATGGTGGTTGGGGTTGTGATTGTTGTGTGGTGTACATGTCATGTCTCCCTGCATCCACCATGGTTGGTGTGGTGGTTTGGGTTGTGATTGTTGTCTGGTGTACAAGTCATGTCTCTGTGCATCCACCATGGTTGGTGTGGTGGTTGGGGTTGTGATCGTTGTGTGGTGTACAAGTCATGTCTCTGTGCATCCACCATGGTTGGTGTGGTGGTTGGGGTTGTGATTGTTGTGTGGTGTACATGTCATGTCTCCCTGCATCCACCATGGTTGGTGTGGTGGTTTGGGTTGTGATTGTTGTGTGGTGTACAAGTCATGTCTCCCTGCATCCACCATGGTTGGTGTGGTGGTTGGGGTTGTGATTGTTGTGTGATGTACAAGTCATGTCTCCCTGCATCCACCATGGTTGGTGAGGTGGTTGGGGTTGTGATTGTTGTGTGGTGTACAAGTCATGTCTCTGTGCATCCACCATGGTTGGTGTGGTGGTTTCGGTTGCGATTGTTGTGTGGTGTACAAGTCATGTCTCTGTGCATCCACCATGGTTGGTATGGTGGTTGGGGTTGTGATTGTTGTGTGGTGTACATGTCATGTCTCCCTGCATCCACCATGGTTGGTGTGGTGGTTTGGGTTGTGATTGTTGTCTGGTGTACAAGTCATGTCTCTGTGCATCCACCATGGTTGGTGTGGTGGTTGGGGTTGTGATTGTTGTGTGGTGTACAAGTCATGTCTCCCTGCATCCACCATGGTTGGTGTGGTGGTTGGGGTTGTGATTGTTGTGTGGTGTACAAGTCATGTCTCTGTGCATCCACCATGGTTGGTGTGGTGGTTGGGGTTGTGATTGTTGTGTGGTGTACATGTCATGTCTCCCTGCATCCACCAATGTTGGTGTGGTGGTTGGGGTTGTGATTGTTGTGTGGTGTACAAGTCATGTCTCCCTGCATCCACCATGGTTGGTGTGGTGGTTGGGGTTGTGATTGTTGTGTGGTGTACATGTCATGTCTCACTGCATCCACCATGGTTGGTGTGGTGGTTGGGGTTGTGATTGTTGTGTGGTGTACAAGTCATGTCTCTGTGCATCCACCATGGTTGGTGTGGTGGTTGGGGTTGTGATTGATGTGTAGTGTACAAGTCATGTCTCTCTGCATCCACCATGGTTGGTGTGGTGGTTGGGGTTGTGATTGATGTGTAGTGTACAAGTCATGTCTCTCTGCATCCACCATGGTTGGTGTGGTGGTTGGGGTTGTGATTGTTGTGTGGTGTACAAGTCATGTCTCTGTGCATCCACCATGGTTGGTGTGGTGGTTGGGGTTGTGATTGTTGTGTGGTGTACAAGTCATGTCTCCCTGCATCCACCATGGTTGGTGTGGTGGTTGGGGTTGTGATTGATGTGTAGTGTACAAGTCATGTCTCTCTGCATCCACCATGGTTGGTGTGGTGGTTGGGGTTGTGATTGTTGTGTGGTGTACAAGTCATGTCTCCCTGCATCCACCATGGTTGGTGTGGTGGTTGGGGTTGTGATTGATGTGTAGTGTACAAGTCATGTCTCCCTGCATCCACCATGGTTGGTGTGGTGGTTGGGGTTGTGATTGATGTGTAGTGTACAAGTCATGTCTCTCTGCATCCACCATGGTTGGTGTGGTGGTTGGGGTTGTGATTGTTGTGTGGTGTACAAGTCATGTCTCCCTGCATCCACCATGGTTGGTGTGGTGGTTGGGGTTGTGATTGATGTGTAGTGTACAAGTCATGTCTCTGTGCATCCACCATGGTTGGTGTGGTGGTTGGGGTTGTGATTGTTGTGTGGTGTACAAGTCATGTCTCCCTGCATCCACCATGGTTGGTGTGGTGGTTGGGGTTGCGATTGTTGTGTGGTGTACAAGTCATGTCTCCCTGCATCCACCATGGTTGGTGTGGTGGTTTGGGTTGTGATTGTTGTGTGGTGTACAAGTCATGTCTCTGTGCATCCACCATGGTTGGTGTGGTGGTTGGGGTTGTGATTGATGTGTAGTGTACATGTCATGTCTCCCTGCATCCACCATGGTTGGTGTGGTGGTTGGTGTTGTGATTGTTGTGTGGTGTACATGTCATGTCTCCCTGCATCCACCATGGTTGGTGTGGTGGTTGGGGTTGTGATTGATGTGTAGTGTACAAGTCATGTCTCTCTGCATCCACCATGGTTGGTGTGGTGGTTGGTGTTGTGATTGATGTGTAGTGTACATGTCATGTCTCCCTGCATCCACATTGGTTGGTGTGGTGGTTGGGGTTGTGATTGTTGTGTGGTGTACAAGTCATGTCTCTGTGCATCCACCATGGTTGGTGTGGTGGTTGGGGTTGTGATTGTGTGGTGTACATGTCATGTCTCCCTGCATCCACCATGGTTGGTGTGGTGGTTGGGGTTGTGATTGTTGTGTGGTGTACATGTCATGTCTCCCTGCATCCACCATGGTTGGTGAGGTGGTTGGGGTTGTGAACTATCTAGATGTTTACACGGCCCAGCTGTAGCAACTGTATACTGGCCCAACAAGTCAGACCAGTCAGCTGCCCAAATCCCCGGCTGGCTCAGCTCTTTAATTATTCCTCTGGCAGAATCAGGTGGGACTACTGATATGGCAGATGTAATGCTACTGCATCTGTGGGTGGGGGGGATTACTTGCCTCCATGTGCTCTCGGATCTGTGAGCAGAAACCTGTGCTAAACACCATCAGCCATCACAGGTTTTAGGAAATCTCCCCAACCGTGATTTTTCTAGTTCTAAATATAGCAGAAACTTACTTAGGTTTATAGGTCAATGCTACAATTAAATGGGTCATATTAAACTATTGTTCAGAATCAGTTAAATTTGTGATAATATAACAACAGTGCTGCTGTGTCATGTGACAGGTGTGCTCCCGTGCCACGTGACAGCGGTGTCCCGTGTCACGTGACAGCGGTGCTCCCGTGTCACGTGACAGCGGTGCTCCTGTGTCATGTGACAGGTGTGCTTCCGTGCCACGTGACAGCGGTCCTCCTGTGTCACATGACAGCAGTGATCCAGTGTCATGTGACAGCAGTAATCCAGTGTCATGTGACAGCAGTGATCCTGTGTCATGTGACAGCAGTGATCCTGTGTCATGTGACAGCAGTGATCCAGTGTCATGTGACAGCAGTGATCCAGTGTCATGTGACAGCAGTGATCCAGTGTCAAGTGACAGCAGTGCTCTCATAAGTACTCTGATGAAAACCATGTTTTTTATTTCTTTGTAACGTCCTGTGTCATCCAATAGCCGATGAGATGTATCATGCAGGTTTGATCAGTACCCATTCTGTCCACCAGGTGGCCGTGGTCAAACTCAAGAACACGGAGGAGGTGTATGCAATGAAAATACTCAACAAATGGGAAATGCTTCAAAGAGCCGAGGTAAGTGTTTGTTTCTTCCATGAGTCAGTCCTCTTTTGTCTGTTTGTTCTAAGATTGCACTGGAAGAAACGTTACATGAAATATAGCAAGCAGTATTAATGAAACGATAGATGCATAGGCACGGAGATATTTTAGCATAGGATTGCAACTGGACTTTTATGGTGAGCGTCAAGGGGGCGTGCAGTTGGAGGGTTTTGTTGAGCATTTTCACCATGTTCAGATGCCTATGTATTATATGTAATGTTATTTTACAGTTTGTGTGTAAATAATATACATCTTGAAAGTCAAGTTCGGTATGAAATGAGTTGCTCTGCCAATGTAAAATGAGCTGAAAATAAAAAATAGCTGGTCTGTCAGTAAAAAATGGACTGCTCAGGCAAAAAGAAATTAGCTCTTCAGCCCAGGGAAAATGAGACTGCAAAGTCAACCAAAAAGAGGAGCTCAGTTAGATAAAAAACAAGCTCACCTACATAACCAAAATGAGCTTAGAACTCTGCACTGCAAAATAAGCTGCTTAGCCAAAAAAGAAGAAGATCTGGTGAGGAAAATGAGCTGCTGAAAACATAAAACAAACTAACAAACATTGCGGGGACTAGCTGCTGCACCTGGCCTAACTGACTGGGAGTGTCTTGTTAACCAGTGATACTGTCACCATGCACTGCAGTAGTAAGGGCTCTACTGCATCATAATTATCTGAAATAAATGAGAACGTTTGATCCTGTGTCTACTGCGAGTGACGTGTGGCACGGGGTTGATTGCAATCATCATGACATACGTCTAAAGTGATAAAGTGATCCGTGCCTGCAGCTCGCAGCCACTACCTGGGCCAGGACGAATGGCTGCGTAATGAGAAACAGGGAAACACAGCCCAGTGGCTACATTTTATGCTCACTTCCCGTCATGCTAGCATTGTGATAATGTCATCCCACACCTCTCACAGTTCATGCACATGCGAGTGTGTCGGTGAATAACTGACTCTTGGTGATTTCACACTCTGGCGGTGCTGGTGATGGTCATTGCCATACGCATCCGCAGTGCGAGAATGCGTCACAGAATTCGGCATGGGCATCACAGGATAATGCATGCAGTTGTGAATTGTCCCACGCATATCTGTAGTGTCGGAATATGTCACTGAATGTGTCACAAAATTATGCGTGGATTTCTCAGCTGCCACTCTCATTTGTGGTGTTAGTATGTGTGACTGAGTTCTGCATGGGTAGCATGGATAGTGTAGGAACTTGTTATATGTCATAGCACAAAAGCATACTTAATGTAAAAATATGTCAGAATGTGTCACAGAATAATGCATGAATTTGTAAACTGCCGCTCTAGTTTGTGGTGTTGTAATGTGTCAGTGAGTGTAATGTGTCGGTGAGTGTAATGTGTCGGTGAGTGTAATGTGTCAGTGAGTGTAATGTGTCGGTGAGTGTAATGTGTCGGTGAGTGTAATGTGTCAGTGAGTTGTGCATTGGCTTCACAAGACAACACATGAATTTATAAAATGGGGCACACATCCTCAGTGTTAGAATGTGTGGCCGTGTTCTGCATAGATGTCACCAAATAATGCACAAGTTTGTCAAATGTGACACGCTGACTAGCATTGCTTAGTGGTGTGTCCCAGGAGTGTGCAGAGGTAGAAGCCTTGACCATTAGTGTGGGAAAAGAAATCATTGTACGTTGTTGTAGTAATAACATAATGCACATCCTGACATACAGAATTTTGTTTGAATAAAAACCTCCATAATATGCAAACTGTTATGAGAGTAGTATCTTGGGGTAGCTGCACCCCATGATCTGTATCTTGGGGTAGCTGCACCCCATGATCTGTATTTTGGTGTAGCTACACCCCATGATCTGTGTCTTGGGTTAGCTACATCACATGATCTGTATTTTGGGGTAGCTACACCGCATGATCTGTATCTTGGGGTAGCTACACCGCATGATCTGTATCTTGGGGTAGCTACACCGCATGATCTGTATCTTGGGGTAGCTACACCGCATGATCTGTATCTTGGGGTAGCTGCACCCCATGATCTGTATCTTGGGGTAGCTACACCGCATGATCTGTGGAAAAAACAATTTCAAACATTTAAATAAACTGGCTCATATTTAAACCCAAATACGGCAGTGTCCTTTAGCTGTAATAGAGTATGGCAGTGAAAGGGAATAGCTCTCATGCGCAACTGTTTGGTAAACATTGCCCTGTGCCAGGCCATAGCAGTTTCTACCCTTCCACCTTGGCTGAAGGGTGATCAAGTATAAGGAGACTGTAAACTGATGCTTACATTGGTGAGTGACTATGGACACACCACACTATTGCTGTCATTCATTTGCCCC
Organism: Escarpia spicata; assembly: GCA_963995525.1. Taxonomy (NCBI): domain Eukaryota; kingdom Metazoa; phylum Annelida; class Polychaeta; order Sabellida; family Siboglinidae; genus Escarpia; species Escarpia spicata. The sequence continues at coordinate 2,194,533 of OZ023211.1, forward strand.
AGGGCAAGTGGGGCGAGAGAAACTCTGCTCACCACTGCACTTTATGACATCCACTCTCTTTGTTGACTGTCAATATTGTCCTCTATTGGAAGTTGACAAGAATCGCTATTGATGCACAGTCTTTGACTGGGTGGCATCGCCACAGCAGACACACAGATGGGAGATAGTTAAATAGATCAACAGCTGCGGACACGAGTGATGCTTGTTTGCGTGGATCCAGTAATAGGCCTGTGTTGACACCTCCCTGTGTGGTAGGTAGTTATGGCCTCGTCCTGTCATGCCACCATGCCTTGCACTCAGTACTTGTCATATCTGCAATATGGCCTTGTTCGTTTTAGTCTGGATGGAACCACTGTGTATATTAATAACTTAATTAAAGGTTTCCTATCGAGGCCTCAAACATGGCGGTGACCGTCTGGCTGCAGTGCCCTGGCAAATGGCCGCCGTTCCTGGGAAATAAAAAATGGTCCACAGCCAAATTGGCCATGCCTTGTAACGTTGCACCCAACATCTACAAACGTCCAGGCCAACTAGACTAATCAACAGTTGGCTATATTTAAAACCTGTGTTCAGTCATTAAAATAAGGCTATAAGTGACGAATTCAGTCAAAGTTGTTTACTGAGGATTTAGGTGCAATAAAATTATATTATTATTAATATCTTAAATGTTTATTGTGTAAACCATGACGTTTGCTCAGAATGTCGTTGGCAAAATTAGTTAGTAGCACTTGGGTGTCGAAAACAAATTACTAATACTAAAAAGTTGTAACATGCATAAAATATATGTTTATATGCAAAGAAATAAACCCAACATTTTTTTGATACAAAGATGCAATATCACAGTTTGAACTACCGGTATATTACCTGCATTGTTAAAGATGAATAACATTTGACAGACAAAATTCTCCATAAAATGGGTATCGTTTGTGTACAATTTTGGTCAAGGATATTTCACGTTTTGTGTATTTTCCAGACGGCGTGCTTCCAAGAGGAGAGAGATGTACTCGTATACGGTGACCGGCAGTGGATCACGAACCTACATTATGCTTTTCAAGACACAGATTATTTGGTAGGTGTAACACTTGTTGCCTGCTGGGACAGAGTTAATTATAAAATATATAATTGTTGTGTCTCACCTGTAGTCGATACAGGACCATTGTTTCAAGAATGCACAGTTATCGTCAAAGCATTGGTACAAGCCACAGAATGTTGAGGGCATCTCACTGAGTAACCAGGTTTTCATGTGTTCCTTGCTCGCCGTCTTTGAGGTAGTAGACTGTTTCACTAAGATAATGACTTCATCAGGAATACCCGTCATTAAACTGAATCAGTCGATACATTTCAGGAGCTTTTTCAAAAAGTCAGTGTCACTGTTAAGGGGTGAAATTGTTTTTTAAAAGTAAAGTAGGGCTGACGAGTTCAATTCATAAGACTGTTATTGAAACGGTCCCCAGAGTTGGTGCTAACTCGTCCAGTCTAGTAACACTGTGTCCAGTCTAGTAACACTGTGTCTTGTCTAGTACCCTGTGTCCAGCCTAATGACCCTGTGTCCAGCCTAATGACCCATGTCCAGCCTGGTGACCCTGTGTCCAGTCTAGTGACCCTGTGTCCAGTCTAATACCCTGTGTCCAGTCTAGTACCCTGTATGTGTTGCAGTACCTGGTCATGGACTACTACTGTGGGGGTGACCTCCTCACGCTGCTGTCCAAGTTTGAGGACCGTCTACCAGAGGAGATGGCGCGGTTCTACGTCGCCGAGATGATCCTGGCGATTCACTCATTACACCGGATGTCATACGTGCACCGAGACATCAAGCCAGACAACATCCTGCTCGACCGCACTGGCCACATCGTACTCGCTGACTTCGGCTCCTGTCTCAAGCTCATGGACGATGGCACGGTCAGTTGGACATTTGCGTGTTCATTGTAAACATCTGTAGTGCAGAGTGCTTGTGGTCACCCAGAATCAGACACTCTGGAAATCTTGGGGGTCCAAACATCATCTAATGGGAATTAAATTTTTTTAATAGTTATATGGAGGATCACTCTGTCTAACCAGAAAACTCATTAATCTGGACATGTGCACCTGGGATTTAAAGTGCCCGGATTAATGAGGTGGATAATATTGTTTGCACACACAGTCTCATGCCTAAAGTAGGGTAGATAAATGAGTACCTCACACAGGTAAACGCTGCATGGCTGAACGCGTACTAGAGAAGTCAAGTGGGTATTTGAACAAAGTGAAGTATAATACTATAAAGAATACCAAAACAAAAAGATGTGAGTTAAAGATGAGCTGTCCCCGGATCTTACACCTGTGTGTCGTTGTGACAGGTTCAGTCGTCGGTCGCTGTGGGGACACCAGACTACATCTCTCCTGAGATCCTGCGAGCCATGGAGGACGGCCAGGGTCGGTACGGGGCGGAGTGTGATTGGTGGTCACTGGGAGTGTGCATGTACGAGATGCTTTTTGGCGAGACGCCATTCTACGCAGAGTCACTGGTGGAGACATATGGCAAGATCATGAACCACGAGGTAGGGATCGCCTGTGTCTGTTGTCTCATGTAGGTAGATGTCTAGTCAGCAGTACATTGTCCTGAATCTTCATACTGTGCCGTAACTCTGCATCCTAACTGTCCACCCTATGTCCTTATTATTTATCCGCTGTCCTGAGTTTTCACCCTGTGTCCTGACTCTCTACCCTATCCCCTTATTCTTTACCCTGTGTCCCAGTTTGTTAATCTATGTTCTGACTCTATCCTGTGTAGTGACCTTCACACTGTGTCCTGACCCTTCAGGCTGTCCTGACTCTTTATCCTGTGTAGTGACCTTCACACTGTGTCCTGACCCTTCAGGCTGTCCTGACTCTATCCTGTGTAGTGACCTTCACACTCTGTCCTGACCCTTCAGGCTGTCCTGACTCTTTATCCTGTATAGTGACCTTCACAATGTGTCCTGATCCTTCAGGCTGTCCTGACTCTTCATCACGAGTCCTGACTCTGTTGTCGCATGATGTAACTATTACTTCCACTTGCACTGGTTTTAGGCAGAAGGTAAGGACGTTGAGGTCCATCAGAGTGAGTTTTGGGAGAAAAACCTGTAATTTGGAATGATGATTTACCTGGCTCTGGCTATAATTGTCTGTATTATGCCAGACAGGATGCGTCATCGATACCTCTTTGGCACAAAGAAAGGCGGTAAAAAATACCCACCAACAGTGGTGTAGGTAGGACAGACCTGTGGCCGCCCTGATAAGGATTCTCACCGTGTAATTGCCATTGTCTCCACATTGTACTGCTGGTGGTAGTCAGGCAGTCCCTCACTGTGTTTACTAATATCTCTTACAAAATTGACAAGTTTGTTCAGCCCATACAACCGCACACAAAAACGCTGCTTCAAAGCGTACTCGCAGAACACTTACTGGTTAAAGACAGCTGGTCGTAGGACACATTGTAGCATTGTCGAATGTGAAACCCGAGCCGGGCGTATTTGACTGGGCATCTCTGGTGATTGTGCTGGTTTGGTGGCGTGCTAAGTATGGTATCATGTGACAGCTCGGAGCCCGCGGTGTATGCCAAGACACGGGGAAACAAGAGATAATAGTTGCAGCAATAGAGATAACCCGATTGACTACACATTCTCAATGTGAACCCTTCATTAGATGCGCAATCTTGGGTGGCACTTTGTCGGTGTAGACATGCATGCACGCATGTGTAGATTCATTTATGTATGAGCCCACCATTAGTGAATTTTATTTGTGGAAAATAGAATTTTTCACTTACAGCATGTGATGTTCTGTAGTAGTCATGATTATGGAACTGGAAATTATTTAATTGTGAATGTAGACTTCTCAGTTTCGTATGTAGCTTTCAGTATCTTCCTGTAGTGTCAATAGGCACAGGCTGGTATTGGTGGTTACATGACACCTGTTCCACGATCTTTATTCTATGTGTGTGCCTGTCTGTCTGGCTGCTACAGTGGTGCCAGTGGCCCAGAACCAAGGCCTCAGTAGAGTCTGCTGCCTGCTCCCTTGGGAAGGCCTTCGAGCTCCCTCTTGACTCCCAGCTCCACATGACATGCTCATTTTTCCCATGTGTATTTTTTACATGTGTCGCTGCTGAGGACCTGAATAATGTTTATGGAAAGATGTTTATACAAAAAACATGTGACTTTGTTTCTGGACCAAATCACCAGCAAAAGAAAGATCGTAATGGGAAACCTGTTTCATTCCAGTCAAAACATTGTTTAATTGATGTACCAGAATTGTACATATTTTCCAAGAATTCTCTGCTTACTTTCTACAAACGTAAGTACAATCTAAATGGGTCAGTGCTACTGTTTGGCTGCAGTAGAATAAATGTTACTCAGTGCAGTTGGTCGGCTTCCGGTAACATCCATCTTGCTCTAGTCTGCTGGACGTCTATTTTCATCGCTTCCAAGATAAATGCCAAGGTAAACAGTCGCAGCACTCCATTCACATGCTCTTGTAGAAACTGGCCAGAAAAAACTCCACCTCAGCGTCATCATGATTGCAACATGCTAAGTCTGATTTTCTCTGTTTCCTGTGCGGGAACTGTCCTTAATCAGTCCTTAATCTCCAGCAAGGTTGGGGCCTTTCACAGTGATTGGTTTAGTTAGGTCTTCATTACTGGATTCGTTCTGTGGCACAAAAATTTTTATAATGTACAATTTCCCAATCACTTTAGCAAGTCTAATCATTAGTAGTGTAGCGATTTAATATTAATTTTCCGTTGATTCATTTGTGGGGTGGAACTTTATCACTGGGTCTGTCCTGTTCCCTCAGTGCGATGTCTGCCATTTCTCCCCCTCTTGGCTGTTCACCTTTGCCCTTTCAACACCTCTCTTAACTCTATCTCTCAATCATCGTCTCACTAAAAGTAACCAACAAGTTATAAATAAAAAATTCTTAATAGAGTGTTCTGCTGCCTGCTCTAGGTGAAGACTTGGTTGTTATTAATCTAGAGATTGATCACCCATTAAGGTAAAATAATTATACTGTTATTAAGTAGTTGTGTCTGTGAAAGGGTTACATTATGTTCAGTTCCTGGTTACAGTTGTAATTAATTAAGCGTAACACAGCAGTGATTGAGCCCTGACCTGGTGTAGCTGTACAAGGCATAGCAGAATTAATGAGGCCCTACAATATTAGCGGTTCTTTAGAAAACTAGTAATATTGTTATGTTATGTCCACACATTTAGACCCGTTTTGCATAATTAATCATGTATGGTAAAATCATAAATCTCCCTGACACATTGTCAAGTGTAATGAGAATGCAGGCAGTGTAATAACAAACAAACAAGGTAAGACAGGGTTGTGGGTGAACTTGTAGATCAGCATTGTTTTAATGTTATGCAATACAAACCACACATAACAATGCGAACTCCACCATACATACATACATAGGTTTAGAACTAAGCCACACATAGCAATGCAAATTTCTACATAGTAAACTGTATAAGGAACATGTGCAGTTCAAAGATAACATAACATAACAAGTCAAATACTACCTACTAACAAGACATCTGTAACTAACTACAAACATAAATACAACAGTTGCTGTTAATCAGGGATGGTGGGCGGGAGCCTTTTAAGAAACACGTCAGCTGCGAACAATGTAAAGACAGAACCAAAGAGGCTGGTTTGGCCAAACACCTGACCACGGTACCTGCTGATTGGTTTACTGACCACGGTACCTGCTGATTGGTTTACTGACCGCGGTACCTGCTGATTGGTTTACTGACCGCGGTACCTGCTGATTGGTTTACTGACCGCAGTACCTGCTGATTGGTTTACTGACCACGGTACCTGCTGATTGGTTTACTGACCACAGTAGCTGCTGATTGGTTTACTGACCACGGTACCTGCTGATTGGTTTACTGACCACAGTAGCTGCTGATTGGTTTACTGACCACGGTACCTGCTGATTGGTTTACTGACCACAGTAGCTGCTGATTGGTTTACTGACCGCAGTACCTGCTGATTGGTTTACTGACCACAGTAGCTGCTGATTGGTTTACTGACCACGGTACCTGCTGATTGGTTTACTGACCACAGTAGCTGCTGATTGGTTTACTGACCACGGTACCTGCTGATTGGTTTACTGACCACAGTAGCTGCTGATTGGTTTACTGACCGCAGTACCTGCTGATTGGTTTACTGACCACAGTAGCTGCTGATTGGTTTACTGACCACGGTACCTGCTGATTGGTTTACTGACCACAGTAGCTGCTGATTGGTTTACTGACCACAGTAGCTGCTGATTGGTTTACTGACACCTGTACCTGCTGATTGGTTTACTGACCACAGTAGCTGCTGATTGGTTTACTGACCACGGTACCTGCTGATTGGTTTAGTGACCGCGGTACCTGCTGATTGGTTTACTGACCACAGTAGCTGCTGATTGGTTTACTGACCACGGTACCTGCTGATTGGTTTACTGACCACAGTAGCTGCTGATTGGTTTACTGACCACGGTACCTGCTGATTGGTTTACTGACCACAGTAGCTGCTGATTGGTTTACTGACCGCAGTACCTGCTGATTGGTTTACTGACCACAGTAGCTGCTGATTGGTTTACTGACCACGGTACCTGCTGATTGGTTTACTGACCACAGTAGCTGCTGATTGGTTTACTGACCGCAGTACCTGCTGATTGGTTTACTGACCACGGTACCTGCTGATTGGTTTACTGACCACAGTAGCTGCTGATTGGTTTACTGACACCTGTACCTGCTGATTGGTTTACTGACACCTGTACCTGCTGATTGGTTTACTGACCGCGGTACCTTCTGATTGGGTCTTGTCTTACCAAGCTACCTCAATTTTTTTATACAAATAAAAAGACACCCCATCCAGACCACACCTGCTTAATAACTAATTAAACTAAATGTTTTAATTCTCATATTAATCATGTATATTAAGATCATATGTAATTATGATTCTGCTAAGAAAACCTGTTTAGCATGTACAGTTGTGGCCACATCGTGGATTTGTTTGGTTCATTGTCTGTTAGCTGTGTGCACACACATGGTTCTGGGGGAATCAGAGACAGTTGTTAATGTTAGTATCATCGCCAGTGTTATCATAAAGTTATCAGTTCTAAATACAAAAGCTCAGCCAACAGATGTGATATGATGACGTGCAACCAGACAAGGCCAAGTTAACAACCTTGAGTGACAACCTGTCTAGTATGACCATGCACAACCAAATGAAACCAGACAAACACTAAATGACAATCTGTCTAGTATGACCACGCACAACCAAATGAAACCAGGCTAACACTAAATGACAACCTGTCTAGTATGGCCACAAACAATCAAATCAAACCAGGCTAACTCTAAATTACAACCTGTCTAGTATGACCACACACAACCAAATTAAATCGGGCTAACACTAAATGACAACTTGTCTAGTATGACCACAAACAACCAAATGAAACTAGGCTAAAACTAAATGACAACCTGTCTAGTATGACCACATACAACCAAATGAAACCAGGCTAACATAAAATGACAACCTGTCTAGTATGACCACACAACCAAATGAAACCAGACTAACACTAAATGACAACCTGTCTTTTATGATCACACACAACCAAATGATATCATGCTAATATTAAGAAATCATATGTTTAGTATGTCCACAAATGACCAAATAAAACCAGGCTAACACTAACTGATCATCTGCTAACATTAAATGACCACCTGACCTGTTCAGACTAGGTGAATAGGGTCAGATGCCAAACAACTTTTGCACAAACTGTACAATGTACAAACAACTGTAATGCACAAACAACTCTTGAACAAATGACACATTTGCACACATAAGCAGTTCTTTCATGTATAACTATTCATACAGATACACATATTCCTTCTTTGCAAACCCATGTGAAGTGCAAATTCAAGGCTTTACCACTCTGCTCTTTCTCCTTGCTCACTGGCCGGTAGTCTTTGAGTCGTGTTCTTCCATGCACCCTGTGCAGTCGTCATGTTACGTCAGTGACACACGGTAGTCCAGTCATGACAGAGAGCTGTGGAATGGTGTCCAGGGTAGTCTTGTTGGTTCTCTGGTCAGTCTTGGGCTAGCACCAGTACATGGTCATCCCAGTTTCAATGTTTTTTCTGTTGGTCTTTGTAAACAATAGTGAAAGAACATCCTCTTCATGTAAGGTTTCTGTGGAAGGAATGTTTGTAAGGACATCTGGATTGGTTGAATCTGCAGCAAGATTGTTCTGAGTGCTGTTTAACCAGAGGTTACTAAGTGTTCAGAGGTGCTACTGAAGTGGAGCACAGTACATGCGACTGTGTGTGACTTCTATGTTTGTAGGTGGACTGTGTGTGACTTCTATGTTTGTAGGTGGACTGTGTGTGACTTCTATGTTTGTAGGTGGACTGTGTGTGACTTCTATGTTTGTAGGTGGACTGTGTGTGACTTCTATGTTTGTAGGTGGACTGTGTGTGACTTCTATGTTTGTAGGTGGACTGTGTGTGACTTCTATGTTTGTAGGTGGACTGTATGTGACTTCTATGTTTGTAGGTGGACTGTGTGTGTGTGTGTGTGTGTGTGTGTGTGTGTGTGTGTGTGTGTGTGTGTGTGTGTGTGTGTGTGTGTGTGTGTGTGTGTGTGTGTGTGTGTGTGTGTGTGTGTGTGTGTGTGTGTGTGTGTGTGTGTGTGTGTGTGTGTGTGTGTGTGTGTGTGTGTGTGTGTGTGTGTGTGTGTGTGTGTGTGTGTGTTCGTGTAACTGGAGAGGTATCTATGTCTATTTACATGCAGCCAGCATGGAGGTATTCCAGTAGAGAGAAATAATGGGATCTTGTGGGTCTGCTGTGCCTAAGAGACACCAGGCAGATGTAATCAGTGGTTGTAGTGGAGCCACATGTCCACTCACCTTAAGTTATCCCCTTCTATATCTACTGGTGGGACTGCTGTTGCAGATTTATGCATTTAATATACACATCAAATCTCAGATTTGAATGCAAGGCCCTGTTTGACATTTGTAGATTTATGGGGACACTTTTATAAGACGCAACCGATTTGAATGAATGAATTATTGTCGAACTGTTTAGACACATCTGCTAGTTGCAGAAAATGGCTGGGTGGTGACCGCCAAATTAATGTGGTGTTTATATATATATATATCACTGTTTGTGATGTTAGTGTGCTTAATAGTTTATAAAATGAGAAACTCTGAAACAGTGCCAGAAATGAAGGAGACATAGCTTCAGAAAGATGTGTGAGTTATGGTGTAGGAAACTAGAACCCAGTGAGTAATGCACTATGTCTAGGGGTGACAGTGAGTGTTATGTGTGAGTTATGGTGTAGGAAACTAGAACCCAGTGAGTAATGCACTATGTCTAGGGGTGACAGTGAGTGTTATGTGTGAGTTATGGTGTAGGAAACTAGAACCCAGTGAGTAATGCACTATGTCTAGGGGTGACAGTGAGTGTTATGTGTGAGTTATGGTGTAGGAAACTAGAACCCAGTGAGTAATGCACTATGTCTAGGGGTGACAGTGAGTGTTATGTGTGAGTTATGGTGTAGGAAACTAGAACCCAGTGAGTAATGCACTATGTCTAGGGGTGACAGTGAGTGTTATGTGTGAGTTATGGTGTAGGAAACTAGAACCCAGTGAGTAATGCACTATGTCTAGGGGTGACAGTGAGTGTTATGTGTGAGTTATGGTGTAGGAAACTAGAACCCAGTGAGTAATGCACTATGTCTAGGGGTGACAGTGAGTGTTATGTGTGAGTTATGGTGTAGGAAACTAGAACCCAGTGAGTAATGCACTATGTCTAGGGGTGACAGTGAGTGTTATGTGTGAGTTATGGTGTAGGAAACTAGAACCCAGTGAGTAATGCACTATGTCTAGGGGTGACAGTGAGTGTTATGTGTGAGTTATGGTGTAGGAAACTAGAACCCAGTGAGTAATGCACTATGTCTAGGGGTGACAGTGAGTGTTATGTGTGAGTTATGGTGTAGGAAACTAGAACCCAGTGAGTAATGCACTATGTCTAGGGGTGACAGTGAGTGTTATGTGTGACTTATGGTGTTATTTGTTATGGTGTAGGGTCCAGTAAGCCAGTCAGGTGTTATGTGTGACGTATGGTGTTATGTGTGACTTATGGTGTTATGTGTGACGTATGGTGTTATGTGTGACTTATGGTGTTATGTGTGACCTATGGTGTTATGTGTGACTTATGGTGTTATGTGTGACTTATGGTGTTATGTGTGTCTTATGGTGTTATGTGTGACGTATGGTGTTATGTGTGACGTATGGTGTTATGTGTGTCTTATGGTGTTATGTGTGACCTATGGTGTTATGTGTGACTTATGGTGTTATGTGTGACGTATGGTGTTATGTGTGTCTTATGGTGTTATGTGTGACGTATGGTGTTATGTGTGACGTATGGTGTTATGTGTGACGTATGGTGTTATGTGTGTCTTATGGTGTTATGTGTGACGTATGGTGTTATGTGTGACTTATGGTGTTACGTATGACGTATGGTGTTATGTGTGACCTATGGTGTTATGTGTGACCTATGGTGTTATGTGTGACTTATGGTGTTATGTGTGACTTATGGTGTTATGTGTGTCTTATGGTGTTATGTGTGACGTATGGTGTTATGTGTGACTTATGATGTTATGTGTGACGTATGGTGTTATGTGTGACTTATGGTGTTATGTGTGACTTATGGTGTTATGTGTGACTTATGGTGTTATGTGTGACGTATGGTGTTATGTGTGACTTATGGTGTTATGTGTGACTTATGGTGTTATGTGTGACCTATGGTGTTATGTGTGACTTATGGTGTTATGTGTGACTTATGGTGTTATGTGTGTCTTATGGTGTTATGTGTGACGTATGGTGTTATGTGTGACTTATGATGTTATGTGTGACCTATGGTGTTATGTGTGACTTATGGTGTTATGTGTGTCTTATGGTGTTATGTGTGACGTATGGTGTTATGTGTGACTTATGGTGTTACGTATGACGTATGGTGTTATGTGTGACTTATGGTGTTATGTGTGACCTATGGTGTTATGTGTGACTTATGGTGTTATGTGTGACCTATGGTGTTATGTGTGACTTATGGTGTTATGTGTGACTTATGGTGTTATGTGTGTCTTATGGTGTTATGTGTGACGTATGGTGTTATGTGTGACTTATGATGTTATGTGTGACGTATGGTGTTATATGTGACTGATGGTGTTATGTGTGACTTGTGCTGTAGAGTGCAGTGTTGTAGACTCTCCCTAGATGCTGCAGTGCACCCTGTCTAGTGGTGGCAGTGGGTGTACCTGGTGAATGGCTCTCCTGCCTGGTGTAAATCATTGGCTTAGTACACCACATGGACATCCACAGGCACTAATGGTGATTTAGACCCTACTTAGTGCAGTTCTAAATAGATTGTTGGAATCTGGTTGATTCATCCATCGGCTAACTGTGGCATTATGCATTGGTATAAGCATTCTTTAAGGCTGCTGCTATAAAAACACCATGCACACATGATTAAACATTCCTTTTACCATTTCCTTTTACTAGGCTGGAGTTTTGGATAGATATATTTATAATCTATAAAACTTTTTTTATTCTACATAAGTAATATTAATTATTATACATAAAAAGTATTGGACTCTCGATAAGCCAAAAGTCTTCTTTGTCCACCTGCTATCTAGAGTTAATTTGGTGGATGGCAATCTTGTTAAATCTTGTTAAATATAAACATTCATTTCAAATTCACAAGCCAGAAAATGTTATATATGTATAATTATATATCCATATATATATATATATTTATATATATATATGTATTTCTTTGTGTTTAAAGAGTGAATGTTTGAATGGTTTGTTGATATGTTCAGCCCGGCTGGCTAAATTAAATGTACCAGTATTTTCACCTGTTCTCATTTGTGAAAATTCATTAAAATGTACCCAGGCAGAATGGCACTTTGGCGAATATGCAGCGAAAAGGCTGCTAGAAAATGTTGCTATGCTAAACTTTTTGATTGCGTACCACTCAAGATATCTACAAATGATTGTCAGTATGTGTTCAGATACAATACCAAAGTCGATCTTGCGTGAAGAAAGTTTTTAGTTTTTGCCTGCTCTTGTAGTTGCAACTGGTGACCTTAAAATGGTGTTGTTTGTTTGAAGAAAGGCTGCTCAGTGAAGTGTGTCCATCTACCCAAATATCTACCCACAGTCATTTGGGGCAGTCATGGCCTTGTTTGTTGAATCTGGGTTGACTGAAGGCGACTTGGCAGTCGCCGCATTTTTGATGACTTACCGCTGCCAACCACAATCAACATCTGACATTAACTTAGTTGTGCCTGTACAGTTTTAGGTATTATTAGGCCCAGCAATGTCGCTTAAATGAAGATTGGCAACGACAGTGTTCAGTTGTTTTCAGCATTGTGTATGTATGGTGATAGGCAATGTAGAAAATGTGGCTTTTGAAAGATGTGTGTATTGTTGAATACAGGGTGATTACAACAATGTGTGCTATGTGAAGTGTTTGTTTTAGAAAAAGTTTCCCTGCCGCATTCAGCCAGCCCTTTGGAGGATTCCTGTAAACAAAATCACAGATGTTTGTGTAATAAATGAAACAGCAGCTGTGATGAAATTTACTTTTCAAGTCATTTTCTATTATTATTCAATGTGATTTGACGAGTTGTAGTTCAAACACTATACGTAAAACCAACAAACCAACTGTTTAACAACAAAACAAATGTTTATGTGCCTTGATGGCCTAAAAATATAACATTGGTTGTTAGGTAAGATAGCTTGTGTTGTGAACAAGGATCATTAACCACTAAATGTAGGTGGGCAAAATCACTGGCCCAAATATAGGTGGATTAACTGACTAAAGGTAGCTGGATGAAATAACTGGTGCAAATGTAGGTGGGTGAAATCACTGGTCCAAATGTAGATGGATGAAATAACTGGCCCAAATGGAGATATGTGAAATCACTGGCCGAAATGTAGGTAGGTGAAATAACTGGCCCAAATGTATTTGGGTGAAATCATGGGCCCAAATGTAGTTGAGTAAAATCCTTGTTGGGTGGTTTGATGATGCCTGGGTTAAAGTTCAAGATCATGTTTTTGTGGATCTACCAATTTACAGTTGGTAGATCTAATTTGCAGAAACATTAAATCCACCAACTGTTTATATGTTAAATTCAAATCAAATATATTGTACCTCATTACAATAGATACAACAAGGGAAGAACATTATATAATGTTATACTCCCTATTGTATACATCAATGTAAATATCATTACAATGTATATTGAAAACAAAAACAACGTGCAGATGTAGAAGATATAATCGTGATTGAAAGATATGTTATATATTAAAATCATTGTGTAAAATGAATTGCTTAAGTATACATTTGTACTTAATTACTGAACTTAAGTCTTGTGCTGAAATAATTCCAAATGATAGCACCCTTTGACGTTGACACGACACAGAAGCCATATGTAGAATGACAGCAACCAAGATAGAAGTCATACAAAGCTGTGTTTGATGTCTATATTTATACAAAGTGAACTGATTTACATTGCCTCATGTCTAAGCAAGGCATGGCAAGTGTAAATGCACAGTAGAATGCATTTTATGTCAATAAATGTATGATATTCCACTCTAGTGTTGTCCAGAATTTTAATTCTCTGTGTTTGTCATCTACAGATGACAACATATATTGAACCAATATCCACCACAATCACACTATTTTAAAGATAATTCAATGAACATAAAAATAAACACAACTTGCAATTATAGAAAATCAGTAGTTTTGAAGATACAGCTTAAAAACTGCAGGCACCCAGAAATGTTGAGATCTGTGGCAGCAGCTTGGAGAACAGGGACACAAGCCAATTTAACTGGCTGGGATCTAATAGGTTAATGTTAAACATATTTTCAAAAATGTTTAGGTAAACCATATCAATCTAACATGCCTGCGACCCACTGCTTGCAAGAGCAGTCAACGAACCCGTAGGTCAGAGGTCAAACTACCCTGTGTTGACTTCTTTGTCTGCTCTGTTAGATGGGTTTTGCTGGGATGGGATGCTATTAATAACTGCTAGGAAAAGAGCTTCCTGCCTGGTCAGGTGCTGTCTACCTGGGGTGTGAGGTGTGGGGGGTTAGTCGGAGGGGTGTTGCCACAGGTAGAGTGAGATAAGTGTCTAGATGTGTGATGACAGATGCCCTGACACTCTCGGGCTGATGGAGTGGGCCATGTGTCCTGAGGTCTAGTTGCCACTTAAAAAACATGCACTCTGTCAGTTGGGGTGACTGACAGGGGAAGTGGTGGCTTCCACATAGATGAGATGCAGTTTCATATCTTTGGCTAATGGAGTTGGATGCTGTGCACTGGATTGCTGGGTGTTATAGATCTATGCCAAGTCTTAGAAACTGTTGTTGTTGGCCTCATCTGTGTCCCTGAAGGTTTGACGTGTGAGGTGAGGCTCACATCAACACTGGTCCACAGTATTAGACATATTTACTTCTCAAGAAACTTGGTTTTTCTATCTGTATATTTCAGCGTTTCCTTTTATCACTGATCCTGTTTCACTGCCGCCTTTACTACCTGTCTTAACCCCCCCCACCCCTCACTCTTGTTCTCCATTCCTAACCCAAACATACCAGATGTCTCTTGAACACAACCCCCCCCCCCCACTACCTCAATCGTCATCTTCCATTTCTCCTTCTACCCTTCACTTTGCTGAGGACATTTGATCTTTTCGTTAGCTGTTTGCTCCTTCCTTGTGAAACCCTAAGACCAACTGCCTCACTCAGCTCCTCCGTGCCTCCTCCCTCAGCTCCTCCGTGCCTCCTCCCTCAGCTCCTCCATGCCTCCTCCCTCAGCTCCTCCCTCAGCTCCTCTGTGCCTCCTCCCTCAGCTCCTCCATGCCTCCTCCTTCAGCTCCTCTGCGCCTTGTCTTCACACTTCACTCCTGTAGTTATACGTGCCCAGTTGTTTTTGTGAAGTTGTACTTTCTCTTGTTTTCCCATCATTGCCACAAACTAAGCACCATTGTACAATTGTGTATGTGTGTGTTGTCGACCTAACACAAACTGAGCACCATTGTATCACTGCGTGTCTGATATAGAACTAACACAAACTAAGCACCATTGTATCACTGTGTGTCTGTTATAGAACTAACACAAACTAAGCACCATTGTAACACTGTGTTTATGTGTTATAGAACTAACACAAACTGAGCACCATTGTATCACTGTGTGTCTGTTATAGAACTAACACAAACTAAGCACCACTGTAACACTGTGTTTATGTGTTATAGAACTAACACAAACTAAGCACCATTGTATCATTGTGTGTCTGTTATAGAACTAACACAAACTAAGCACCATTTATCTTTCTCATTATGTGCTTCCCAGAGAATGTATCACTGTAATCTGTATCATTGTGTGTTGTAGAACAACCTGAGGTTCCTGGGGAATGTATCACTGTAATCTGTATCATTGTGTGTTGTAGAACAACCTGAGGTTCCCGGGGAATGTATCACTGTAATCTGTATCATTGTGTGTTGTAGAACAACCTGAGGTTCCTGGGGAATGTATCACTGTAATCTGTATCATTGTGTGTTGTAGAACAACCTGAGGTTCCTGGGGAATGTATCACTGTAATCTGTATCATTGTGTGTTGTAGAACAACCTGAGGTTCCCGGGGAATGTATCACTGTAATCTGTATCATTGTGTGTTGTAGAACAACCTGAGGTTCCCGGAGAATGTATCACTGTAATCTGTATCATTGTGTGTTGTAGAACAACCTGAGGTTCCCGGAGAATGATGAGGACTTGGAGGTGTCGGACGACGCTAAGGACCTCATCTGTAAACTCATCACAACACCAGAGATGAGACTCGGACAGAACGGCATTGATGACTTCAAGAAACACCTCTTCCTGAAGGGCATTGACTGGGAGGCAATTCGATACAGTAAGTCCATCTGTTTTGTTGAATCAAACCCACACATTTACTCAGTTATATGTTCATTGACTCAGTCTCCAGTGTTGGTTAAATCATAGAATACTGACGTTGAACAACTAATCTTTTGCAAATGCTAAAGTATTTGTAATTGCGTTTTGACATAATTAATTGCTGTATACTCAGGACACAAATATACACATTACACATGCACGCATGCACCCACGCACGTATACACGCACGCACGCACATACACCCACACACACACAAGTTTGCTTCTTGTAAAAAAGACATACGAGATATGTAAATTGATATTGTAAAGGTAAAACAGGTCTGTCTGGAGTGAGTGTAAAAAACTTTGAATGGTCCTATGGACAGAATGCAGCTTTAGATGTAAGAATTTGCCTTTTTTGTAGATGTGGTGTTTAGAACATTTGTGACAATGTATCCTACGGCAGTGTGTGATGGTTGTAGATGTGGTTTCTAGAGCACTTGTGACAATGTATCCTACAGCAGTGTGTGATGGTTGTAGATGTGGTGTCTCTAGAGCACTTGAGACAATGTATCCTACAGCAGTGTGTGATGGTTGTAGATGTGGTGTCTAGAGCACTTGTGACAGTGTATCCTACAGCAGCGTGTGATGGTTGTAGATGTGGTGTCTCTAGAGCACTTGTGACAGTGTATCCTACAGCAGTGTGTGATGGTTGTAGATGTGGTGTCTAGAACACTTGTGACAATGTATCCTACAGCAGTGTGTGATGGTTGTAGATGTGGTGTCTCTAGAGCACTTGTGACAGTGTATCCTACAGCAGCGTGTGATGGTTGTAGATGTGGTGTCTAGAGCACTTGTGACAATGTATCCTACAGCAGTGTGTGATGGTTGTAGATGTGGTGTCTAGAACACTTGTGACAATGTATCCTACAGCAGTGTGTGATGGTTGTAGATGTGGTGTCTAGAACACTTGTGACAATGTATCCTACAGCAGTGTGTGATGGTTGTAGATGTGGTGTCTAGAACACTTGTGACAGTGTATCCTACAGCAGTGTGTGATGGTTGTAGATGTGGTGTCTAAAACACTTGTGACAATGTATCCTACAGCAGTGTGTGATGGTTGTAGATGTGGTGTCTAGAACACTTGTGACAATGTATCCTACAGCAGTGTGTGATGGTTGTAGATGTGGTGTCTCTAGAGCACTTGTGACAGTGTATCCTATGGCAGTGTGTGATAGTTGTAGATGTGGTGTCTAGAACACTTGTGACAATGTATCCTACAGCAGTGTGTGATGTTTGTGGTTGTAGATGTGGTGTCTAGAACACTTGTGACAATGTATCCTACGGCAGTGTGTGATGGTTGTAGATGTGGTGTCTAGAACACTTGTGACAATGTATCCTACAGCAGTGTGTGATGTTTGTGGTTGTAGATGTGGTGTCTAGAACACTTGTGACAACGTATCCTACAGCAGCGTGTGATGGTTGTAGATGTGGTGTCTAGAACACTTGTGACAATGTATCCTACAGCAGTGTGTGATGGTTGTAGATGTGGTGTCTAGAGCACTTGTGACAATGTATCCTACAGCAGCGTGTGATGGTTGTAGATGTGGTGTCTAGAACACTTGTGACAATGTATCCTACAGCAGCGTGTGATGGTTGTAGATGTGGTGTCTAGAACACTTGTGACAATGTATCCTACAGCAGCGTGTGATGGTTGTAGATGTGGTGTCTAGAACACTTGTGACAATGTATCCTACAGCAGCGTGTGATGGTTGTAGATGTGGTGTCTAGAACACTTGTGACAATGTATCCTACAGCAGTGTGTGATGGTTGTAGATGTGGTGTCTAGAACACTTGTGACAATGTATCCTACAGCAGTGTGTGATGTTTGTGGTTGTCGATGTGGTGTCTAGAACACTTGTGACAACGTATCCTACAGCAGCGTGTGATGGTTGTAGATGTGGTGTCTAGAACACTTGTGACAACGTATCCTACAGCAGCGTGTGATGGTTGTAGATGTGGTGTCTAGAACACTTGTGACAATGTATCCTACAGCAGTGTGTGATGGTTGTAGATGTGGTGTCTAGTGCACTTGTGACAATGTATCCTACAGCAGTGTGTGATGGTTGTAGATGTGGTGTCTAGAGCACTTGTGACAATGTATCCTACGGCAGTGTGTGATTTTTGTAGATGTGGTGTCTAGAACACTTGTGACAATGTATCCTACAGCAGTGTGTGATGTTTGTGGTTGTAGATGTGGTTTCTAGAACACTTGTGACAACGTATCCTACAGCAGCGTGTGATGGTTGTAGATGTGGTGTCTCTAGAGCACTTGTGACAGTGTATCCTACGGCAGTGTGTGATAGTTGTAGATGTGGCGTCTAGAGCACTTGTGACAATGTATCCTACGGCAGTGTGTGATGGTTGTAGATGTGGTGTCTAGAACACTTGTGACAATGTATCCTACAGCAGTGTGTGATGGTTGTAGATGTGGTGTCTAGAACACTTGCGACAATGTATCCTACAGCAGTGTGTGATGTTTGTGGTTGTAGATGTGGTGTCTAGAACACTTGTGACAATGTATCCTACGGCAGTGTGTGATGGTTGTAGATGTGGTGTCTAGAACACTTGTGACAATGTATCCTACAGCAGTGTGTGATGTTTGTGGTTGTAGATGTGGTGTCTAGAACACTTGTGACAACGTATCCTACAGCAGCGTGTGATGGTTGTAGATGTGGTGTCTAGAACACTTGTGACAACGTATCCTACAGCAGCGTGTGATGGTTGTAGATGTGGTGTCTAGAACACTTGTGACAATGTATCCTACAGCAGTGTGTGATGGTTGTAGATGTGGTGTCTAGTGCACTTGTGACAATGTATCCTACAGCAGTGTGTGATGGTTGTAGATGTGGTGTCTAGAGCACTTGTGACAATGTATCCTACAGCAGCGTGTGATGGTTGTAGATGTGGTGTCTAGAACACTTGTGACAATGTATCCTACAGTAGCGTGTGATGGTTGTAGATGTGGTGTCTAGAACACTTGTGACAATGTATCCTACAGCAGTGTGTGATGTTTGTGGTTGTAGATGTGGTGTCTAGAACACTTGTGACAACGTATCCTACAGCAGCGTGTGATGGTTGTAGATGTGGTGTCTAGAACACTTGTGACAACGTATCCTACAGCAGCGTGTGATGGTTGTAGATGTGGTGTCTAGAACACTTGTGACAATGTATCCTACAGCAGTGTGTGATGGTTGTAGATGTGGTGTCTAGTGCACTTGTGACAATGTATCCTACAGCAGTGTGTGATGGTTGTAGATGTGGTGTCTAGAGCACTTGTGACAATGTATCCTACAGCAGCGTGTGATGGTTGTAGATGTGGTGTCTAGAACACTTGTGACAATGTATCCTACAGCAGCGTGTGATGGTTGTAGATGTGGTGTCTAGAATACTTGCGACAATGTATCCTACAGCAGCGTGTGATGGTTGTAGATGTGGTGTCTAGAACACTTGTGACAATGTATCCTACAGCAGCGTGTGATGGTTGTAGATGTGGTGTCTAGAACACTTGTGACAATGTATCCTACAGCAGTGTGTGATGGTTGTAGATGTGGTGTCTAGAACACTTGTGACAATGTATCCTACAGCAGTGTGTGATGTTTGTGGTTGTAGATGTGGTGTCTAGAACACTTGTGACAACGTATCCTACAGCAGCGTGTGATGGTTGTAGATGTGGTGTCTAGAACACTTGTGACAACGTATCCTACAGCAGAGTGTGATGGTTGTCGATGTGGTGTCTAGAACACTTGTGACAATGTATCCTACAGCAGTGTGTGATGGTTGTAGATGTGGTGTCTAGTGCACTTGTGACAATGTATCCTACAGCAGTGTGTGATGGTTGTAGATGTGGTGTCTAGAGCACTTGTGACAATGTATCCTACAGCAGCGTGTGATGGTTGTAGATGTGGTGTCTAGAACACTTGTGACAATGTATCCTACAGCAGCGTGTGATGGTTGTAGATGTGGTGTCTAGAACACTTGTGACAATGTATCCTACAGCAGCGTGTGATGGTTGTAGATGTGGTGTCTAGAACACTTGTGACAATGTATCCTACAGCAGCGTGTGATGGTTGTAGATGTGGTGTCTAGAACACTTGTGACAATGTATCCTACAGCAGTGTGTGATGGTTGTCGTTACATTTCCAGTGACCCCGCCATACATTCCTGAAGTGAGCAGCCCAACTGACACGTCCAACTTTGACGTCTCCGAGACGGTGTTTAGACAGGCGGTGAGTAGCTATGTGGCCACCAGAGGTCAGCACTGGCATCATACTAAACACATACACACACACTAAATGATGTGCAAATCACCATATGTCCGATCTTCTGTCATACGTTGTCCTACATTTTTATTAGATCAATTGTTAGTTGTCATTTAGGCTGACTGTGAAGCCACCTAAATGTTGGGGTGCAGTGATATTTTGGTTCCAGCATCGGGCTGTCAATCGTTGGGACTGAGGTATTCACCTCCTGTCGGTTACAATATTGGCAATTTCATTCACCCAATGTAGCCTTTCAAACTGACACTAAGAACGGGTGGCCTGTTCTACCTCGTGCCTGTAGCAGGGGAAGTAACACAAAGCTGGTATATCAATATCTAAACTCCCAATGGTGTCAGAATTCCGACATAAGGACCGTGTCAGTTATCAAAATACAGCTAGAACAAATGTGATAGTTCCATGTTATGCCACATATGTGATCTGATCATAGGAGTTTCTCGTTTTCTTGACCTGTGCTTAGAAGTAGTTGTTGCTGTGTTGTTGTTAGCACCAGTTTGCTGTGGTTGCAGGAAGCAATCCCCCCGACATCACACTCTGCGTTCACTGGCAATCACCTCCCATTCATGGGCTTCACATACACCAAAAACAGGTCAGTCGTCACACATGCATGCGTACGTGTGTGTGTATATACGAGTGAGTGTCTCTGATAACTAGATGTAAGATACTCGAAGCTCGGGAGAACGTGACTTAAAGGAATATTATAAACTGTAAATTTTTCGACTTATAGCAATCAGGAAAGAAGAGATGTACATAACTTAGAAACATTTATATTTTATCTTCTTGGGATTGTCACAATGTAACTCATTTATGTGAAGATTATTTCATTCATACATAAAGAGAAGTAAAGTACAAATTAAATAAATGTCTCCATCTAAGTCTTGTCAGATTGTCTTAGAGTAATAACGTTAAAATATACATCTAGGATGCAAAAGTAGAATTTGCATATCATAATATAACCAACTGCTATAAAAACTTGTTTATAAAACAAAAGGAATAACCCCTGCATTGTTAACATTGATAGAGACTGCTTGTACACTGAGTGGGGTATAACATTGATAGCGACTGCTTGTACACTGAGTGGGGTATAACAAAACTGGCTACTGTGAAACTGTCAATTTGTGAAGTTCGAAATTGTAATTAATGGTTGCCTGCCACTTTTTCGAAAGGTCACATTACAGTGTCGACGTAATTAATTCCATAGTATTCGCATATAGGAAGTTATTACTGCACCGTTGCATTGGATAGAGTCTGTTTATTGCCTGGGTGTGTAATAAGACCTGAGAGTGTGCAAGACAGACTGTTGTTGATGTTGCTGTGTGGTGTTTCAGTTGTGTCTCTGACCTGGGCATGCTCATTGACACTGCCAGCAAACTCTCTAACAGTGAGTTGGACGCGATGCCAGCGCAGGTCTTCGAACGACATATAGAGAAAATAGAGGCCGAGAACAAGGAACTCGCTAGGAAATTACAAGGTGGGATTTGAATGATGTCTGACACAGTTTTGTGTTTTGTCAACTGGGAAGCTCAGATTGATTATGTTATTGTTTTTATTTACCCTATAGTATTTGTGTGTTACACAACATGTGTATCTGTTTCTGTTTTATGCCTTCATAGACATTTAACTTGCCTTTGTATCAACCATTATGTGATAGAATTGTGACATTTTCAATTGTTCCAATAGGTCAGTCATTCTTTTGGAATGCTTTACACACTTCCTAGAGTACGCCTTATAAGCCCCAGCCTGTCCACCCCTCTGTCCACCCCTCTGTCGCGTCTCACCAATCCTTGTGTTATTGTTTCGCAACAGAAGCCTTGACTAACAACAGTTCAACATCAGAAGCTGCAGCGCCATCTGGTGTGCAGCAGGCGGAAGTAAAAAAGCTCCAGGAGGAGAACTGTCAACTGAAAGAGACAGCCATGGTGGTGAGTCAGCTGGAGAGACAGCAGGCGGAGATGGAGGCGGTGATGAGAGCAGCCGACATGCACAGTCAGGAGCAACTCAAGGTGCTCGAGAAGAGCAACAAGATGCTCAAGTCAGAGAAGGACAGTCTGAGAGAGGTAGGAGCACGCCCCAGGGTTTGTAGCTTCCTTCTGCCACCCTGATAGGCCTGTGACACGGGGTTCATAGTTTCCTTGTATCACCCTTGTTGGCCTGTGACACAGGGTTCATAGTTTCCTTGTGTCACCCTTGTTGGCCCGTAACACAGGGTTCATAGTTTCCTTGTGTCACCCTTGTTGGCCCGTGACACATGGTTCATAGTTTCCTTGTATCACCCTTGTTGACCCATATTAGTTTTTCGTTTTTTTGAATTATACTTAGACTTAGGTGCTAAATTCAATGTGTACATAATTGAATTGGTTCTTCCAGATTTTGTGCATTAATAGGCAAAACCCGCTGTAGTATAAATGTTATTCTCATACGTTACTGTATGATGTAGAATGTTGTATTATGTGTTTGTCAGTAGTGTTGTGTGCAGTTGTAGTTTGTGGTGTTACTGTGGGTGTTACTGTGATTCTTACCGTGGGTCTTACCGTGGGTCTTACCGTCGGTCTTAATGTCGGTCTTACTGTCGGTCTTACCGTCGGTCTTACCGTCGGTCTTATTGTGGGTGTTACTGTGAGTGTTACTGTGGGCCTTACTGTGGGCCTTACTGTCGGTCTTACTGTCGGTCTTACTGTCGGTCTTACTGTCGGTCTTACTGTGTGTTCTTACTGTCGGTCTTACTGTCGATCTTACTGTCGGTCTTACTGTGGGTCTTACTGTGTGTTCTTACTGTGGGTCTTACTGTGGGTCTTACTGTGGGTCTTACTGTGTGTCTTACTGTGGGTCTTACTGTGGGTCTTACTGTGGGTCTTACTGTGTGTCTTACTGTGAGTCTTACTGTGGGTCTTACTGTGTGTCTTACTGTGTCTTACTGTGGGTCTTACTGTGTGTCTTACTGTGTGTCTTACTGTGTCTTACTGGGGGTCTTACTGTGGGTCTTACTGTGTGTTCTTACTGTGGGTCTTACTGTGGGTTTTACTGTGTGTCTTACTGTGGGTCTTACTGTGGGTCTTACTGTACACACAGTAAGACCGACAGTAAGACCGACAGTAAGACCGACAGTAAGACCGACAGTAAGACCGACAGTAAGGCCCACAGTAAGGCCCACAGTAACACTCACAGTAACACCCACAATAAGACCGACGGTAAGACCGACAGTAAGACACACAGTAAGACCCACAGTAAGACCCACAGTAAGACACACAGTAAGACCCACAGTAAGACCCACAGTAAGACACAGTAAGACACACAGTAAGACCCACAGTAAGACCCACAGTAAGACACACAGTAAGACACACAGTAAGACCCACAGTAAGACACAGTAAGACACACAGTAAGACCCACAGTAAGACCCACAGTAAGACCCACAGTAAGACCCACAGTAAGACACAGTAAGACACACAGTAAGACCCACAGTAAGACCCACAGTAAGACCCACAGTAAGACACACAGTAAGACCCACAGTAAGACCCACAGTAAGACCCACAGTAAGAACACACAGTAAGACCCACAGTAAGACCGACAGTAAGACCGACAGTAAGACCGACAGTAAGAACACACAGTAAGACCGACAGTAAGACCGACAGTAAGACCGACAGTAAGACCGACAGTAAGGCCCACAGTAAGGCCCACAGTAACACTCACAGTAACACCCACAATAAGACCGACGGTAAGACCGACGGTAAGACCGACGGTAAGACCGACATTAAGACCGACGGTAAGACCCACGGTAAGACCCACGGTAAGAATCACAGTAACACCCACAGTAACACCCACAGTAACACCACAAACTACAACTGCACACAACACTACTGACAAACACATAATACAACATTCTACATCATACAGTAACGATTACTGTGGGTCTTACTGTGTGTCTTACTGTGTCTTACTGTGGGTCTTACTGTGGGTCTTACTGTGGGTCTTACTGTGTGTCTTACTGTGGGTCTTACTGTGGGTCTTACTGTGTGTCTTACTGTGTGTCTTACTGTGGGTCTTACTGTGTGTCTTACTGTGGGTCTTACTGTGGGTCTTACTGTGGGTCTTACTGTGTGTCTTACTGTGTCTTACTGTGGGTCTTACTGTGGGTCTTACTGTGGGTCTTACTGTGGGTCTTACTGTGTGTCTTACTGTGGGTCTTACTGTGGGTCTTACTGTGTGTCTTACTGTGTGTCTTACTGTGTCTTACTGTGGGTCTTACTGTGGGTCTTACTGTGTGTCTTACTGTGGGTCTTACTGTGGGTCTTACTGTGGGTCTTACTGTGGGTCTTACTGTGGGTCTTACTGTGGGTCTTACTGTGTGTCTTACTGTGGGTCTTACTGTGTGTCTTACTGTGTCTTACTGTGGGTCTTACTGTGGGTCTTACTGTGGGTCTTACTGTGTGTCTTACTGTGGGTCTTACTGTGGGTCTTACTGTGTGTCTTACTGTGGGTCTTACTGTGGGTCTTACTGTGGGTCTTACTGTGGGTCTTACTGTGGGTCTTACTGTGGGTCTTACTGTGGGTCTTACTGTGTGTCTTACTGTGGGTCTTACTGTGGGTCTTACTGTGGGTCTTACTGTGGGTCTTACTGTGGGTCTTACTGTGCGTCTTACTGTGCGTCTTACTGTGGGTCTTACTGTGGGTCTTACTGTGGATCTTACTGTGTGTCTTACTGTGGGTCTTACTGTGGGTCTTACTGTGGGTCTTACTGTGTCTTACTGTGTGTCTTACTGTGGGTCTTACTGTGGGTCTTACTGTGGGTCTTACTGTGGGTCTTACTCTGGGTCTTACTGTGGGTCTTACTGGGTCTTACTGTGGGTCTTACTGTGCGTCTTACTGTGTGTCTTACTGTGGGTCTTACTGTGGGTCTTACTGTGGGTCTTACTGTGGGTCTTACATTGCAGGAGTTGGAGGACATCCAGACGAAGTACAAGCATCAGACAAAGGAGCTGAGAGAAGCCATGGCCCAGCGCAAGCAGGCACTCGCTGAGTTCACAGATGTACATGAGAAGTACGTCTAGTCGGGCCACTTTGTCAAATGTCTTCTTTCTAAACACATTGTGTACTGTTTGTCTCTATGGATGTGTGAGAGACACATGATATTTGAATAACAATACATCAAATGGGTGTAGCCTATGTTATCCTGTGCCTAGCATATATGATTAACAGCCAGTAGTGTAGTAATGATTCTGTAATCCTTCTATGAGTCGCATGCCGTTTTTGAAGCAGTGCCTAATTAGCAACAGCCACAACTGATGCAGGATGTTTCGTCGAAGTTCAACTGGGATAAGTCAAACTTTTAGTGATGAGACATGTCACTTGTGCAAATTCCAGCGATGAACACAACATAATTAGATAGATGAAAGTTTTGCCTGATGTTTTTCCTGATACTTTCTCCATGAAGGAATGTATTTCTGAGTGAGCAGTGAGTAGTCATGCTATGAGGGACACTGACTGTGGTGTTTGTGTTCTCACTCACAGTGGTTGTGTGTAGACTGATGGACCTGCTGTAACACTGACTGTGGTGTTTGTGTTCTCACCGACTGTGGTTGTGTGTAGACTGATGGACCTGCTGTAACACTGACTATGGTGTTTGTGTTCTCACTGACTGGTTGTGTGTAGACTGATGGACCTGCTGTAACACTGACTGTGGTGTTTGTGTTCTCACTGACTGTGGTGTTTGTGTTCTCACTGACTGTGGTTGTGTGTAGACTGATGGACCTGCTGTGACACTGACTGTGGTGTTTGTGTTCTCACTGACTGTGGTGTTTGTGTTCTCACTGACTGTGGTTGTGTGTAGACTGATGGACCTGCTGTGACACTGACTGTGGTGTTTGTGTTCTCACTGACTGGTGTTTGTGTTCTCACTGACTGTGGTTGTGTGTAGACTGATGGACCTGCTGTGACACTGACTGTGGTGTTTGTGTTCTCACTGACTGTGGTTGTGTGTAGACTGATGGACCTGCTGTGACACTGACTGTGGTGTTTGTGTTCTCACTGACTGTGGTGTTTGTGTTCTCACTGACTGTGGTTGTGTGTAGACTGATGGACCTGCTGTGACACTGACTGTGGTGTTTGTGTTCTCACTGACTGGTGTTTGTGTTCTCACTGACTGTGGTTGTGTGTAGACTGATGGACCTGCTGTGACACTGACTGTGGTGTTTGTGTTCTCACTGACTGTGGTGTTTGTGTTCTCACTCACTGTGGTTGTGTGTAGACTGATGGACCTGCTGTAACACTAACTGTGGTGTTTGTGTTCTCACTGACTGTGGTGTTTGTGTTCTCACTGACTGTGGTGTTTGTGTTCTCACTGACTGTGGTTGTGTGTAGACTGATGGACCTGCTGTGACACTGACTGTGGTGTTTGTGTTCTCACTGACTGTGGTGTTTGTGTTCTCACTGACTGTGGTTGTGTGTAGACTGATGGACCTGCTGTAACACTAACTGTGGTGTTTGTGTTCTCACTGACTGTGGTTGTGTGTAGACTGATGGACCTGCTGTGACACTGACTGTGGTGTTTTGTGTTCTCACTGACTGTCGTTGTGTGTAGACTGATGGACCTGCTGTAACACTGACTATGGTGTTTGTGTTCTCACTGACTGTGGTTGTGTGTAGACTGATGGACCTGCTGTAACACTGACTGTGGTGTTTGTGTTCTCACTGACTGTGGTGTTTGTGTTCTCACTGACTGTGGTTGTGTGTAGACTGATGGACCTGCTGTGACACTGACTGTGGTGTTTGTGTTCTCACTGACTGTGGTGTTTGTGTTCTCACTGACTGTGGTTGTGTGTAGACTGATGGACCTGCTGTAACACTGACTGTGGTGTTTGTGTTCTCACTGACTGTGGTTGTGTGTAGACTGATGGACCTGCTGTGACACTGACTGTGGTGTTTGTGTTCTCACTGACTGTGGTTGTGTGTAGACTGATGGACCTGCTGTAACACTGACTGTGGTGTTTGTGTTCTCACTGACTGTGGTTGTGTGTAGACTGATGGACCTGCTGTGACACTGACTGTGGTGTTTGTGTTCTCACTGACTGTGGTGTTTGTGTTCTCACTGACTGTGGTTGTGTGTAGACTGATGGACCTGCTGTAACACTGACTGTGGTGTTTGTGTTCTCACTGACTGTGGTTGTGTGTAGACTGATGTACCTGCTGTGACACTGACTGTGGTGTTTGTGTTCTCACTGACTGTGGTTGTGTGTAGACTGATGGACCTGCTGTAACACTGACTGTGGTGTTTGTGTTCTCACTGACTGTGGTGTTTGTGTTCTCACTGACTGTGGTTGTGTGTAGACTGATGGACCTGCTGTGACACTGACTGTGGTGTTTGTGTTCTCACTGACTGTGGTTGTGTGTAGACTGATGGACCTGCTGTAACACTGACTGTGGTGTTTGTGTTCTCACTGACTATGGTGTTTGTGTTCTCACTGACTGTGGCTGTGTGTAGACTGATGGACCTGCTGTAACACTGACTGTGGTGTTTGTGTTCTCACTGACTGTGGTTGTGTGTAGACTGATGGACCTGCTGTAACACTGACTGTGGTGTTTGTGTTCTCACTGACTATGGTGTTTGTGTTCTCACTGACTGTGGTTGTGTGTAGACTGATGGACCTGCTGTAACACTGACTGTGGTGTTTGTGTTCTCACTGACTGTGGTGTTTGTGTTCTCACTGACTGGTGTTTGTGTTCTCACTGACTGGTTGTGTGTAGACTGATGGACCTGCTGTGACACTGACTGTGGTGTTTGTGTTCTCACTGACTGTGGTGTTTGTGTTCTCACTGACTGTGGTTGTGTGTAGACTGATGGACCTGCTGTGACACTGACTGTGGTGTTTGTGTTCTCACTGACTGTGGTGTTTGTGTTCTCACTCACTGTGGTTGTGTGTAGACTGATGGACCTGCTGTGACACTGACTGTTGTGTTTGTGTTCTCACTGACTGTGGTGTTTGTGTTCTCACTGACTGTGGGGTTTGTGTGTAGACTGGCGGACCTGCTGTGACACTGACTGTGGTGTTTGTGTTCTCACTGACTGTGGTTGTGTGTAGACTGATGGACCTGCTGTAACACTGACTGTGGTGTTTGTGTTCTCACTGACTGTGGTTGTGTGTAGACTGATGGACCTGCTGTGACACTGACTGTGGTGTTTGTGTTCTCACTGACTGTGGTTGTGTGTAGACTGATGGACCTGCTGTAACACTGACTGTGGTGTTTGTGTTCTCACTGACTATGGTGTTTGTGTTCTCACTGACTGTGGCTGTGTGTAGACTGATGGACCTGCTGTAACACTGACTGTGTTGTTTGTGTTCTCACTGACTGTGGTTGTGTGTAGACTGATGGACCTGCTGTAACACTGACTGTGGTGTTTGTGTTCTCACTGACTATGGTGTTTGTGTTCTCACTGACTGTGGTTGTGTGTAGACTGATGGACCTGCTGTAACACTGACTGTGGTGTTTGTGTTCTCACTGACTGTGGTGTTTGTGTTCTCACTGACTGGTGTTTGTGTTCTCACTGACTGGTTGTGTGTAGACTGATGGACCTGCTGTGACACTGACTGTGGTGTTTGTGTTCTCACTGACTGTGGTGTTTGTGTTCTCACTGACTGTGGTTGTGTGTAGACTGATGGACCTGCTGTGACACTGACTGTGGTGTTTGTGTTCTCACTCACTGTGGTGTTTGTGTTCTCACTCACTGTGGTTGTGTGTAGACTGATGGACCTGCTGTGACACTGACTGTTGTGTTTGTGTTCTCACTGACTGTGGTGTTTGTGTTCTCACTGACTGTGGGGTTTGTGTGTAGACTGGCGGACCTTCAGACCCAGAAACAGAAGTTGACACGTCTCATCAGCAAGTATGAGGAGGACGTAGAGTACGAGAGACAGCGTGCAGAGAAACTGCAGCAGGACCTGCTCAAGGCCGACCGCACACGCCGCGAGGTACGCACCACCACCTGCAGCCACCAAGACAGCCCACCACCCGGACCCACAATCTACTTAGACAAACTAACTCTAACCTCAGCCACACATGCCACAATGTCACCTTGCTACCTATTGCACCACGGTCCATGACCGTGGCCTACAACCACCATGACTCACAACCACAGCCCACAACCATGGCCCACAACCACCATGACTCACAACCACAGCCCACTACCACCATGACTCACAACCACAGCC
This sequence comes from Escarpia spicata, assembly GCA_963995525.1. Classification (NCBI taxonomy): domain Eukaryota; kingdom Metazoa; phylum Annelida; class Polychaeta; order Sabellida; family Siboglinidae; genus Escarpia; species Escarpia spicata. Next base: position 2,224,033 of record OZ023211.1, read on the forward strand.
CACTACCACCATGACTCACAACCACAGCCCACAACCATGGCCCACAACCACCATGACTCACAATCATAGCCCACTACCACCATGACTCACAACCATGGCCCACAACCACCATGACTCACAATCATAGCCCACTACCACCATGACTCACAACCACAGCCCACAACCATGGCCCACAACCACCATGACTCACAATCATAGCCCACTACCACCATGACTCACAACCACAGCCCACAACCATGGCCCACAACCACCATGACTCACAACCATAGCCCACTACCACCATGACTCACAACCACAGCCCACAACCACCATGACTCACAATCATAGCCCACTACCACCATGACTCACAACCACAGCCCACAACCATGGCCCACAACCACCATGACTCACAATCATAGCCCACTACCACCATGACTCACAACCACAGCCCACAACCATGGCCCACAACCACCATGACTCACAATCATAGCCCACTACCACCATGACTCAAAACCACAGCCCACAACCATGGCCCACAACCACCATGACTCACAACCATAGCCCACTACCACCATGACTCACAACCACAGCCCACAACCACCATGACTCACAATCATAGCCCACTACCACCATGACTCACAACCACAGCCCACAACCATGGCCCACAACCACCATGACTCACAGTCATAGCCCACAACCACCATGACTCACAATCATAGCCCACTACCACCATGACTCAAAACCACAGCCCACAACCATGGCCCACAACCACCATGACTCACAACCATAGCCCACTACCACCATGACTCACAACCACAGCCCACAACCACCATGACTCACAATCATAGCCCACTACCACCATGACTCACAACCACAGCCCACAACCATGGCCCACAACCACCATGACTCACAGTCATAGCCCACAACCACCATGACTCACAATCATAGCCCACTACCACCATGACTCACAACCACAGCCCACAACCATGGCCCACAACCACCATGACTCACAATCATAGCCCACTACCACCATGACTCACAACCACAGCCCACAACCATGGCCCACAACCACCATGACTCACAATCATAGCCCACTACCACCATGACTCAAAACCACAGCCCACAACCATGGCCCACAACCACCATGACTCACAACCATAGCCCACAACTATGCCCCACAACCACAGTCCACAGCCGACAGCTCACATTCTATTTAGACATCAATGACCTGTTGTCGTTTGCCTGTCCTGTAGATGCAGTCTCAGGTGGATGAGAGCCAGGCAGAGGCGAGCAAGGAGCGCAAGTTTCGGGAGCGGCTGGAGCTGTTCACCGGGGAGCTGGAGCACGAGATGGAGGAACTGAAGCGCGGCCGGCGCTCGCACGGCTCCAACGCTGAGGTCTCTCAGGAACTCAGCAGGTGAGACAGTCACAACACTTCTTGTTCACAATGCTTATTTTACACGATGCTTATTGTTCACGATGCTCCTTGTTCAAAATGTTCCTAGTTCACAACACTCATTGTTCACAGTGCTCCTTGTTCACAATGCGCCATGTTCACAATGCTCCTTGTTCACAATGCGCCATGTTGACAGTGCGCCATGTTCACAGTGCTCCTTGTTCACAATGCGCCATGTTCACAACGATCCTTGTTCACAGTGCACCATGTTCACAACGCTCCTTGTTCACAATGCGCCATGTTCACAACGCTCCTTGTTCACAGTGCGCTATGTTCACAATGCTCCTGGTTCACAATGTGCCATGTTCACAACGCTCCTTGTTCACAATGCGCCATGTTCACAACGCTCCTTGTACTCTGTCACACGGCTTGGTTTTCTTAACTGCAGTTGATTATTGAGTCTTAATCAAATTGCAATAATAAATTTGATTCATATTTCTTCTTGATACAAATGAGTTAACTGATCCACATTCCAGTTACCCTTGATGTCCTTTCTCAGCATGGCAAGCAGACTGTGCCACATGTGGCTGAGCTCGTAGTAGTTGCCTGGTATCCCTTTTTAGCAGTTTCTAATTTCAAAGGGATTTGTAGCTCCTATAATAACAAGATTTAACAAGATTGCCACCCAGAGAATTAACTCTAGATGGCAGGTGGACAAGGAAGCCCTTTGGCTTATCGAGAGTCCAACCCCTTTTATCTACATGTATCCGGCCCTTCTGAGTGTGTCGATTTTATTTTAAAATATATTCTCGCTACTTGGACCCACACAATCAGCAGATAGTCTGTTCCATTCATTTACAGTCCATTGTGAGAATGAGAACGTTCTTATATCTAATCTACACTGCTCTGTTACTAATGTAACTTCATGTCCTCTAGTCCTTCTATCTTTCTTAACCCTCTCAAGGCCAGATTAATGCAAATATGTGCCTGTTATTGAATCCTATTAAATCGAGAGAATGTGCTGTGAGTGAATCATATGATATACTCGGGTTGCATGAATGCAAATAAATAAATAATTTTTGATCCGACTCAAGTAAAATTTTCACTACATTTGAAGAACTAATTCCTGGTGTAACTAGCCAAGTATGTGACATATATGTCAATTTATTACCCAAATATGAATTGCTAAAGTTTGACAAAAATAAAATACTTAAATAATTTTCAACAATTCATTTTTTTAAATATTGTTCATTAATAATTAGCGGTTACATGCTGCGTATGAAATGTTCACAAATTACTATGCTACAGAATGGAAAACTAATTAAATGTCTATGGTAAATAAAACTGAAATAATTTAAGTTTTTCAGAGTGCATGTATTTTCAAGATTTTATACAAAATGGCGTTCTTTGTGATCATAGCCGTCATCCCGTCTGAACTATTAAGTTTGTGTTATATTTAAAATGCGTAATCATAGTACAAAACATTCCCCTTCGATGGCAGCGTTCGTTATAAACTAGATTGGAAAATCCCATCAAAGTCCGAATTACTGGAGTTCGACATAATGACAATGTCGAGAATTACAACAAAGCTAAAAAACACCACCCGCTTCGTTGCACGGCGCATTAATATTTTTTTTACAACTAAATAGACCGCTCAAAAGTTAGCATTTAATCGTAGAAATCGCCTGCGGATGCGTGTTTTGGAATAACTCCTGGGTGCTTCCATGTTTATGCCCGCAGCAAATGTTAAACTTTAATCTCATTGGCTGAAAATCACCATTAAAATATTCACTGCGTGGCGTAAAAGAACCGCTTGGTGGTTGGCGCTATTTAGTCACTGAAATCGCCATCATATCTCACTTTTGATGCTTCCCAGTGAAACTTCAATATTATGATATGCTAACTGCCGAAATAAATTGCCGTTATTGGATGACACTGTTTCGCGGTACCAGTTTAAATGTGCCCCTGTATTCGGGTTGATTCGGGCGTTCTGGCCGTGAGGCATACTCGGGTTGATTCGGGCGTTCTGACCACGAGAGGGTTAACTGAAAAAAAATATTTCTATCAATATTTTCATGACCATTCAATATTTTAAACACTTCTATCTGATCTCCTCTCAGTCTCCTAGTCTCAAGTGTTGTTAAACCACATTCTTTTAGGCATATTTCGTAACTAAGATATCTTAGTTTTTTGTATAATTTTAGTTGCTCTCTGTATTCTTTCTAGCACATCTATGTCCTCCCTGCGATATGGCCTCCACGCTTGTATACAATATTCTAAATGAGGCCTAACTATTGTTTTGTACAGCCGTATTATTAGTTCTTTTTCCTTACACGCTGTATTTCACATAATTAATACAAGGATTTGATTTTCCTTTGAAGCTGCATTTCCGCACTGCTCTGAAATCTTCAATATCTAATATTCAACAAGTTATGACTCTGAGCGAAGACACTGACATGAGAGAGATGTATGTGCAGCTCCTCCAAGGTGCCACGGTCCACTCGGCTCTTTCTGTCTTCAGTTGCATCCTTGGACCAATCATCTCCTCCAAGGTGCCACGGTCCACTCGGCTCTTTCTGTCTTCAGTTGCATCCTTGGACCATTCATCTCCTCCAAGGCGCCATGGTCCACTCATCTCTTTCTGTCTTCAGTCGCATCCTTGGACCATTCATCTCCTCCAAGGTGCCATGGTCCACTCGTCTCTTTCTGTCTTCAGTCGCATCCTTGGACCATTCATCTCCTCCAAGGCGCCATGGTCCACTCTTCTCTTTCTGTCTTCAGTCGCATCCTTGGACCATTCATCTCCTCCAAGGTGCCATGGACCATTCGTCTCTTTCTGTCTTCAGTCGCATCCTTGTCTTCAGTCGCATCCTTGAACCATTCATCTCCTCCAAGGTGCCATGGTCCACTAGTCTCTTTCTGTCTTCAGTCGCATCCTTGGACCATTCATCTCCTCCAAGGTGCCATGGTCCACTCGTTTTTTTCTGTCTTCAGTCGCATCCTTGGACCATTCATCTCCTCCAAGGTGCCAAGGTCCAATCGTCTCTTTCTGTCTTCAATCGCATCCTTATCTTCAGTCGCATCCTTGAACCATTCATCTCCTCCAAGACGCCTAGGTTCACTCGTCTCTTTCTGTCTTCAGTCGCATCCTTAGACCATTCATCTCCTCCAAGGTACCAAGGTCCACTCGTCTCTTTCTGTCTTCAGTTGCATCCTTGGACCATTCATCTCCTCCAAGGTGCCATGGACCACTCATTTCTTTCTATCTTCAGTCGCATCCTTGGACCATTCATCTCCACCAAGGTCCAATCGTCTCTCTTTCTGTCTTCAGTCGCATCCTTGTCTTCAGTCGCATCCTTGAACCATTCATCTCCTCCAAGACGCCTAGGTTCACTCGTCTCTTTCTGTCTTCAGTCGCATCCTTAGACCATTCATCTCCTCCAAGGTGCCAAGGTCCACTCGTCTCTTTCTGTCTTCAGTTGCATCCTTGGACCATTCATCTCCTCCAAGGTGCCAAGGTTCACTCGTCTCTTTCTGTCTTCAGTCGCATCCTTGGACCATTCATCTCCTCCAAGGCGCCTAGGTTCACTCGTCTCTTTCTGTCTTCAGTCGCATCCTTAGACCATTCATCTCCAAGGTGCCAAGGTGCACTCGTCTCTTTCTGTCTTCAGTTGCATCCTTGGACCATTCATCTCCTCCAAGGTGCCATAGTCCACTCGTCTCTTTCTGTCTTCAGTCGCATCCTTGGACCATTCATCTCTGATGTACCAATTGGCGATGTATTTCAGAAAACACAACAATAATTTGTTGTCTGATTTATTTATATGTTTTTGGTATGCCATGCATTTCCCGAGTGTCTTTCTCCTACCTATGAATGGTTTATTGTTCTATGGGCGTAAACCAGTCAACTATAATGTCACAGCCACTAGTAACAAACACAGCCATCCCTCATTCAGTCTGCTTTATGTCAACAGAGTGAAGTCTGAGCTGGAGCGCAAGGAAGCTGAGTTTGACGAGAACGTGTCGCGACTTCAAACGAAGCACGTGTCTGAGCTGAAGAGTTACCTCGATCTGATCCGGGAGGCTGAGCAGACGAAGGACGCGCTGCTGGCCGAGATCAGCGCTCTCAAGGAGAAGGTGGAGCTGACCCAGCAAGAGCACTATGAGGCGCAGCAGCAGGCCGCCTCGAAGTACAGTCACGACCAGCGCAGACTGCTCGAGGAACTCGAGGCTGTGAGTAAACGGGCATTGGGGGGACTGGTCTCTCGGATAAGGCTCAAGCAAGATTCATCACTAAACAGGTGTTCATAGTTGTCAGTATACAAGATCACTGGTAAGGAACAAAGTTGAAGAGCAAAATCTGATTTATGAGCTGAGAAGAATCTCAGTGAAGCAGTGCCCAGGTCTATGGGTAAGACTATAAAGAGCTGAGAAGAATCTTGGTGAAACAGTGCCCAGGTCTATGGGTAAGTCTAGTATGAGCTGAGAAGAATCTCAGTGAAACAGTGCCCAGGTCTATGGGTAAGTGTATTATGAGCGGAGAAGAATCTTGGTGAAACAGTGCCCAGGTCTATGGGTAAGTCTATTATGAACTGAGAAGAATCTCGGTGAAACAGTGCCCAGGTCTATGGGTAAGTGTATTATGAGCGGAGAAAAATCTTGGTGAAACAGTGCCCAGGTTTATCGGTAAGTGTATTATGAGCGGAGAAGAATCTCGTTGAAACAGTGCCCAGGTCTATGGGTAAGTGTATTATGAGCGGAGAAGAATCTCGGTGAAACAGTGCCCAGGTCTATGGTTAAGTGTATTATGAGCGGAGAAGAATCTCGGTGAAACAGTGCCCAGGTCTATGGGTAAGTGTATTATGAGCTGAGAAGAATCTCGGTGAAACAGTGCCCAGGTCTATGGGTAAGTGTATTATGAGCTGAGAAGAATCTCGGTGAAACAGTGCCCAGGTCTATGGGTAAGTGTATTATGAGCTGAGAAGAATCTCGGTGAAACAGTGCCCAGGTCTATGGGTAAGTGTATTATGAGCGGAGAAGAATCTTGGTGAAGCAGTGCCCAGGTCTATGGGTAAGTCTATTCGTCATGCAGGATCTATTGTCTTGATGTTGGATCTGTATAAACTACTTGTAAATTGTAATCTTCTGTTTTGTTAGTAGTTCTTTACACATGTATGTTCTATCCAGTACATGTGGCTGTTATCATATCATACTCGCACACGTCTCATTATGCCGTGGCTGTTATCATATCATATTCGCACACGTCTCATTTTGCCGGCCCCATTTCTTCATCTTGTCATAATTGTAGCATTCGAAATGACTGCGAAGACAACAAAAGGAAGGAACCATTTGACCAAATCTCAAAAAGTTGAAAGTTACCCAAAAAATTCTTGGCAAACCCTTGACTGAATGTATGAATGTTACATACAGAGACCGACATAGACAGCAAACATGTGTCGTGGAGAGAGTGGATGGTTGAAGTGTGTGTGTGTGTTGACAGAGTCAGCTGGATAAGCACAAGATAGAGGATGAACTGCAGCAGGTGCGGGGGGAACTGAAGCAGATCCTCGACAAGAACGACTCGGTCTCTCAGTGGGAGGCTCAGATCGCAGAGATCATATCATGGTGAGTAAGCTCAGTCTACAATATATCTAGTATGTTGCACATGCAATTGAGAGAACCCAAATTTGAGTTCAGTTGCTGCTGTTTTGAAGCCTTGTCAGTTATGTTCACTCCATGCTACTTCAGGTCACTCATTTGTCTAAATGAATACCTGGCTGTAGACCGTGGTGGATATAAGTGAATGAATATTACTTCATGCAGTAATTGCAACATGGCTTAATGCTTCCCAAAGAAGGTGATATGGTGTTTGTGTGAACAGGTATGCCAGGGGGTGAAGTGTAAAGTCCTGTCAGTGGTCCTAACGCCTAGATATTGCGCTGTATTACAACTGACCTTTACTGTATTGGTCACTGGTGAGTGTGTGGTCACTGTTGAGGTCACTGTGAGGTCATGTTTTGAGGTCACCGTGTGGTCACTGTTGTAGGGTGAGTGAGGAGAAGGATGCCCGCGGCTACCTGCATGCCCTGGCCACCAAGATGACCGATGAACTGGAGGGACTGAAGGTTACAGGCATACCAGTAAATGTCATCTTGACACAGCATTCGTCTGTATTAATGTTCATTTACACAAGCTGTTAATTGTCCGATTGTCAGGAAATCCAGAGTCGCTCAATCAATCGATTGAGTCGTTTATTGACAGAAACGTTGTATCCATTATTGCACAACGACATGTATCCTAACAGTCGCAGCATTAATCACTTGGTGTAAACAGGCTCTTAGTGTAGTGTTTCCCAAGAAACGATGACGTTAGTTGTCCTGTTAATGCCATGTTTGTGCCAGTAGTGTAGTATGTCTGGGTCCTTGACAGTTGTGTTGTGTCGTGTTGGAGCGCAATCGATGGCGTGACCGGCGCTCACAGAAGCTCGACAGGATGGAGTTGTTGAGTCTGCAGGCGAGCCTTCACGCTGAGATCCAGGCGAAGGAACAGTTGCGTGAGGATCTACGCGACACCGAGGCCCAGCTGGTTGCCACACAGAAGTACGTCTAGTCAAGTTTCTAGTGCGATATTAATATAAGTGATCTTCAACCGTCAGTGTTCTGAGTTACTGTGGCGGCAGCTACACTTAGTTCCATTTAGTGAGTGAGGTTTAGTGAGATTAGGCATTGGCGGACTTATTCTCTGATCGTGAATAGTCTTGAATTTTATACATGTACTATTGTTTGTATTAGCATCGTGTAAAGAACAGAATTCACATGATCTTATGTTGCTAATTGTTAGCATTCAACCACCTGTGACTCCTATTAATATTCTTGGTGCATTAACTGTTGTCATTTCATTTTGTTAACTGCTCTAATTTCTTGTGAATTATTTTTTTTTTACAGAAAATGTATTTTGTTACAGGGTTAATCGGAACATCTTTCAGTTTGTGTGTTTGAGGAGGTTTCACTTTCATTTTGCAGCATGTTGAAGAGTGTGGAGGCCCAGATGGAGGAAGAACAAAAGGAGAAGCTACGGATCGAGAAGGAATTACAACTACTACGTGAACAGCACAATCAGATGGATGCAAACATACGCTGTAAGTCTGCCAGTCACATCACATGTTCCACGATCTCATTACCTGTTCCATATTGTCATGACATATTCCACAATCAGATGGATGCAAACATAGGCCGTAAGTCTGCCAGTCACATCACATGTTCCACGATCTCATTACCTGTTCCATATTGTCATGGCCTATTCCACAATCAGATGGATGCAAACATAGGCTGTAAGTCTGCCAGTCACATCACATGTTCCACGATCTCATAACCTGTTCCATATTGTCATGACCTATTCCACAATCAGATGGATGCAAACATAGGCCGTAAGTCTGCCAGTCACATCACATGTTCCATGATCTCATTACCTGTTCCATATTGTCATGACCTATTCCACAATCAGATGGATGCAAACATAGGCCGTAAGTCTGCCAGTCACATCACATGTTCCATGATCTCATTACCTGTTCCATATTGTCATGACAATCAGATGGATGCAAACAAAGGCCGTAAGTCTGCCAGTCACATCACATGTTCCACGATCTCATTACCTGTTCCATATTGTCATGGCCTATTCCACAATCAGATGGATGCAAACATAGGCTGTAAGTCTGCCAGTCACATCACATGTTCCACGATCTCATTACCTGTTCCATATTGTCATGACCTATTCCACAATCAGATGGATGCAAACGTAGGCTGTAAGTCTGCCAGTCACATCACATGTTCCACGATATCATTACCTGTTCCATATTGTCATGACCTATTCCACAATCAGATGGATGCAAACATAGGCTGTAAGTCTGCCAGTCACATCACATGTTCCACGATCTCATTACCTGTTCCATATTGTCATGACCTATTCCACAATCAGATGGATGCAAACATAGGCTGTAAGTCTGCCAGTCACATCACATGTTCCACGATCTCATTACCTGTTCCATATTGTCATGACCTATTCCACTAACAGATGGATGCAAACATAGGCCGTAAGTCTGCCAGTCACATCACATGTTCCACGATCTCGTTACCTGTTCCATATTGTCATGACCTATTCCACAATCAGATGGATGCAAACATAGGCTGTAAGTCTGCCAGTCACATCACATGTTCCACGATCTCATTACCTGTTCCATATTGTCATGACCTATTCCACAATCAGATGGATGCAAACATAGGCTGTAAGTCTGCCAGTCACATCACATGTTCCACGATCTCATTACCTGTTCCATATTGTCATGACCTATTCCACAATCAGATGGATGCAAACATAGGCTGTAAGTCTGCCAGTCACATCACATGTTCTACGATCTCATAACCTGTTCCATATTGTCATGACCTATTCCACAATCAGATGGATGCAAACATAGGCTGTAAGTCTGCCAGTCACATCATATGTTCCACGATCTCATTACCTGTTCCATATTGTCATGACCTATTCCACAATCAGATGGATGCAAACATAGGCTGTAAGTCTGCCAGTCACATCACATGTTCTACGATCTCATAACCTGTTCCATATTGTCATGACCTATTCCACAATCAGATGGATGCAAACATAGGCCGTAAGTCTGCCAGTCACATCACATGTTCCACGATCTCATTACCTGTTCCATATTGTCATGACCTATTCCACAATCAGATGGATGCAAACATAGGCTGTAAGTCTGCCAGTCACATCATATGTTCCACGATCTCATTACCTGTTCCATATTGTCATGACCTATTCCACAATCAGATGGATGCAAACATAGGCCGTAAGTCTGCCAGTCACATCACATGTTCCACGATCTCATTACCTGTTCCATATTGTCATGACCTATTCCACAATCAGATGGATGCAAACATAGGCTGTAAGTCTGCCAGTCACATCACATGTTCTACGATCTCATAACCTGTTCCATATTGTCATGACCTATTCCACAATCAGATGGATGCAAACATAGGCTGTAAGTCTGCCAGTCACATCACATGTTCTACGATCTCATAACCTGTTCCATATTGTCATGACCTATTCCACAATCAGATGGATGCAAACGTAGGCTGTAAGTCTGCCAGTCACATCACATGTTCCACGATCTCATTACCTGTTCCATATTGTCATGACCTATTCCACAATTTCACCATCTACTCCACGATATCTTGACCTGTTCGGCTGTTCCACAATCTCATGATCTATTCTTAACCTCTTCCACAATCTCATGACATATTTCCATAGGTTTTGGTCTAAGATAATGTTACATAACGAATACATTATGTATTCTCAATTTCTTACTGTCCACATGTGTTCTAATGAACCAGGATTTTGAAATTTAATTTTACCATCATCTCTTTATGAATATAAACTTTGTCATTCAGTATCCAATGTTAACATGATATTCGAGGTGAAATATTCAGATGAAACAGAGAAAGGTCAAATTACAAAATCGTGTTTCAAGAAGACATTTTAGGACAGTCTAGGTGTTAGAGTAGATGTCCAGTCAAAGCTCACCTAACAATGATACAGCCAGTGTTTACATCATGTACACAGAAATAACAGAAGGGGCTACATCATCTGAGTTGTACATTTGTGTGTTTCAGCACTTGAGCCGGCCGCCTCACATAATTCAATCTACAACCCCTTTAACACGGAAATGGAAGACGTATGTTGACAGTGTTTCTTAACAATTGTCTTGGTCATTGTTTTACAGTTCTCGTTGGTAGAGAATTCTCTATCAAACAGCTGCAAAATAATATGTGAGGAAAAGCTAGAGACTTATCTGTAGATATTGCACAGAGATTAGTATTGTAGAAAGAAGGCAGATCTAAAGCAGCATTTACCGTAATTTAACATATTAATTTATTAACGTATCAGATAATGAATGCCATGTTTCATAGTGAGGTGATAGAATCTGGTCTTGTCACCCAATTTTAGCATGTGATTGTTTATGTTCTATAGCTTTCACGACTTGTTTTCCCCCATTTGCATGATCTTTGAATTTTGCATGACCTTTGAACATGCATGACCCTTGAATGTGCATGACCCTTGAACGTGCATGTTTCTTAGATAATAATAATATATTTGCTGATGAAATTATTTACGAAAGTTTTTAGTTGTGAAAAAGTAATGCATCATTGGATCTCACTTCGCTGCTCTACGTATACATTTGTAGACACGTTATTTCTCAAGTAACTATGATGTAGTTAAGTGTCTTACTTGGTCGTTTTTCAAAATTTGGGCAGTTTGGTTCATTCCATGTTGCTTTAGTTCACTCAGCTGTGTGAATGAGAAGCTGGCTCTAGACCATGGTGGATGTCTGTGTATCAATAGTCTTCACACAGTTTGGTTCATTCCATGTTGCTTTAGTTTACTCAGCTGTGTGAATGAACAGCTGGCTCTAGAACATGGTGGATGTCAATAGTCTTCACAGAGTAATTACAGCGTGGCTGAATTCTTCCAAGAGAAATCAAGATGGTGTTCAAATGAGCATGTTTGCACAGGTTGAAGATTCGTGTACTTTGAGCTGTCAACGCTGTATAAGAACTTGCCATTTATTTAGCTCTGCCTCAATTGATGATATTCAGACAGTGGCTGTCACAAAAGATGTAGCAGGGTTGTTCCTGTCCTGTTCAAAGGTCTCTTGCTAGGTCTGTCTTGGTTTATGGGTCAGTGTAGCTGTTGCTGTTCATGGTTTGTGCAGCTGCTGTTTATGGGTCAGAGCAGCTTTGCTGTTTTTTGTGGTTTGCTTGGATGGCTTTTACAGGTTGAAGTAGCTGTTGGTGTTTATGGGTGAAAGTTGCTGTTGACTAGGTCATGGTAGCTGATCCTGTTTATAGTTCATTTGATCCAGTTTATGGTTTTCTTTTTGGATACTGTTTGTGGGTTACGGTAGCTGCTGTCGTTCATAGCTCTTAATTACTGTTTGTGTATCAAAGACACAAGTTTATAGTTTACTTGGATGTAGTTTATTGATGAAGGTAGTTGATGTAGTCTATTGATGAAGGTAGTTGATGTTGTTTATTGATGAAGGTAGTTGATGTAGTTTATTGATGAAGGTAGTTGATGTTGTTTATTGATGAAGGTAGTTGATGTTGTTTATTGGTGGAGGTAGTTGATGTAGTTTATTGATGAAGGTAGTTGATGTTGTTTATTGGTGGAGGTAGTTGATGTTGTTTATTGGTGGAGGTAGTTGATGTTCTTTATTGGTGGAGGTAGTTGATGTAGTTTATTGATGAAGGTAGTTGATGTTGTTTATTGATGAAGGTAGTTGATGTTGTTTATTGGTGGAGGTAGTTGATGTTGTTTATTGATGAAGGTAGTTGATGTTGTTTATTGATGAAGGTAGTTGATGTTGTTTATTGGTGGAGGTAGTTGATGTTGTTTATTGGCGGAGGTAGTTGATGTTGTTTATTGATGAAGGTAGTTGATGTTGTTTATTGATGAAGGTAGTTGATGTTGTTTATTGATGGAGGTAGTTGATGTTGTTTATTGGTGGAGGTAGTTGATGTTGTTTATTGATGAAGGTAGTTGATGTTGTTTATTGATGAAGGTAGTTGATGTTGTTTATTGGTGGAGGTAGTTGATGTTGTTTATTGATGAAGGTAGTTGATGTTGTTTATTGATGAAGGTAGTTGATGTTGTTTATTGGTGGAGGTAGTTGATAGGTCCTAGTGGTGTGTACAGGACAGTGTGATGGTTGCTCAAGGTGGTTGTGCTTTCATATCCATGCCATTGGTAACAGCAGGTCTGCGAACCTTGGGGACAGACCGACACTTTGAGTAGGTCCGTGGACCTTGGGGACAGACCGACACTTTGAGAAGGTTTTCGGGACAGACCAACACTTTGAGTAGGTCCGTGGACCTTGAGGACAAACCGACATTTTGAGAAGGTTTTTAGGACAGACCGACACTTTGAGTAGGTCTGTGGACCTTGTGGACAGACCGACACTTAGAAGATTTTTGGGACAGACCAACACTTTGAGTTGGTCTGTGGACCTTGGGGACAGGCCGACACTTTGAGAAGATTTTCGGGACAGACCGACACTTTGAGAAGATTTTCGGGACAGACCGACACTTTGAGTGGGTCCGTGGACCTTGGGGACAGACCGACACTTTGAGGTTTGGTGATAGACCACAGTTAGAGGGGGTTGAGGCAGCTGACCTGAGGCTGCTATTTTCTTGCAGTCGCCCTCTGAGAGTTTCCCTGAGGACGGCAGTGGGGACGACTGTATCAGTATAGGCCAGGCGTCTACTACTGCAAGTGTCACCTCCACTGACTCCACCCCTGTTGTAAGTCTACAGTCAGTTGCTGTAGCCGGGGCAGTAAGGTTCATGCTAACATCGACACTCGCTGCTCGTGGGCACAGAGTGGGAATGGCTTGTCAGGCTCTCCCTCCCGTGATGACGATGGGACTGAGATCTGTTTTAACGCCTTACTCCTGCAGTTGATGTGGAGAAAGCTTTTGATAACTCTGTCTCTTGCGCATGTGGAACTATTAGAACTGAGTAGGAATTTAGATGGAACTTTGATGCATTTGTCTTCTGCTTCCGTACTAATTCATAACAACTTGTGAGGAGACTTAGCTTACTTGACTGGGTTATTGACGTCTTGTCTGCTGTCTAAGTGTGCACGCATGCAAACATTGTCTAAGTGTGTACGCATGCTAACATTGTGTGCACGCATGCTAACATTGTCTAAGTGTGCACGCATGCTAACATTGTGTGCACGCATGCTAACATTGTCTAAGTGTGCACGCATGCTAACATTGTGTGCACGCATGCTAACATTGTCTAAGTGTGCACGCATGCCAACCTTGTCTAAATGCATTGTAACATTGGCTTCTGCTGTGGTGTTGTAGCAACTTGCTTCATCCTTACAATTCTGATGCGATGTAGGTATCATCTGTCTCACACAGGACTTGTGTCCTGTTTGGTTTTTATTTGCATGACTCACAGTTCTGTGTTTAGTAATCAGATGTCTGTATATGTTTGCTTTTTCAGTATGTATGTAAAATCTTTGTGATGTGGGCCTATATGAATAGTATCAACGTGCTTGAATGTTTTATTAGGTTTACTGAACAAGTACGAGCACACACGCACACGCACACGCACACGCACACGCGCACACACACACACTGGCAGATCAGCATGCATGTGGACAACAATATATCAGTATTTTAGACATGCTTTAATGTGCGATGCTGAGGGTTTAGTACCTAGTGGGAGAGTTGGTGTAGCAGTGGGATTAAGCAAGTGGTGTTTGACCCCTGACCCCCGTCTGTAGGACCAGGTTGACGCGAAGTCAGCCCCAATGCCCACCCCACCTCGCCAGCAGCTGACCCGCCACAAGTTCAGTATACAGTCGTTCAACGCCCCTCTCAAGTGTCAGCACTGCACCTCTCTCATGGTCGGCCTGCTCCGCCAGGGCAATGCCTGTGACGGTAAGTACTGGGGGCGGGGCTAGTACTGGGATTGGGGCTAGTACTGGGGGCAGGGCTAGTACTGGGAGCGGGGCTAGTACTGGGGGCGGGGCTAGTACTGGGAGCGGGGCTAGTACTGGGAGTGGGGCTAGTACTGGGGGCGGGGCTAGTACTGGGGGCAGGGCTAGTACTGGGAGCGGGGCTAGTACTGGGATTGGGGCTAGTACTGGGGGCAGGGCTAGTACTGGGAGCGGGGCTAGTACTGGGGGCGGGGCTAGTACTGGGGGCGGGACTAGTACTGGGAGTGGGGCTAGTACTGGGAGTGGGGCTAGTACTGGGGGCGGGGCTAGTACTGGGAATGGGGCTAGTACTGGGAGTGGGGCTAGTACTGGGGGCGAGGCTAGTACTGGGAGTGGGTCTAGTACTGGGGGCGGGGCTAGTACTGGGAGTGGGGCTAGTACTGGGGGCAGGACTAGTACTGGGAGTGGGGCTAGTACTGGGAGTGGGGCTAGTACTGGGAGTGGGGCTAGTACTGGGAGTGGGGCTAGTACTGGGAGTGGGGCTAGCACTGGGGGCGGGATTAGTGCTGGGGTGGGGCTAGTACTGGGGATAGAGTCTAATACTGGGGGCGGGCTAGTATTGGAGGAGTGGAGCTACTACTGGGGGTGGGGCTAGTACTAAAAGTGGGGTAGTTCTGGGGGTGGGGCTAGTACTAAAAGTGGGGCTAGTATTTTGAATGTGGAGTTGGTACTGGGGGGTAGAGATATAGCAGGGTAATATTTGTAACGGTAAGTACCAAGTGTGTAGAGCTATGGCAGGGTAATATTTGTAACGGTAAGTACCAAGTGTGTAGAGCTATGGCAGGGTAATATTTGTAACGGTAAGTACCAAGTGTGTAGAGCTATAGCAGGGTAATATTTGTAACGGTAAGTACCAAGTGTGTAGAGCTATGGCAGGGTAATATTTGTAACGGTAAGTACCAAGTGTGTAGAGCTATGGCAGGGTAATATTTGTAACGGTAAGTACCAAGTGTGTAGAGCTATAGCAGGGTAATATTTGTAACGGTAAGTACCAAGTGTGTAGAGCTATGGCAGGGTAATATTTGTAACGGTAAGTACCAAGTGTGTAGAGCTATGGCAGGGTAATATTTGTAACGGTAAGTACCAAGTGTGTAGAGCTATAGCAGGGTAATATTTGTAACGGTAAGTACCAAGTGTGTAGAGCTATGGCAGGGTAATATTTGTAACGGTAAGTACCAAGTGTGTAGAGCTATAGCAGGGTAATATTTGTAACGGTAAGTACCAAGTGTGTAGAGCTATGGCAGGGTAATATTTCTGACATTAAGTCTCACCTGTGTCTGCCCACAGGTCATTGTGAACAAGTGTAGCTGGTCAGCAACGACCACAGTTGGAGGTATCCAAAGTGACTGCAGACTAACTCAGTTTATTAATGTCAGTAATGACTACAAGTTGCTGTGTCAGCATGGGTTCCAGTTTACCTTCAACTCACCTTAAAACATTATACAATAAAGAGGATAGTGTATAAATCGCCATACAAACTTGTACATGATCAGTGCTTATGTGTGAGCTGGAGGTGTTGTATGTTTCAGAGTGTAAATACCTGTGTCACATCCACTGCGCTGACAAGGCGCCCCAGGTGTGCCCTGTCCCAGACGACCAGAGTAAGTCAACACTCACAACTCACTTCTTGTAATCACTTCACATACAAGTCGTCATTTACAACTTCAATAAAGAGTTGTCCATCTTGCAGTATCGTTGTTTACATAATGTTGGTGCTGCTAACTTTTTAACTATTGCATGCTGTTCATATGGTGCTTGTTATTTGATGACGTTAACAGTTTGTATTGCACCAGTGCCGTCATGTTACACATGTATCATGTTTTTAACATGTATTGATTTGGTTGGCAGTGAAGCGACCAATAGGAATAGATCCAACGAAAGGAGTCGGGACAGCATACGAAGGCATAGTGAAGGTGAGGAACAGATCCTTATCAGTGTCATTATAAACATATTATTAATGCCAGACCTTTGTCTTCATCTAACTGTACAGTTATGACATTGAGCACATTTTGCCCACAACACCATCATTTGAAGATCATTGTTGCAGTTTATTTTGAACATGGTGAGTTGGGATTGGGAGGGGGTGGGAAGTGGGAGTAGATAGGGGAGTGGGAGTAGATAGGGGAGTGGGAGGGGGTTGGAAGTGGGAGTATCTAGGGGAGTGGGAGGGGTGGGAAGTGGGAGTAGATAGGGGAGGGGGAATTGGAAGTAGATAGGGGAGGGGTGGGAAGTGGGAGTAGATAGGGGAGTGGGAGGGGGTGGGAAGTGGGAGTAGATAGGGGAGTGGGAGGGGGGTGGGAAGTGGGAGTAGATAGGGAAGTGGGAGGGGGTGGGAAGTGGGAGTATACAGGGGAGGGGTGGGGTGGGAGTAGATAGGGGAGGGGGTGGGGAGTGGGAGTAGATAGGGGAGGGATGGAGGGTGGGAGTAGATAGGGGAGTGGAGACGAGATCAGTGGTGGAAGGAAAACAACAGTTGAGGACCATCATGAGGACACACTACTGGGACAAACAGGAGAACAACAAATGTCACTTTCCTGGGAATGTATCCGTACTTCTATTGAGATAACATGACACTTGGTGACACGGGATGACACTTGGTGACACGGGATAACACTGTTAGTGTGATACGAGATGACATTTGATAACATGGGATGACACTTGGTAATGTGAATTATACTTAGTGACATGGGATGACACTTGGTGACATGGGATGACATTTGGTAATGTGGAATGATACTTGGTGACATGGGATGACACTTAGTGACATGTGGATGACACTTGGTGACATGGAATGACACTTGGTGATACGTGGTGACACATTGCAGGTGCCACGGCCGGGGGGCATCAGACGAGGCTGGATGCAGCAGTTTGTGGTCGTTTGTGACTTCAAACTCTTCCTGTACGACATCGCGCCAGACAAAAACAACATGCCCAATGTGGGCGTCAGTCAAGTCATCGACATGAGGTGAGTGTTTGTTGTAACTGGGATTAGTGATATACAGGTAGAATCAGGCACTTAGCCAGAAATAATTTTTGGCCAGTCTTGAATTAATCAAAATTGTGCCTTTTAGTGTGCGAATGGCTTGTGAGGAGCTAGTCATGTCAGTCCCAGCCATTAGTGGCCAGTTTAGGTTTTTATGACATACCATTTGAGCTGTTTATTTAATTAATACTGATCCATTCGTTTGGTTTCACTACCAGTTGTGCCAATACTAGTCATTAATGTGGGCCCGTAGAACTGTTAGTTAATCTAGTGGCGTGCTGGCCCCCTCTCAATTCCACCAGTCGTATCACAACTTTGGCCAGTTATCTGCCAGTCTTGAAGACAGGCAGACGGGTCTCTGGCTAAACCCATGGGTAGAATAGAATGTGTTGTGCTTTCAATCTTCTACCATCTCGCATGTTTATATATCCCATCTACAAATTTTTAAAAAGTTACGTGTCCCCCTCACTTATAACTAGTTGTGAAAGTTACATGTCCCCCACACTTATAACTAGTTGTGAAAGTTACATGTCCCCCACACTTATAACTAGTTGTGAAAGTTACATGTCCCCCACACTTATAACTAGTTGTGAAAGTTACATGTCCCCACACTTATAACTAGTTGTGAAAGTTACATGTCCCCCTCACTTATAACTAGTTGTGAAAGTTACATGTCCCCACACTTATAACTAGTTGTGAAAGTTACATGTCCCCCACACTTATAACTAGTTGTGAAAGTTACATGTCCCCACACTTATAACTAGTTGTGAAAGTTACATGTCCCCACACTTATAACTAGTTGTGAAAGTTACATGTCCCCCACACTTATAACTAGTTGTGAAAGTTACATGTCCCCACACTTATAACTAGTTGTGAAAGTTACATGTCCCCCACACTTATAACTAGTTGTGAAAGTTACATGTCCCCCACACTTATAACTAGTTGTGAAAGTTACATGTCCCCCACACTTATAACTAGTTGTGAAAGTTACATGTCCCCCACACTTATAACTAGTTGTGAAAGTTGAGCACATGTTTCAATGAATTATCTCTCAGAAGTGAATCTTGTGTATGGCAATAACAATTTCTGTTAACTCGTGCATATGTTGTTGTTTTAGGGACGAGAATTTCTCAGTAGGTTCTGTCTTTGAATCAGACGTGATCCACGCAAAAGTGAAGGAGATCCCACAAATATTTAAGGTAACTTATTCATTCAAAACGTCATCACTGTTACATAAATTAGACTTGTTGTACGTGGAAGTTATCTGGCGAGCAGAAGAACTAAGACTAGAAATTCACTTCCTGGTGTTGTCGAAATGTTGAATTGTGTGAACATTAATAATAATTGTGTTTCATAATAAACTATGTATTAGTCTGAAGCCTTATCCTGTTGAACAGTGTATGTTAATTACGTGGGCTTGTGTTTGAGCTGTGCACTTTGTCATTTGTTTGATATTGTAAGTACGTGCCTGTATACTATGTGGTCATGTCCAGGTGTCCACTACCATGCTTGACCCCCCGGGAGAGATGCACTCCATCTTCATGTTGGCTGAGAGTGAGAATGACAAGACGCGCTGGATCGGTGCTCTTAATGAACTACACAAGATTCTACGCAAGAACCGCATCCCCAACAAGGCGGTGAGTTGCTGGTTGTAGCTTGTGTCTGCTTCAATGTCCATTGTCTACATGATACGTTGCTTGTCACTCTCATCAATACCGTCAGTTGAATACTGACATTTATGGTAACATATGTTATTGATCATTAGCTCTTGACCATCATTTGACCATCAGCTTCTGACCATCACCTCATGACCATCATTTGATCATCAGCTCCTGGCCATCATTTGACATCAGCTCTTGACCATCAATTAACCATCAGCTCCTGACCATCAATTGACTATCAGCTCCTTACCATCATTTGACCAGCTCTTGACCATCATTTGACCTTCATCTCTTGACCATTATCACTTGGCCATCAGGATAAGTTCTTGACCTGCCCAGTCGCTGACCACGATGTTGTTGCAGGTTTACAAGGCCCAGGTGGTCTATGACAGTCAACTGCCGTTTGCAGCCAAGATACAGTGTGGGGCAATACTAGGTAGGTCGTCAGCCTTAGTGGAATAACATAAATGCATCACAATTTGTGTGTTAATAACGTGACGTGTATTGATAATTGTACTGTTTTTTTACCTTTTTGTGTACATAGATTTATTATAATTGTTTTGTACTTTTTGAATAAGTCTTAATCAGCTCTTCTACTTTATACAGTTAACACATTTAACTGAATAAATCTATGACGCGACTTTAAGCTTGTGCCCAAGAACATTTATTGTAAGTTGGTTGAGGCACAATGTATTTTCCTATTATTATATTTAGCATGTTAAAAATCTTGTCAATCTCTCCCGAGAACAAACTGTATAGATAATAATAATAGTTCTTATTCTGCGCAATATCTAACATAGTTAATCAATGTGCTCTCAAAATAAAATAAAAACCATTTTTAAAACAATTAAAATAAATCAAGAAATCAGTAGCAGTAGTGACTTGGTGACAGTGGTGACGTGCCATGTTTCAGATCATGACAGACTCCTCGTAGGGACGGATGACGGACTCTACATATTGGAGCTGCTCAGGGATGGTGAGTCCAACTCTCACAGAACTCTGTCACTGTCAGTTGTCATGACAACACACAGTTTATAACATAATATACACTTTTTTTTAAGTGTTTACAATCTGGACTATATCATGATCTGATCAGTAAGACTTTATTCTATAAAAATGTGTAGTAATCTGAAAAATTCTATGTGTATTGATACAAAACCAGTTTTTATTAAATTTATTAATCTATAAATGTATTTTATACAGCATAGTGCTGATTTATGAAGGTGAATGATGGAAATAAGGGTTTCTGGTGTGTGAGTCGGTGTTGTTAAAGATAGGTTTGACTTTGTGTGTTTCAGACATCGTGAGGATAGGTGACAAGAAGGCTGCTTACCAAGTAGAAATATTATCTGACTTACTAATTACAATAACAGGTGAGTGACATGTTATATTTCTGACATAGTACATCCTAGTAGAAATTACATATTTTCCGATAATGCCTGAAAAAGTAAGAGATTTGTACTAAAAGTATTCGTTGTTGAATTGGTAGATGGCAATCTGGTGAAGATTACATGTTGCCGACCCTTGGGCAACTTTGTTCAATTTATGTTGCTCCTGTTCACTCAGCAGTATGAGTACCTGGCTATAGAGAGTGGTGGATATTTGTGTATGAATAATCTTTATGCATTATTTGTGGCTTGATTGAATGCTTCCCAGAGAAGTCGAGATGGTGTTTGATTGAACAGGTCTGCCAGGGAATAAAATGTAAAGTGCTTTGAGCAGTCCTGAGTACTGGATTCTGCGCTATATACAAAATATACGACATGACATGTGGAACGAGAGATGTATTACCCTTGTGACTGATCAGTGAGTTGTGTGTCACAGGTCGACAACGCAACGTGCGTCTCATGCCGCGAACCTGTCTGGAGATGGAGGGGGTTGAATTCTTCAAGGTTGACGTCAAGGGAGCTGTGATGTTATGCACTGGGTCTATCCGCCAGGGGGCCAGCACCTGTCTGTGTGTCGCCATGAAACGGTGGGTAGCTCAACCCTAGTTCTAGCAGGCACATTTCTCCTTCACATGACAAGTGATGTGATGTTTCAAGAACATATTCTTTCACAATTGGCCCGTACACATTTGATAAAGGTTTGGTGGTATGTGTCCAGCTATAAGCCCATTAGTGGTGCCAAAATGTTTACAGAATCTACTGCTTTACCACATTCGAACGATAATCTGCCATTAAACCGAATGCAGGAACATTTAAAAAGAAGAGAAACAGATTGTCTGACAACTACTCAAGGGTGCTGGCTTTGCACCTGCTGAAATACCACCTGAAAACTACAAACAACGTTGTACACAGGTGAATGTACCTGAAAGTGGGTAGAGGTCAGGAAGGAGAGGTATGGCATTAAATGACATTGGTTTGTGGAGTGTTTTGAGATGAGCCCTTAGTCTATTGAGATGATATTGTTGAATTGTGTCACTGGGCATGTTGTGTCGTTGTGTTGACAGGTCGGTGCAGGTGTATGAGTTGACAGCGATGACACGGACCCGTCACCGACGCATGAAGGAGATCCCATGTCCAGGCCATGTGCACTCCATTGCCATGCTCAACGAACGTCTCGTGGTCGGCTTTTCGTCCAACTTTGCCGTGTACAGTGTGCAGGGAGACGTCGCCCCCACTGGTACGTGGTACACCACAGGACTCCATGCAGCACCTATTGTCACATCTAATTGTGAAGTTTACTAGTTGGTTATTTAACCACCTCATCAAGATCGGTTCATCTGTAATAGTGATATTTTGGTAGAATGATGTCATCATAGATGTTCGGAAGCTCATAATTGCTCTGGTCTGGGTTCATTCCTGCAGTTGCTTTTCTCATCCAACCTGCTGTTTTGACATGCCTTCACCTTCAGTGGGTCTCTGTCTACCACATACATTTTGTCAGTGTTATAATCAGTTTGATTAGATTTTAATATATTTGCAACGTTTGTTGATTTTATGGTCTGCTTTGTGTGAAATTATTCTTGTGTGGTGTTTTTAGTTTGCTTATTCCCAGTAGCAAATAGATTTAAGAAAATGTTGCTTTGAATCACACACAAACAAAATTTTCTTTCTGTAAAAAATTAGTCATGGGACATATTCAGGTAAAACCATCAAGTGTAAGTGAACATAAAATAGAAACCTTCACATTGTACGTAAACTTACCAAATGTAAAATTGTTTCTAAAGATAGATTTGAAAGACTTGCACCGAGTTGGTTGTGTTGCAGTGCTGGTGAACAGTGAGGACTGTAGTCTCTACTTCCTTATGCATCAACCAACAGAGTCACTGCTCGTTGTGGAGACGTCAGCGCGAGAGTTCCTGCTTGTCTTCACCAGTAAGTGGATGGCACACTGCAGGGTAGCTCTCTGTCAAGGCTTTCACATGTCTGGCTGCAATGGCAGATAGATTACGCTTACAAAGACAGACGTATTTATGTCACCATAAAACGTATAGCAAAATCAGTGAATACAAGAATCAAATTACTCGTTGACAGTAAAACACTTCTACAAATAAGTTAGTCTGAGAGACTGTCACTGAATGAGTGCTGCTGTGAGGCCACCTTTGCAATAATTAAGTCTCTCTTGTATTACATAGTCGTTAATCACAAAAATACAAGTATAAGATGAATTCACATGATTTATCTCACTTAATACAAGTGTAAATTGTTTGCTGATGGTCACCTGTGATTTTACAGAATTATTTGTGAGGTTTGTGTTGAGATGCCCAAACTGAACCGTCTCACACGACAGAGTCGACCACACAGTAACCATCCATTGTTTTGTTGCAGCCCTGGGTGTGTACGTTGACAGCACGGGACGACGGTCTCGGTCACAGGAGATCACTTGGCCA
The DNA here is from genome assembly GCA_963995525.1 of Escarpia spicata. Lineage (NCBI taxonomy): Eukaryota > Metazoa > Annelida > Polychaeta > Sabellida > Siboglinidae > Escarpia > Escarpia spicata. Next base: position 2,247,465 of record OZ023211.1, read on the forward strand.
GCGCAGCCAATCAGTGCCAGTAAGTAGGATATGGTGAGCTGAATGACGCACAGATTCAGCCGCTGAGGGCAGCAGAAACAATTGTGCAGTTATGTGATTTGGCAGCTGCAGGATTAACAAATTAACTGTTATTATAGTTATGCAGTGCAAGTTAACATGTAGAATCGTAGATGTGGTTTGCAATTGAAGCAGTGAAACAATGAGTGGTTGTATCTGCCCAGTGTGTGTGCTGTGTAGTGTTCAGAATGTTTGACAGTGAGTCACCAGTCTGCTTGGGTGTTCCACACCGTGAACCATGCATTTTTTGCAATGTTAAATTCCACGCAGTGATCAAATTGAATTTGTTATTCGCAGGTTACAGTGCCCCCTACCTGACGGTGTATGCGGAGAACGTAGCATTCGTGTACAACGCCATGACAGGAGAGTGGCTGCAGACACTGCCACTGAAACGGGTATGTTGCGAGAACCATTCTACTTTTCTAGTTTTAATTATGTAGTTTGCAGAGTTATGAATAGTTTAAATGTTTTGTTCCTCACGAGACCTGCTTGCTGTCGTGTCGAAGACTGGGCAAGCAATTTAATCCATTCCACGTTGCTTAAGTTAAACTGGCTATATTTGGGATACTTAGCAATAGGAAATATATGTATTTTAATGAATACCGTAAATTCTGTATTTATAGCCGCGGCTTCAATTGCAATATTGTGTCACTGAAATCGGGAAGGAAATGTCAAAGTTGGGGTGCGGCTTTAAATACAGTATTTTGCCGAAAAAATGAATATCAGGTCGCTGGCTGGGTTGTTGGTACTAGCGAATAGAACGGTGTGGCAATGACGATGTAAATATCAAAGAAAAACGAAGTCGGCTGTATCAAATCAATAAAACATTAAAAAGCATACAGTGATGCAACGCGATCATACATCACCAGAGGCTGAGCTAACATGTCGATTCCAGTTCATCACTATGATCAGATAGGTCCAGCTTGATCAGGTTTAAAACCCCTCAAAATCACTGTCTGCATCTCACACATTGGCCCACTGGGTTGTCAGTAGTAACGTTGATAATAACTAAGTGAAAAACTTACCGAAAAAACGAAGTCGGATGTATCAATAAAACATTGTATTACAACTGCCACTGGTGCAAAAATAATTACATAACACGTACAAACCCGTGTCCATAAAGTGTTCAGAAAGAAAGATCAAGACATGTGAAAACATTAAATTTTAAAATCCATAGTCAGCAAAATCACTTTCATCGTCACCGTTGAAGAATGCCATGCCGAAACGGCGGTGTCATTCCATGTATCCGTGCCGTGTGCACTGGGCAAACATCTTCAAATAAGATGGCATCATCCATTTCACAACTAAAATCCTCCAAAGTCACTTTCATTGTCGCTATCAAAGAACGCTGCCTGGAACGGCATGGCAGCGTCATCCCGCGTATCCGTGTCTGGGCCGTCGGCATCGCGGATCGTGGCCGCGCACAAACGTTTTTGAAATTTGAATATGATGGCATCCGCGGTTCTTAACAACTGTCCCACACTAGCAGACATCAACTGTAACAACTGTCTGCTTTGTTAAATGCTTGCTCTTGGTATCAGGTGTTGATGTTTTAAGCCAAGTTCCAAGCACAACGTTCACACCTTAGCTTTGCTGAAGCCAGGCTTCACCTGATTGTCAACACAACACCATTACAAGTGCCCCTTAGCACTGGAGTAAATTGCACTTCCCCTGGTAAGATACAGTGTTATTATAATGCCATGTGCATGGGTCAACTGTCTGGAACTGGAAGAAGTAGACCAAACCACAAGATCACATCTGTTCTCACGGCGGCGCGGCGACGACGACAATTATTACATTGTAATTACTAGCTGTCAATCAAACACCTTTGAAGTCAACGCAGCTGGTCCTACTGCACTAAACCAGCTCTAGTCTTTTCAATGCATTTATAACATCGACTTTATACATGACTCTACATAAAATGGCATAAAAATAAAACTTCTAAAAATATTTTAATAATTCTAGCTTTACCGTATAGCTTAAATGCATGGCTACATTTCGTTCACTGGGTGTATGGACATTCAGCCACCCAGTTATTTTCTGGTAGCATGGTGAAATTTGTTTATTTTTGTTTTCCATTTTGACAACATTCACATATAGTATTATTCTTACGTTAATATAAAATGTGATGTAGTTATTATCAATGCATTACATTAAAGTCTTTTACCAATAAAATTATACCTTATTCATTCATTTATGATAATTAATAACAAAGTTATGACTTTCTTTGTGGAACCTCTTAATTTGTTCTACTTGTGTGCGCTACGGAAGTATGTCACACGCAGGGTTAAATGGTCATGGCTCAAAGTCCAGGTGCGGCTTTAAATAAGGTTTTGCCTGTGACAAACTGCGCGGAGGAAAATCAGGGGTTAGGTCAAAAGTCGGGGTGCGGCTTTAATTAGGGATGCGGCTACAAATACAGAATTTACGGTAGTCTACATAATAATGGCTGAATGCTTCCCAGAAAAGTCGAGATGGTGTACGATTGAACAGGTCTGCCACGGGATGAAGTGTAAACCTTTGAGCTGTCATAAAGACTGGATGGTGTGTTATGCATGAACCTAACTTTAACATTGACCTATCCCAAGGACTGGAGGTTGCACTGTGTAACATCTCACCTTGACCTTATTGTCTGCAGGTGAAGCCGCTGTGTCGAGACGGCACGCTCGGTCTCACCACCATGTCCGATCAGCCGTCTCTTATCTACCTCCTCGACATCAAACAGGGTAAGTGCCTTCTCTCTCTCATCTACTCAACATCAAACTGGGTAAATGCCCTCTCTCAACTACCTCCCTAACATCAAACAGGGTAAGTGCCATCTCTCTCTTATCTACCTCCTTAACATCAAACAGGGTAAGTGCCATCTCTCTCATCTACCTCCTTAACATCAAACAGGATAAGTGCCATCTCTCTCTTATCTACCTCCTCAACATCAAACAGGGTAAGTGCCATCTCTCTCTCATATACCTCCTCAACATCAAACAGGGTAAGTGCCATTTCTCTCTTATCTAACTCCTTAATATCAAACAGGGTAAGTGTCCTCTCTCATCTACCTCCTCAACATCAAATAGGGTAAGTGCCCTCTCTCATCTACCTCTTTAACATCAAATAGGGTGAATGCATTCTCTCTTTCATCTACCTCCTCAACATCAAACAGGGTAAGTGCCCTCTCTCTCTCATCTACTTCTTCAACATCAAACAGGGTAATTGCCCTCTCTCATCTACCTCCTCAACATCAAAGAGGGTGAATGTCTTCTCTCTCTCATCTACCTCCTCAGCATCAAACAGGGTAAGTGCCCTCTCTCATCGACCTCTTCAACATCAAATAGGGTGAATGCATTCTCTCTTTCATCTACCTCCTCAACATCAAACAGGGTAAGTGCCCTCTCTCTCTCATCTACTTCTTCAACATCAAACAGGGTAATTGCCCTCTCTCATCTACCTCCTCAACATCAAATAGGGTGAATGTCTTCTCTCTCTCATCTACCTCCTCAGCATCAAACAGCGTAATTGTCCTCTCTCTCTCATCTACCTCCTCAGCATCAAACAGGGTAAGTGCCCTCTCTCTCTCATCTACCTCCTCAGCATCAAACAGGGTAAGTGCCCTCTCTCTCTCATCTACCTCCTCGGCATCAAACAGGGTAAGCACTCTTCCTGTGTTGAAATGTTTCATATTTGTTGTTTCTGTGTTTCAGATGAAGCTCAGATCGCTGTGCCTGACTTAGTGAGGCAGCGACCGGCCAATCAAAGCAAACGTCGTTTCTCATTCAAGAGCGTGGGAGAGTCGCATGCCGCCAAAGTGTAAGTATCAGCACCCACTGCACCCAGTAGACACATGTTGTTCTCTTCTCTCATTCAAGAGCGTGGGAGAGTCGCATGCCGCCAAAGTGTAAGTATCAGCACCCACTGCACCCAGTAGACACATGTTGTTCTCTTCTCTCATTCAAGAGCGTGGGAGAGTCGCATGCCGCCAAAGTGTAAGTATCAGCACCCACTGCACCCAGTAGACACATGTTGTTGTTCTCTTCTCTCATTCAAGAGCGTGGGAGAGTCGCATGCCGCCAAAGTGTAAGTATCAGTACCCACTGCACCCAGTAGACACATGTTGTTGTTCTCTTCTCTCACTCAAGAGCGTGGGAGAGTCGCATGCCGCCAAAGTGTAAGTATCAGCACCCACTGCACCCAGTAGACACATGTTGTTGTTCTCTTCTCTCATTCAAGAGCGTGGGAGAGTCGCATGCCGCCAAAGTGTAAGTATCAGTACCCACTGCACCCAGTAGACACATGTTGTTGTTCTCTTCTCTCACTCAAGAGCGTGGGAGAGTCGCATGCCGCCAAAGTGTAAGTATCAGCACCCACTGCACCCAGTAGACACATGTTGTTGTTCTCTTCTCTCATTCAAGAGCGTGGGAGAATTGCACACTGCGAAAGTATAAGTATCAGCACCCACTGCACCCAGTAGACACATGTTGTTATTCTCTTCTCTCACTCAAGAGCGTGGGAGAATCGCACACTGCGAAAGTGTAAGTATCAGCACCCACTGCACCCAGTAGACACATGTTGTTGTTCTCTTCTCTCATTCAATGTAGTATGTTCATTTCATGTAGCACGTACATTTCATGTAGCACTTTCATTTCGTGTAGCACTTTTATTTTGTCAATGGTGCGTATACGGTGTTGTATTAATATTAACAATGTTCACTAAACGTAACGGATTGAAGGCATCGCTATTGACGCACTCCATCACCAGGTGGTGTCCGTTAAATGGGTATGGAATGAAACGACTTGAGCACTGCAGTTTGGTGTTTGGCAACCTTTTAACTGAGTTCCTTGGTTAGTTGACAGAAGTGTTTGTTTACAACGCTGGGCTGGTTGTGTGGCTTCCTACTACCATGTGTTTACTGGTGCCAGCCTCACTCATTTCTCTCTCTTGTATAAGCCCCACAGTCATGAACATCGTCATGCCAGTTTTAAACATCATAATAATATCTTGATTTCATTTACACCTAAATACTCGGAAACCAAGCTCAAGGTCACAGAAAAACATAAGGGTTCATCCATCTCGAACATTGATAAGCATCATGACTATTTGTCCCGTGAATTTTTTTCATTTGGAAAAATGTAAGTCATGCACGACTGCACCAATCGTTTTGATTCACTGGTTTGTTGTAGAAGAAATGAAAGAGGTAGGAGAGTGTTGGGAATAAGACTGATTGACTGGCAGCGTTGGTGGTGTGGGTGGGGCTTGTTTAGGTGGAACTGTAAAAGAATAAAACTAAACATGACTGGCCCAGGTAATTTTGTATATGCTGGTGCATGAACTGGTCATCAGAAGGCGGCAGTGGTGCATGATAGATTAAGGTGTCAACCCCTTAACACCACCCAGCCAACCCTTGTAACATGCACTGTGCCTGCATGATTTAACAGGGTGGGTTACTTAGACATGCCCCTGTAGTAAGACGTGATTGGTCTGAAAATGAGTGAGGGACAAAATCAGTTTGAAGACTTGTCATGAAATTACATTTTTTCTGATTAATTTGAGTAGTGCAACTCAGACATCAAATGTGTTGAAGATTCCAGTATTATGACAGTATCTTTGTTGTACATGGCATATAACAACAGTTGAATTTTAATATTACATTTACAGATGATTAAAATGTAGTATTAACTGACTGACCATTAGTTCAAGTCATCTTGCACCCTGCTGTAAGTCGTTCTTGGAGGCAGAACAAATTAAACTTCCCCAGAGGTGGCAAGAGAACTACATACCCAGCATAGGTCCACTAAAATGTGTCAAAGTTTACATGTTCAGATACATTTAAACTTGAGTTGTTCCTTCTCCCTCGGTGCCACTTCATTGGCTGTCTGCCGTCATGTGATCAGCTCACATTGTATTTTCTTCTCCGTGGGCCCATCTAGTGCAGAACAGCGTCGATCAAAACCGATTTCTGGACCGCTGAATTTCAGCCACGTTGCACACGTGGGTGCAAACCAGGCGAAGGGAATGCAGCCAGATAGGTAAACTTTGGTCTGCCGCGGGGTCGATTGCGCTCTTAGATGCTTCCGGGGGTGGATAGGAGAGGGCTAACATAGCGTGCCTAGCTACTTACACTTGCACGGGGTTTTGGTTCTGCAGGCTGCCGTCATGGCTAACGGTGCTTCTTTAACACATTGCTATCCTAATTCTAATCACACAGGAGGAAGGCTTATATTGGTGTTATTGTTCAGATGTAATAGCATGTCTGAACACTGCATGTTTGGTTCTGATGTCATATTGCAACGGCAGGGCTTGAAACACAAAAGCCTGTTGCTGATGAAAATGGTTTTGTTTCTGTTCCGTGTATATGGTGAGTTTTGTAGTATGTAGGTGAACATTTTTTGATCTGATCATTCTCGGGTTGGTGCAGGGACTACTGCTTATGTTTCTAATGTTGTAATTTGCTTTTCAGATGCTTTGGTGCAGAAAGTTCCAGTGGTGTTACTACGCTGTTTGTTGCTCTGGCTTTGGTGCAGAAAGTTCCAGTGGTGTTACTACGCTGTTTGTTGCTCTGGCTTTGGTGCAGAAAGTTCCAGTGGTGTTACTACGCTGTTTGTTGCTTTGGCTTTGATGCAGAAAGTTCCAGTGGTGTTACTATGCTGTTTGTTGCTCTGGCTTTGGTGCAGAAGGTTCCAGTGGTGTTACTACGCTGTTTGTTGCTCTGGCTTTGGTGCAGAAAGTTCCAGTGGTGTTACTACGCTGTTTGTTGCTCTGGCTTTGGTGCAGAAAGTTCCAGTGGTGTTACTACGCTGTTTGTTGCTCTGGCTTTGGTGCAGAAAGTTCCAGTGGTGTTACTACGCTGTTTGTTGCTTTGGCTTTGGTGCAGAAAGTTCCAGTGGTGTTACTATGCTGTTTGTTGCTTTGGCTTTGGTGCAGAAAGTTCCAGTGGTGTTACTACGCTGTTTGTTGCTCTGGCTTGGTGCAGAAAGTTCCAGTGGTGTTACTACGCTGTTTGTTGCTCTGGCTTTGGTGCAGAAAGTTCCAGTGGTGTTACTACGCTGTTTGTTGCTTTGGCTTTGGTGCAGAAAGTTCCAGTGGTGTTACTACGCTGTTTGTTGCTTTGGCTTTGGTGCAGAAAGTTCCAGTGGTGTTACTACGCTGTTTGTTGCTCTGGCTTGGTGCAGAAAGTTCCAGTGGTGTTACTACGCTGTTTGTTGCTCTGGCTTTGGTGCAGAAAGTTCCAGTGGTGTTACTACGCTGTTTGTTGCTCTGGCTTTGGTGCAGAAGGTTCCAGTGGTGTTACTACGCTGTTTGTTGCTTTGGCTTTTGTGCAGAAAGTTCCAGTGGTGTTACTATGCTGTTTGTTGCTCTGGCTTTGATGCAGAAAGTTCCAGTGGTGTTACTACGCTGTTTGTTGCTCTGGCTTTGGTGCAGAAAGTTCCAGTGGTGTTACTATGCTGTTTGTTGCTCTGGCTTTGGTGCAGAAGGTTCCAGTGGTGTTACTATGCTGTTTGTTGCTTTGGCTTTGATGCAGAAAGTTCCAGTGGTGTTACTACGCTGTTTGGTGCTCTGGCTTTGGTGCAGAAGGTTCCAGTGGTGTTACTACGCTGTTTGTTGCTTTGGCTTTGGTGCAGAAAGTTCCAGTGGTGTTACTACACTGTTTGTTGCTCTGGCTTTGGTGCAGAAAGTTCCAGTGGTGTTACTACGCTGTTTGTTGCTCTGGCTTTGGTGCAGAAAGTTCCAGTGGTGTTACTACGCTGTTTGTTGCTTTGGCTTTGATGTGACATGCTTTGTAAAGTCTTTGTACTAATTCCACTGTGGCTATGTGCATGCAACCATGACAGATGTTTCTTGCTTATCATTTGTGCAATTTTTTGACTGTTTTTATATTATTATCCTTGTCAGTGTATCTTTGATCTCTTGTCATACTTTTAGTGTTAACTAGTTAACATTATCATGAATAAATCACCAGGTTTGTTTACTTTTAGACTATAACGCAGCCAAATTTCTTTGTAAAATCAGCTCTGTTGGCTACATCAAGAACATGTGGTGACTTCTGGTGCTTACCACAAGGTGGAGCTGCTGTCCACTCAAGATGACCTGTTGACCTCTGTGACAATACATTGAAACAAATAGGGCAGATCTTTTACTGAAGTGCTTAGAATTGAAACATTTTGGTGATATTGCAAGAAAAACTTTACTCCAGTTACACGTGTTCAGTTTATTTCCACATGTATTGTGGAGGATGAAGGAGGTGTGATATATTGTGGATCTTGACCGATTGTGTTTGTCTTCTTTAGTCGGGCAGACCGCAAGTCGCGTCTCATCTCTGGCCCGACCAACTTCAGCCATGTTGCACACATGGGCCCTGACAAACGCATGCAGGTGCTCGTTGACCTGCCAAAGGTAAGGGAGAGAAGAGAGAATAAATGAAACACTTCCTCAATTGTCAGACTCATTGTGTCTTGGCATAGCAGGTGGGTCTAGTTAGCTTACTACTATAATGTTCACTGCAAATGTAAAGCAGGTGGGTCTAGTTAGCTTACTACTATAATGTTCACGGCAAATGTAAAGCAGCTGGGTCTAGTTAGCTTACTACTATAATGTTCACTGCAAATGTAAAGCAGCTGGGTCTAGTTAGCTTACTACTATAATGTTCACGGCAAATGTAAAGCAGCTGGGTCTAGTTAGCTTACTACTATAATGTTCACTGCAAATGTAAAGCAGCTGGGTCTAGTTAGCTTACTACTATAATGTTCACGGCAAATGTAAAGCAGCTGGGTCTAGTTAGCTTACTACTATAATGTTCACTGCAAATGTAAAGCCGTGGGATAATCTATCGAGCTCCATTGTACTTTGGCGTTGTCACAAAATAACATGTAGTTCTTCCCTTCGATGAATGTTTTGTTGTAAACAATATGTTTGTCATGTGGAGTTGTATGAACCTCATTTATACTAAGGCAATGTTACAGAGATCCAACCTGTTTTGTTGTAAACAATATGTTCGTTATGTGGAGTTGTATGAACCTCATTTATACTAAGGCAATGTTACAGAGATCCAACCTGTTTTGTTGTCAACAATATGTCCGTCATGTAGAGTTGTAAGAACCTCATGTATACTAAGATAATGTTAAAGAACAATTTTATTAAAATGGTTCCACTGAAATTGTGTACCGATGCCAGTTATTTAACTGTTGGAACCATGTCTCAAAATTTATGTGATAAATGAAAACAAAAAGTAACCAAAAGGAGTATTTATTGTTCTCGAAAAGACATACAAATGATAATGAAATGTAAATTATGGCATATAGAAGAGGAAAATGTTTTATTTTCTAGTTGTAATGTTGACATGGACAGTTGTATTAGCCGAGGTGCGCCTGAGTTGCTGTAGGAAGTAGATGTGTCAAATGAGCCGTGTCTGTCTCAGAATGTGGCGGGTGTGGACGATGAATGGGTTGCTGTAGGAAGTAGATGTGTCAAATGAGCCGTGTCTGTCTCAGAATGTGGCGGGTGTGGACGATGAATGGGTTGCTGTAGGAAGTAGAAGTGTCAAATGAGCAGTGTCTGTCTCAGAATGTGGCGGGTGTGGACGATGAATGGGTTGCTGTAGGAAGTAGATGTGTCAAATAAGGCCGTGTCTGTCTCAGAATGTGGCGGGTGTGGACGATGAATGGGTTGCTGTAGGAAGTAGAAGTGTCAAATGAGCAGTGTCTGTCTCAGAATGTGGCGGGTGTGGACGATGAATGGGTTGCTGTAGGAAATAGAAGTGTCAAATGAGCAGTGTCTGTCTCAGAATGTGGCGGGTGTGGACGATGAATGGGTTGCTGTAGGAAGTAGATGTGTCAAATGAGCCGTGTCTGTCTCAGAATGTGGCGGGTGTGGACGATGAATGGGTTGCTGTAGGAAGTAGATGTGTCAAATGAGCCATGTCTGTCTCAGAATGTGGCGGGTGTGGACGATGAATGGGTTGCTGTAGGAAGTAGATGTGTCAAATGAGCCGTGTCTGTCTCAGAATGTGGCGGGTGTGGACGATGAATGGGTTGCTGTAGGAAGTAGAAGTGTCAAATGAGCAGTGTCTGTCTCAGAATGTGGCGGGTGTGGACGATGAATGAGTTGCTGTAGGAAGTAGAAGTGTCAAATGAGCCATGTCTGTCTCAGAATGTGGCGGGTGTGGACGATGAATGAGTTGCTGTAGGAAGTAGATGTGTCAAATAAGGCCGTGTCTGTCTCAGAATGTGGCGGGTGTGGACGATGAATGGGTTGCTGTAGGAAGTAGATGTGTCAAATGAGCCGTGTCTGTCTCAGAATGTGGCGGGTGTGGACTATGAATGAGTTGCTGTAGGAAGTAGATGTGTCAAATGAGCCGTGTCTGTCTCGGAATGTGGCGGGTGTGGACGATGAATGGGTTGCTCTAGGAAGTAGATGTGTCAAATGAGCCGTGTCTGTCTCAGAATGTGGCGGGTGTGGACGATGAATGGGTTGCTGTAGGAAGTAGAAGTGTCAAATGAGCAGTGTCTGTCTCAGAATGTGGCGGGTGTGGACGATGAATGGGTTGCTGTAGGAAGTAGAAGTGTCAAATGAGCAGTGTCTGTCTCAGAATGTGGCGGGTGTGGACGATGAATGAGTTGCTGTAGGAAGTCGATGTGTCAAATAAGGCCGTGTCTGTCTCAGAATGTGGCGGGTGTGGACGATGAAGGAAGTAGAGCTCAAGTCAGCTCGCAGCAGAATGTTGTGTCTCAGCGCGAAGTCGAGTACGTTCGCCAGTCATCCGCATCTCTGCCCAGTGCACACTCTAACGGTGAGTGTTCACAAAGGGCGCTCTGGTAGAGTCATAGAGGGCGCTCCGGTAGAGTCATAGAGGGTGCTCTGGTAGCTCCAGGCGTAGTGTCCGTTTTGTTTTGCGGTTGTGTGTTTTGTTGGTCATTAATAATGCTTGTCTCATCTTTACAAAATTTCTTTCCAAATGCAGTTTAATTATGCGTGATCGTTGTATGCCTTTCATCGTTTTAAGAAATATATTATTGCACAAAATCAGTTACATATTCTAATGATGTAAGACTAGCTTTTTATGCACAACACCTGCTAAAATGTTCCTTTTAAGTGATACATAATATGACTGGCTACAAGTGTGGCTCAGTTTGATCGTCCGTTTTTATGTAGCAAGTTTCTAATGACCGGTGTGAGATACACAACTTAGTAAAACTTAGATGAGTAGTGTAAACGTTCTGTTATGGAATATGTTGTGTTTGGCTCATGTTTGACCAGCTGGTGTGGTTTCTCTGTCTGCATGGATTCATTCTCACTTAGATGAGTAGTGTAAACGTTCTGTTATGGAATATGTTGTGTTTGGCTCATGTTTGACCAGCTGGTGTGGTTTCTCTGTCTGCATGGATTCATTCTCACTTAGATGAGTAGTGTAAACGTTGTGTTATGGAATATGTTGTGTTTGGCTCATGTTTGACCAGCTGGTGTGGTTTCTCTGTCTGCATGGATTCATTCTCACTTAGATGAGTAGTGTAAACGTTGTGTTATGGAATATGTTGTGTTTGGCTCATGTTTGACCAGCTGGTGTGGTTTCTCTGTCTGCATGGATTCATTCTCACTTAGATGAGTAGTGTAAACGTTGTGTTATGGAATATGTTGTGTTTGGCTCATGTTTGACCGGCTGGTGTGGTTTCTCTGTCTGCATGGATTCATTCTCACTTAGATGAGTAGTGTAAACGTTGTGTTATGGAATATGTTGTGTTTGGCTCATGTTTGACCACTGGTGTGGTTTCTCTGTCTGCATGGATTCATTCTCACTTAGATGAGTAGTGTAAACGTTCTGTTATGGAATATGTTGTGTTTGGCTCATGTTTGACCAGCTGGTGTGGTTTCTCTGTCTGCATGGATTCATTCTCACTCTGCCATATACTGTTGTTGAGAACTAGCTGTGCATGAAACTGTGGTGTGTCACCAGCAGTGGTTTAGTTATCAATATCATTTGTTTGCATTAATTGGTTGTTTTTGATAGTTTTATGATGTGATTTTAAAACTCCTTCCGAAAACCATTTAGCCCATCACAAATTTGTTTGTAACTTTAGTGTGAACAGTTGTTTAGTCTTATGCAGTAATGTGAATTTTTTTTACAATCATATAAATAAGTTGTATTAAGTAACATGCAAGAGTGTGAATAGCCGCACCATTAGTTAGTCTGTAGAGCCAGACTACTTTTGCCATTTCTTGCACAATTTCTACAGGGTCCAGTCGAAAAAATTATATTTTTTTATTCGGTCGAAACTTGACCAAGACATTTTCAGAAACGAGCTAGTGCATCGTAACAGATTATTTATTATAGGAATGAGCTAGCGTGTCAGTAGATTACCTGAGTTTGTCAGCATGTAGCACGCGAGAAGAACTTGTTCTCTTGCTGCATGTGGCACGCGAGAAGAGCCTGTTCTCTTGCTGCATGTGGCACGCGAGAAGAGCCTGTTCTCTTGCTGCATGTGGCACGCGAGAAGAGCCTGTTCTCTTGCTGCATGTGGCACGGGAGAAGAGCCTGTTCTTTTGCTGCATCTACCATTTTATCTCATGTATCCACCTCGAAACTGTGCACAATCTAAAATGGCCAACTATGTTGTATTGTATCAATACACACCCTGGTTGATTCTGGAAACAATTTCTCCTAAAGAAAAGCCGTTCATTATATAGACATGTTGAAGAAATTGTGTTATTTTAAAATCCCTCCTCACATCAATTAGCCCATTGCAATTCAAATTTTGCTGGTTTTTGAATCTGCAGAAATTGTTAGCTTGGATTAACAAGTTTGGACCAACTAGGCCTGGACATTCCTTTGTCATAGGTTACTTATTGCTAATCACAAAGTGTACTGATAAGTTCTAAGTTTTTAATTTCCAATAGATGACATTTGGGAATATAGGAACCACAGCAGTATTTTATAATTTCATCTTATGTCAGTTTGTGTGCACAATTTTGAGTGGATACGGCTTGAGGGATGCATGTTGTTTGTGGAGTTGTGGTCATGTTGTTTGTGGAGTTGTGGGCATGTTGTTTGTGGTTGTGGGCATGTGTCCCTGCATGTGTGGCATGACGTCTTATCTGGCTGTGTGCAGGCACTGGCAGTAAGATGTCTAGACGGGGTAGCCTGCCAGACGACCCCCGTCCACCCTCCACTGGCTCCTCCGAGGTAACTCTTACTCTAGTCTCCCCACTCAGTAGCACATCTACCCTTGTCATGGTAACACGTCTGTCTGTGTGCCTGCTATCAAGTCCTGCCAATTCTTTCACTTTCAGTTGAGCTTTGTTTGTGACTCAAACAATTCTGTACAACATCTTGCAGATTTGATCTCTCTGCATAGTTAAAAGATCTTTTGATAATTTATTCATATGCTGCAGATTACCATAGCTCACTTAACTTTAAGTACTGTGGAATTGTAATTTGTTAGCTGTAAGACATTTGCATTGTTTCTTAATTTAGGGACCAAAGAACTGCTTAATTTGCACCTCAACATAAAGATGTATAATGGTAAATATGACTGAAACTTACAAACAAATTTTATAGCAATAAAGATAAAAAATAGTTAAAGAAGATACAACGTGTCTGATTCTTGATAGCAGGTGTTTGTCTTAGTTTCTGCCCCATGTTGAGTGCTTGTGACTGTGCTACAGGGTGCAACGGAGATGTTGAATCGTTACCCGTCGACTCAGTCCACAACTAGCAGCGAGCGTAGTTCCACCCCACCCACCTCCAACCGGCACAGTCTCGTGGAGGACCAGGCTGGCTGCCGCGGCACTGCCGGCAACACACAGGACAGTGTGTGTTAGACCGTCAGCAAACTACACCTGACACTGCCATCTGTTAGACAGTCGGCAAACTACACCCAACACTGCCATGACACACAGTGTTACACACGCCGTCCTTTATGAAGTGACTCAACATAAAGCGCCATGACTGTGAACATAAGGTGTCACCTTTCATGAAGTGACTGAACATGATGTGCCATCCTTTGTGAAGTGACTATGAACACAAAATGTCATCCTTCATGAAGTGACTGTGAACATGAGGCGCCATCCTTCATGAAGTGATTGTAAACATGAGGCACCATCCTTCGTGAAATGACTGTGAACATGATGTGCCATCCTTCGTGAAGTGATTGTGAACACGAGGCGTCATCCTTCGTGAATCAACTGTGAACATGAAGCAGGCAGTCACTGAAGGAGTGGCCACTGCAGGGATGTGTAGGAGCATACTGGTAGTTCCATCATGAAATAAAGCGCATCGTATAATGAGTGGCATCAAAGTCAGATTGTACCACTAGATGGCAGCACATTGCCTGGCAAAGAACTGCGTAAATATCGAGTGGTTTGTAGAATTGTTGGGGGCGTATGCCTCAAGGTAACCAATATTGCTGTGTCACATCACCAAGCATTTAGGATAATCTTACTCATGGATTGCATATCTGGATGATGAAGCCAAGAAGGTTTCTTGTCGCTTTGATTGGTACAATCACATAGTGGCTGCAGTGCTGTGTTGCCACTGTCTGTGTTTGATTTGTGATACAAGTGTGAGGGTTTGTGTCCTGTCAGTTGGTTCATACCTGACATGGATGCTTACAATCAGTTAGACATACGCATGTACAGTTTATCACATAGGAGATAATTGTAGAATCTTTCAGTCATCAGTCAGGCAGCAGGGCAGACACAGTGAGCACGTTGATCAAAATCTTGAATTCTTTATAGAGAGAATGTGAAACTAGCACAGTGTTGGAAATATTCTTTCAGTTGCTGCTGTGAGGTGTCGATCCCGCGGCAGTGATGTGCTACTTGCAACGTAAACATGTCTTGTGCCACTGTAAAAGGGCATCACCTGCAATGTCAGTCTTCTGTACCATTGCATGTAAATACGCACACATCAAAGGTTACGTTTGACAGCAAGTAGGTCTATTGTGATATTTGTGTTGACGTGTGCATGCGCACATACTTGTGTTTGTCTTTTATACATCTGTCCTGTCTGTCTGTAGTGGACACTAGTATGGGTTCTGCCACGATTGTTCGCACAGAATAGTACACAACATTGCGGCAAATATGGTGGTGTGCCATAAACCCACACTGCCTTGACTAACTATTGGGGACACCCGAGACAGTTTGCTTTACTGGGTTACTTTGTTTTTCCTACTATCACATAGAAGCTTAATTAAATGAACTAATAATTGCATGTGGAAATGTCTGCTAGTAAGTGACGTTACAGTGATTGTACATTGTACATGTAGTACCACTGACAGTCTCCTTTCTCGTGCAATGGCTACAACTGTTAAACAAGTTTCTGCGATGTGATTGCTCTTAGTGGGGCTCGTCATTTCATCAAGTGCTCGTTTTTCTAATTGAATTTATACATGTGTATCTATACATAACTTAACATGTACATTTCTACACTATTTTGTACATTATGTGCAGACTTGCTACATGTAAATTGCATATACACATGCACGCACACACACTCAAAATGTAATTAATGACTAACAGATTGTTCTCTTGCTGACCGATTGTGGCTTTGTCAAAATCAGCTTTGATTTATTTAAGATAATGCTTATTGTAATAATGCCTATTACTCTTACTGTACGTAATGTATATTAGGCATATTTCTAATGAATACAGTTGGCATTGTATCATTGAAAGGATCTAATGAATACAGTTGGCATTGTATCATTGAAAGGATCTAATGAATACAGTTGGCATTGTATCATTGAAAGGATCTAATGAATACAGTTGGCATTGTATCATTGAAAGGATCTAATGAATACAGTTGGCATTGTATCATTGAAAGGATCTAATGAATACAGTTGGCATTGTATCATTGAAAGGATCTAATGAATACAGTTGGCATTGTATCATTGAAAGGATCTAATGAATACAGTTGGCATTGCATCATTGAAAGGATCTAATGAATACAGTTGGCATTGTATCATTGAAAGGATCTAATGAATACAGTTGGCATTGTATCATTGAAAGGATCTAAACAGTGCCAAGCAAAGTTCACTTGTTCAGCTTTTTCCGTCTGTCATCATGGTGCCAAGAAGAGTCAACTTAATATCTCAATTTTTGGACCCAAAGTGTTGTCGCACATTGTTAAACTGCAAAGCATTATTGCTTTGATCAAAACTTGTAGGTGGTCTATGTAAATTCAGTGATTTCTTTACATCACCGATTATTGTGAGATGTTTTAGTAACAGCATCAGTTTGAATTCTGCATCCGCATGGTGTCTAACAAACCAGCATCTCTAATATAATATATATCTTGACAACACAGACTACTAGGAATAATAAAACCGTAAAATGAACAACCACATCTCACCAGCGACTCTAGTTCATCTGTACTGATATAGATGGAGCTACTTGTTGGGTGATAAAGTTGCGTCACGTTGTCGTGCACCAGTGGTCGATCATTGCTTTCAACATCAATTTAGTAATATATTACAATTGATTATGTGATGTTATTTATGTTGTCTTCAGATATCGTCCGACTTGCATTATACATGTTACATTGCAGCTGACCACAGCAACAGTCTAGTGGCGAACAGGTCTTATATGTACAAACATCAAGCACCAAATCAGTGTAGGAATGAGCCTATGGGGTGGGGGGGTGGGTTGGGGGATGGGGGGTAGGTTGGGGGTTGGGGGGTAGGGTGTGTCACAATGATTTTGGTTGTATGTATTTGTACAGATGTATGTCGCGTCTCTGTAAGGATTCTTTCCTGCATCTGCTGAGTAAATGCAGAATGACATCGTGTAACGTGGTCTTCCTTCTTGTTTCTTGTGTCTGTCAAGTCTAGCCCTTCGTCTACATCTTATATCTCTAGCCCTTTATCTACATCTTATATCTCAATCAATTTATTTCACAGATGTACATTATGTGTATATCTGTGTTATGAAGCAGAATGTTAGAACCTTATTTCACGTACACATGACGCCTTCAAGGTGTAGCGTAAAGTCTTGTTTATTATTACCTGTCTTGCCGCAACCCCAGTCTGTGTCATCGCACTATAATGTCACGCAAGCTTCCATAATTCCATCTCTATCATTTCAAAATTAATTAATTATGCACTCAACTAAATTATCATCCATCTATTAATTGTATTATTTGATGTCTGTGGACAAGTAATTAAATATTAATCGAAACCAATATGTCATGAAGCACCACATATGATAATATGGACATTGAATATGTTGTTCTTGGTCTTGCACACTTTTACTTTTGTTGTGTTCGTTAATCATGAACGGTTGCTAGATTCAGTTTTATTAAGGAGAGTAAAAAAGCAGACCACCATAAATTAGCAAGTTT
This sequence comes from Escarpia spicata, assembly GCA_963995525.1. NCBI lineage: Eukaryota > Metazoa > Annelida > Polychaeta > Sabellida > Siboglinidae > Escarpia > Escarpia spicata. The sequence continues at coordinate 2,264,836 of OZ023211.1, forward strand.
AAAAAAAAAATTGAAAATATATCCATAAATTACTGTAAACTATGCACCCAATTCACTTGTCTTTTCTTTGCCAAGTGCACAGTTTATTTCCCTCCATATTTCCTACGAACAGCTGCAGTGTAAATCGCAAGCACGCTTCATACACCTCAACACACACCAATTCACACTTCAACGGACATCGCAGTAATTACACTACACGGTAGGATTTAATTATTAACATAGAACAGACACGGTGCTATACCACCGCAATGCTTATCTCGACATCAGAATTGTACATAATGCATGCAAATATCAAAATTATATTGTGTGTATTTATTTACAGTGCTAATGATGATTATGCCCCACCCCATTTGTTTGTACCGCAACAATCGGGGCGCAGGACATCGGTTTGTACATGCATAAAACAAACGACCTCTTTCAAACACCGTCCATCTGCGGTCACCCACTATGCAACATCATAGTGGCGCCCTCTGTTGCCTCCTGGTGGTGTTTTCGTCGGACCCACGCATGAGCATCGTTTGAAGGAAGACATCAACACGTCTCGTTCCCATGTTATTGGTGCAGTGCCTTATTCTGCAAGACAACACAACCTTAATATCATATGAAACATGAATGTAAACATGTCAAATCATGGAGGTGTAAGGTTATTGATATAAATGGTCACAGTATCATCCTCAAGGGTGATTTCTGACCAATTTGAACGTTCTTGCATCAAAAATGCGACATTTGGTACGTTATCCCATATTCATAACAACATAAAAGGCCAACAAAATTAGTAAGAAAGTACTACGGAATTTAGATACCCATTATATGAACATTTATGTTAGTGAAATAAATTGCTGACAGCTGCTAGTTTTAAGACCTAAAGTAAATTGTTGATTAAACAGAAATGCACTTTCACAAGAAGGTTGCTTCACATTGATGTGTTGGGAGCAGACAGATCTGTGGCAAAAATAACTTTCTTCTTGCTTCTACAAATTCTATTTTCAGAATGTCTGACGTTGTGACAACAGGAGAATCAATTTAGCCTAACACGAGTGGGAGTCGGCCAGGAATAGCACAAAAATTTACAATGGCAGTCGACACAGTAGCTGTAGGGATTGTAAATGCTGATATCCAAACAATCTCTTTGTTGTAATTCAAGTTATGCAACCTTCTTAATGTCTCTCACTTCTGACATATTTGTCAATTTCAAACTTCCTTTCGTATGTTTCACTACCGACACTGTTTTTTCTCAGCTCTTGAAAGTTTCAACAATGGCTCAGAAATAGTTTTGTGTTCATTCCTGAATACTGCAATTTCCCTGCAAACTATCAGCACTCGTAACATTTCTTTGACTTGGCAGGATTTGTATATTCTACTAATGTGTCGGTGTAGTGCCTTCGATGAGCATATTGTAATACTTGTAGTGTAAAAGTGTGCCACCTTTAGAAACGAGATGGGCCCTAGATTTTGAACTACTAATATTAATAAACTTTAATATAATATTAATATCCTATATTTATATATTCCTAACATAGGACCATTATCTCATTTTTGCATCGTTCTAAAAAGGCAGATCGCTGTTTTAAGGCCAGACTGCAGAAAGGATTTTTTTTAATTTGTGCATTTTTTCTGCCCAAAATATGGAATGAAAATTATACATTCTGATCAGAACATTGTTCCATGTTTTGTTTATATTTTTTTTTTTAAATAAGTTTTCTGTAAAGTGTGAACAAAAAGCTTGGTTTTTTGCAACAAAATGCTTATACCTTTCAAACTATTGATGATTTAAAAACATGTTAATTTCACAGAGCAGTCTTCTGTGCAACACTGAAAACTTTATTTGCATAGCATAATTACTCCCAGAGATATCCCATTTCAAAATAGTGAAATTTGAGAATTTTTTTAGACAATAACCATCAACGTTTATATAATGAATTTGATTACTTGTTATGGACAAGCTTGATTGAGTACGACTCACTTGGAGGTAAGTAATTGTCATAGAAGTGAACTTTATTGATAGTATGCATACAAAGGTATCATAATCTGGCAGAAAACTAATGAGTAATATAAAATAATAAAAAAAGTTTTTACCCCTTGTGTAGATAATGTTTTAAACTAAAAGCTTTAGCTTAACATTTTTATACTGTTAGTATACATAGTATAACCAGAAATATGATGTGTCATTATTTGCACCAAAAAATATTTTTGGTGATTTAGAGAGCACTGTTTTCAGAGGTTGTATATCGTATCTTGTGTAATGGAGCAGTCTGCTGTGTGCTATGCTAGATGTACACCTGGTCTGGGTATCCTGCATTTGGGAATATATATTTGTTAAAATAACTACAATATGCAATCATTTTTACAAATGCACACACACAACACACGTTAAAATCTCACAAGGTAGATTTATTTCTCATTTGCATGCTGTTTAAAATCGGTCACAAGAACAAACTTGACACAAGAGCCGTGACCATGCTGGCCCAGCTCCTTGTGTGAGTGGACATTGGACAGACATTCAGAGACAACATGCACTCCTAGAAACCTGTGTGGCCACTACATATCACCACAACCCATACAAAGTCATTAACCCATGTCAACCACCGAGCTTACAAATTGTCACCTACACCACCAGACGGCAGCACCAGGCAACCAGTCCGAGATGTGCGGTATCTTCCAGGTGGCCAGTCGATTACGCTTAGCAATCTAAATATCCCATTTCAAATTTCTTGTGACATGCAGAATCGGCAAAATGGTACATCTTAATTACTTAACTTACATGCGAGAAATTATCGACGGAGAAGTGGATAATTAATAATTGATTTGTACTGGATACCTCCCACTAACATAACCAGCAACTGAATCGCTACACAGATGAGAGCTGGCAACTGACTACAGCTGCAAACTATAGACATTCAAATGACTAACTCAGCCACACAACAACCAGTCCGACATAGGATTTATCAACACACATAAAACAGTGCTCAAGAGTGAGTGACACAAGTGGAGACTTGTCGTGAGAGTCTACGCGCGTGTGTGTGTGTGTATTTCTGCATACACGCACGCCCACAGTTTTGTGTACATGCATATGTACATCTATATGCAGCTGCTACATTATAGTTATCATACTATATTTATCATACATCAAACAAAAGCTTTGGCTACGGCCTCCCCGTCCCACGTCAATAACAATAAACTTGAAATAATCACAAAACAGTTTCATTTCAGTTAAACAAGTCGCCCTACCGCTGGGTTAATGCATGTATTTATCTTAAGACACCCATCGGAAGCGCCCTATCATTTTAACATCCCTTCTTAACACCCTCGGTCGTTGTAGTCCTGTATTAAATATAACAATAACTGTTAAGCCGGCAACTTTAAAGCATGTCGCCCTGGCCTTGACAACTCTCCTTATGTTAAGAAATGCTCCATAATTAATATACTACACCCTGTGCAAACTTGGAGTGATTAGTCTATTCTGCTCACAAAAAGGGTGTAAATGTCGGTCATCTCCCTTCCACTCATCAAAGACTGCTTTGACACCTGGTGTCAATGGCAGCAACAACAATATGACTCATTGCAGACACGCCACATTCTCTTAGTTGAAATCTAGACTTTTGATTTTAAATTTTGTATAAATCTACATCACATTTTTCACTGATTAACCGTTAGCACTTCTATTGTGGCGCCATCTACCTGTATGTCAAATATACCTACATCGACCAAAATCTGCTGCGTTTACTCAGAAATTTGCATCAAACGTAATTTCTCACTGACATTAGAAGTTTGTCATTCAGATGTCTACTTGTGTCAAATACAAGAAAATACATACTTTATCACAACTTGTACAATTGAAGAAAATTCATATTAAAATGGGAAACAGCCAAAGTTTCAAGTTGTATACGTGAAATACATATGGTGTGACATCACCGACACTGTGAGCATTAGGAACAGCCCCTCCCTAGCGTATCTACTTTCCCACAGCTAAATGTTGGATGGGCTGAGCCCAACATCACCGTGGATCCATGCACTTAGTAGTCCCACCAACTGACGAGTCAGTGTTCTAAACTCGACCGTAGATTCCCTGCAACATCTCATCGATAAGGTACACGGCGTACACACGGTTGTATCTACCACAGGAAAACACAACGTGTGATACTATACAGCAAGAGACAATGATAAACTAATAGAACGTCACCTCTCACTGGTGCCCCGTCTTACAGGATTCAGGCTCGCACACAATGGCTGTGTGTACATGGTATGTCTGTGTCCACATCACACACGATGTACTAATGATGCACACCTACGTGCACACATTGTAAATGTGTGTACAAAGTTTTTGTGCACTTGCCACTGAGACGTGGCGATGTATAGTCGGCGGCCTGCGTAGACGTATGCACAGACAACATTAGAGTAACAAGAATACACAGCCCTCGAATGTGGGCGACATCCACGTGTGCACACATCCGAGTAATACGACCTGTCAAATGTCATCCCTGGGACTGACAGGTGTCACGTGACACCTGATCAGCTGTCACCGAGTCTGGCCGAATGTCAAACTGATATGTGTCACGTATGAAAACGTCTGGGTGACGGCAGTCGATATAGTGTCGTCATCGGAGAAATTTAACAAGATTTTCATCAAAGGCAGTCCCTGCACAAGCCGTCCAATCGGACGTCAAATGAATCAGTGTAGTGCCACCTTGTGTGAAATGTAAGCACTGCACGGAGGCAGTACGGTCGCACCGCTGATCAAGAACATCAACGGAAGATACCGACGTGAATGTCGGTGATAGAGAATTCTAACCAGACTGCCACAATGGTCGTCGGAACGAAGTCCAGTGCTGCCCCTGGTGTGATACGTAGGTGCGTACATCAACCAGTCATGCTAGAGCCACGAGTGGGTGATGGTGTTGGTGACTGAGTGGTCGTGCAGCTGTCGATACATTCAGCCTGCGGTCGTGGAGACTCAGCTCTTCTCGTTGGGCGTAGCGAGGAACTCGTCGGCGCGCTTGTGCGACTCGAGGGCCTTGATCGTGTACGTGTCATGCGGGATGTCGGACTTGCGGCGGATCAACGGCTTGTCCTTGTTCTTGGCAATGCGTCCGATCTGCACCTGCAGCGGGACAGAAAGGAGAGAGCACATGCAGCTAGACTGGCCTGAGGACGGGCGACGTGTCCAGTGCGTCATCATGGAGACACGGATAAGAGCAGAGTGTGCAGACATGCAGGGCAGTGAAATTGGTGACAAGTGAAGGGACATCGATGGACACCAGGACGTCACGTATACTACAGGACGGAGGCTATGGAGACTTGGTGGTCATCACAGTCTGACAATCAACCTGTCCCAGGGTGCAACGTGAGAAGAAAATGCACAAGCAACAGAGAGAGAGAGAGCGAGAGACAGAGAGAGAGAGAGAGAGAGACAGAGAGAGAGAGAGAGAGAGAGAGAGACATGGATGACAGCATCATGGAATTCAGCATCAATGGAGATAGCATCCTAGCACATTGACAGAACTAAGTGGTGAGCATAGCGCATCAAGGTGACACAGAGTGCCGATCAAGTATGTCAATGGTGCACAGGACAGTGCACTGACTCCATGAAGTGCCTAGAAAGAATGCAGCAGCATCAAAAAGACAGTCGACAGAGCAGGTAACCACAGAGTGCGTAGTGCATCCGACATTGTGCATACACAGGTATAGGTGTGACTGTGCATGGTGCTAACACGGACATCACGACAAGGATCAATGACAACAGCACCAACACAACAAACTGTACCAATTTCCCTTTACCGTTCAGTTAATACAAATTATGAACAGTGAACACATTTCGTCACAAAGCTTGTACGAACCTGGGATATTAGTGAAAATTACCCAAACTTTGATTAAATTAACTGTTAAAGCTATGCTATCAGCAAAACGTGATCAAAAACATAACCTGACTAGCAATTACACTGACAGTTATCTCCCTTGTCTGTAACATTACTCCATCTGATGGGAACAAGAGAACAGTGACAAACTATCTATCTTATCAAAGTCGCTTTATCGCCTACACCACAATTATTTATATAATTATTTAGTATTATTTACACTATGGAAGCAATTATGAAAACACTATAAATTATTACAATGTCGTAAATACGAGCTGCATCAAAATATCAGCTTTGTAAATGGTTTGTTAATACATAGAAAATATGTTTGTTGATAATTGTCACATAACATTTAAAATAATTAATGATCCACACATCATATTCTGAGTTAATAATCTTGTAAATGGTGGACACATTTTAGTACAACACTGATATAGACTACAGTATGACAAACTTCTGTGCCACCAATATTCTTGGATTCGCCAGCTCAGTGGCACATCAAAACCAAATGGTAAGGTAATCTCATGATCAGTGTACAAAGGTAAAAGCCATCAAGAGACGTATGGATGTGCTAAGGAGGATAATACTGTGGTAATATTAAAAAGATAGATTTTCAGAAGATTGCAAAATGACACTGTGTTTCCTGTTGACCTATGACAGACAGGGAGTGAGTTCCACAGTGCTGGTGCGGCAACCGAGAAGGCTCAAGTTCCAAGAGACAGGGAGTGAGTTCCACAGTGCTGGTGCGGCAACCGAGAAGGCTCAAGTTCCAAGAGACAGGGAGTGAGTTCCACAGTGCTGGTGCGGCAACCGAGAAGGCTCAAGTTCCAAGAGACAGGGAGTGTGTTCCACAGTGCTGGTGCGGCAACCGAGAAGGCTCAAGTTCCAAGAGACAGGGAGTGAGTTCCACAGTGCTGGTGCGGCAACCGAGAAGGCTCAAGTTCCAAGAGACAGGGAGTGAGTTCCACAGTGCTAGTGCGGCAACCGAGAAGGCTCAAGTTCCAAGAGACAGGGAGTGAGTTCCACAGTGCTGGTGCGGCAACCGAGAAGGCTCAAGTTCCAAGAGACAGGGAGTGAGTTCCACAGTGCTAGTGCGGCAACCGAGAAGGCTCAAGTTCCAAGAGACAGGGAGTGAGTTCCACAGTGCTGGTGCGGCAACCGAGAAGGCTCAAGTTCCAAGAGACAGGGAGTGAGTTCCACAGTGCTGGTGCGGCAACCGAGAAGGCTCAAGTTCCAAGAGACAGGGAGTGAGTTCCACAGTGCTGGTGTGGCAACCGAGAAGGCTCAAGTTCCAAGAGACAGGGAGTGAGTTCCACAGTGCTAGTGTGGCAACCGAGAAGGCTCAAGTTCCAAGAGACAGGGAGTGAGTTCCACAGTGCTGGTGCGGCAACCGAGAAGGCTCAAGTTCCAAGAGACAGGGAGTGTGTTCCACAGTGCTGGTGTGGCAACCGAGAAGGCTCAAGTTCCAAGAGACAGGGAGTGAGTTCCACAGTGCTAGTGTGGCAACCGAGAAGGCTCAAGTTCCAAGAGACAGGGAGTGAGTTCCACAGTGCTAGTGTGGCAACCGAGAAGGCTCAAGTTCCAAGAGACAGGGAGTGAGTTCCACAGTGCTAGTGTGGCAACCGAGAAGGCTCAAGTTCCAAGAGACAGGGAGTGAGTTCCACAGTGCTAGTGTGGCAACCGAGAAGGCTCAAGTTCCAAGAGACAGGGAGTGAGTTCCACAGTGCTGGTGCGGCAACCGAGAAGGCTCAAGTTCCAATGTTTGTCTCTAGACACATAAAGTATATTAGAACCAGACAATTGAAGCTGTCTGGACGAATGAATCTGTAATTGTTCAGATCTTTTGAAAGTAATATGATATCGCACAGGGAGCCAGTGCAGTGATTTCAGAAGTGGCACTGAGCAAGCGAAACGAGGAGATCGTAACTACACTTGTCAAACAATTCCGGACACATTGACATTTTGTGATATCCTTGGTAGGAATATTGTGAAAAAAGGAACATCAGTTCATATCCACTGCTAACAAGAGCTGTTGCTATAGGGGTAGGGCAACAGAAAGAGACATCTACCAGTGAAGGTCACGCATGTGGTACAAACAGTTACGACAGAGAACAAAGGTATCCTTGCGTCTGTTATTTCCCCAGTTTTGTCTTAGTACAGTTACCAAACAAACCCTTTGGAAATGAAACAACAGCTCACAAACGTCACTAGCCACTGGCAGGATGCATGTTACAACCATTCTTAGAAGTGCAGCCTGGATATTGTGACCACTTTCAGAAGTGGTCACTATAGAGAAGTGTGTATAGTGCAGAGGGGTCTCCGCAAATTAAAGCTACTCTGAAAAAACTGTTTAAATTACATCTAGTTATCTATTGCACCATGCGATACAAATTATAGTTATATATCAGACATATGATCCAGTAATCAAATGTCAAGACCAGGTGATTCTTATGCCTTATTATATCACAAAGACAACCATCATAACACATATTAATAGGTAATATCTACCTAGATGTGGCAATTCAAACCTGTCATAATACTTATCCAGTTATAGAAAACAATATTTTTTCACTGTGATAATAATGGCATTGTAAACATACTCTACTGATTACCTTGAAAGATGAAATTATTGATTATTAATCACTGATAGGCCACTTCCTGGGTAGAATACAATGTGTGTACTTACTGTGTGTGAGCAATTATTATTACTACATTTGTAGGCTTGTTTGGAATCATAAAGCCAACCATAGGGGAGGGGAGTGACCTTACTGGATTGGACAATGACTAGTGCAATTTAAAGCAACTACTAGAGCAACATTGATATCATATCTACGACTAGCATCAAGTTACCCTTACCATAAACAGCTTTGTGAAGTGAACACTTATTCCATCTTTACAGTGGATCAAATGCTTTATTTGACAAGGAAACAATTCAAGATATTCACTAGCTACTACAGATATGGTTGCCTGCACGTGGCGAGTGGGAATGCACCTACACAAATACACACATCTAACATGAGGCATTTATCTGTGAAAAACATTAGATGCCGATCCATTTTGTGCAGTTTATCACAAATCCTGTCACCTCTTGCACTATCAACTAGATGAAAACCTTTTAAAACTAAATTTATGTGATTTGGGCATTTATTGCATTTTGTATAAGAACACTTCACATGCATGGATGCACGTACGCACGCACACATGCACACACACCTATATTTGTTACATATATAAACCTACATAATAAATCTAATTTGTCAGGTATAACAATTAAGCTAAGGAAAACCCATCATCCTCAAAAATACCCAGTGTTGTCTAATTAATCCTTAGTCAACTTTTTATATAAAGTTTCTCATAGTAACGTATTCTTTAAGAAAACAGTACTTAATTAAATACAGAAACATACACTATAACATCTATTCTATAAATTTTTATAAAAAGAACATATCTGCACATTCCGAAATTTAACATTTACTGACGAATACCCACTTTAAAGACACACAACAAAAAGAATTGCCGGTAAGCACAATCACGCATTTAATACATCTGTTTAATAAAACACACACACAAACTAGTGAAAACAAACTGGCAAAACACAGCAACTGAGAAAACTTGTACTGCTATTAAAGCAGCCTCCACACTTAATGTTGTGCTTATCCCGTGTCAGATTCATTTCACAACAAAGTGAAACGTATCTAGTATCCACTGCGATGCGCTAGCTAGTTTATTTAAATATATTACTAAGTTTTAGTGAAATCATCAGAGAAACTATTAAATTCATTTCAGCTGGGCCAAACAAAAACCTCTCTCTCGCGCTCTACATTCCCTCTATCCCTGCATCATCTGTTGCTAGTTACCCATCTAACGTGCAGTAATTTTTCTACAAAAATACTCTTATTACAATGTTTTTTATTTATTTATTTAACCGACAATGCACATCAAACCAATAACACTGACTACAAGAATGAGTGCAATGTGCAGTGGACTAGTTGACGTGTGGAGACGGCTATAACAGGGTGAAGGAGACTTAGCTAGACATGTCCCCACGGTGAAGCGACCACCCACCTCTTGTGCTTCTGACGCGAGTCGCTCCATGCTCACGTCCATGTCCATGTTGTCGTCGCCATAAGGACCGCCTCCTGTGTCCCCCATCTCCATCTGGTTGGTCCGGTTCGGCAGCGTCACTGCGTAATTCTGGAACTGTCATACACCTGCTGTCACCAACCAGTACAGCCACAAGTGACAGGTGGGAACGTTACCTGCCCAGCATGATCAACCAACACTCATTCTATATCTCTCTGTCCCTGCATCATCTACCAATATTCATTCTATATTCCTTCTATCCCTGCATCATCTACCAACCCTCATTCTATATATCCCCTCTATCCCTGCAACATCTACCAACCCTCATTCTATATTCTCTCTGCCCTGAATCATCTACCAACCCTCATCCTATATTCTCTCTGTCCCTGCATCATCTACCAATATTCATTCTATATTCTCTCTATCCCTGCATCATCTACCAACCCTCATTCTATATTCTCTCTATCCCCGCATCATCTACCAACACTCATTCTATATTCTCTCTGTCCCTGCATCATCTACCAATATTTATTCTATATTCCCTCTATCCCTGCATCATCTATCAATCCTCATTCTACATTCCCTCTATCCCTGCATCATCTACCAACCCTCATTCTATATTCTCTCTGTCCCTGCATCATCTACCAACCCTCATTCTATATTCTCTCTGTCCCTGCATCATCTACCAACACTCATTTTAAATTCCTTCTATCCATGTATCACCTACCAACACTCATTCTATATTCTCTCTATCCCTGCATCATCTACCAACACTCATTCTATATTCCCTCTATCACAGCATCATCTACCAACACTCATTCTATATTTCCTCTATATCTTCATCATCTACCAACACTCGTTCTATATTCTCTCTATCCCTGCATCATCTACCAACACTCATTCTATATTCTCTCTATCCCTGCATCATCTACCAACACTCATTCTATATTCTCTCTATCCCTGCATCATCTACCAACACTCATTCTATATTCTCTCTATCCCTGCATCATCTACCAACACTCATTCTATATTTTCTCTATCCCTGCATCATCTACCAACACTCATTCTATATTCTCTCTATCCCTGCATCATCTACCAACACTCATTCTATATTCTCTCTATCCCTGCATCATCTACCAACACTCATTCTATATTCTCTCCATCCCTGCATCAACTACCAACGCATTCTATATTCTCTTGATCCCTATCAACCACCAGCCATCTTAGGCCCTCACTCTGTTATTGAACAACAGATTTATTTGTAAAGTAAGTTACCCTAGTTGTGATCTCAACATGTCTGAGATTAATGCCCCAACTGCCAGTTAACAACAAGACCATTAGTACTTTCTAGTGGCATGTGCAATGGAACTAGAAGAGAAACAGTCAATGCCTTCAGTAATACCCAATGTGAAATCATAGCAAGTTACTGGAGCAGAAAGAACTCAAACCACGTGTATGTTGTGACACTCTTGTTGTAGTAAGAAATGATCTCTTGATATATACACTCACACTGTAAGTCTGTGAATGCTGTGTGAACACAAGGGCCCAGTAACACACGTACAGCTGTACTTGTTCTGAGCAGTGGTCATGTATGTGTGAACAGTACGTGCAGCTACAATTTCTTGTAATTTGTATAAATTATTTATTTTTAAACATTTTACCTTAATTTCCTTTTATCTATTTATATTTCTAACTTATTTACTATTTAAAGCTATGTATTTTTCTACCTATTTATATGCACCAATTGTTTATGGGTTTTGCATGAAATAAATGTATTCGTATTAGTACTTGTTGTAAACGCTGCATGAATGTAGCTGTAATGTGAATGACAACTCACCTGTGGGTTTGACTTAGCTAGATTTGTGAGTTTGATCCAAGCATCTTCCCGCTCCTTCAGTCTCTCCTTGTCCCTGTCACAGACACATGACAGTTTACTCCCCCTGCATGTCACTGACAATGACATGCTAGTGACACTGACACAACAGTGATGATAACACGACAAAGACAATGACATGACAATGATGATGACACAACAATGATGATGACATGACAGTAACACTGACATGACAGTAATGATAACACAACAGTAACAATGACATGACATTAAAGATGACACAACAATGATGCGACAGTAACGATGACATGAAGGTGATGACGACACAACAGTAACAGTGACATGACAGTGACGATAACACAACAGTAACAGTGACATGACAGTAATGATGACACAACAATGATGCGACAGTAACGATGACATGAAGGTGATGACGACACAACAGTAACAGTGACATGACAGTGACGATAACACAACAGTAACAGTGACATGACAGTAATGATGACACAACAATGATGCGACAGTAACTATGACATGCAGGTGATGATGACACAACAGTAACAGTGACATGACAGTGACGATGACATGACAGTGAGACAACGGTGACAGTGATGAAGACCGACACTTACTTCTGCCTCTCAACCTTGTACTGCTGCGTGCAGTCGTCAAAGAGTTTCTGGTTCATCTCCATGAAGAGCTTGAGTGCGTTGTAGATGAGACCATGGATGGTCCTGTAGAACATAAACACCAGTCAGCTACTATCACGTGTAACCCGTACACTCGATACAGCAGACACTCACTGTAAGGAACATGTACGACTTGGTCAAGCTGTTTTACATCAGGTCTTCCTTATATTAGTGTAGGCCAATATGGTAATTTCAGAGTTGTTTCTTATATCAGGGGTCCTTACAGTGAGCGTCCACTGTAATCATTGTTAAACAATATTTTTGATTGTCATTACAGATATATTTAAAAATTAACACATTTGTCTCGCAACCCCTCCCCACAAAAAAAAATAGCTATTACAGTACAAACAATTCTGCCAAAATTATTTCCAACTTATAAACAACCCCAATATTCAGAAGCCTCCCTGAACCTTGTTATTGTTTCAATAATTACCAGTACAAAATATTTTTCACATATAGAAGCTGCCAAAATAAGTACATTATTGCTTAATATTAGTCAATCTCAAAGCAGCACACTGCTGTTTTATACTGAATGCAGAATGGCGACATAGTTTTGTAGTAATACCAAGAGTCGGCCTCCTTAGTGTATCTTTCGGGCAAAAAACACACACCTTTCATGCTTCAGACAGGACACAAAGACAGGCAGACCAACACTTACTTGTTCCAATGTTCTTTGCTCTTGTACAGTGCTGGGAACATGATTGGTACGACTGTGCTTGCGTTGTCACTAATCAAACTAACAATGTACTCGTTGTTCCAGAAGTACAGCGCCCTCTCAGCCACCTGGTTGACAAATGAGGAACCTTCACAATCACCCACGTAGCTGCTATCAGATCTACCCCTTTCCTTCAAGTACGTCTAACATGGACTGGCAAGATTGAGACTGCTATAGATTAAAGTTAAAGTAACAATAATTATAACAACAATAATAAATGGTTCCAAACATCCATGTTATATTCCAGTCAGAAGGTCGGATGTACAAATAGTTCATACAGTCGTTTAAGTACAGACGTGTACAACACAATAAACAAGAATAAACAACAACAAAAATTTCAATTGTAGCAATAAAACTCACAAGTTCATAAAACCTTGCAGGTGAACACAGTGAACCAATGTATAGTGTGATTATATAATCATTACATTATGTAAAACCACACTTAAAAACACAAAGATTAAATGGAAAAGTGTCATGTTTAAACTACAGTGTTTCTATGATGGTGATACTTGACAGTATAACAATGATGAATCTGGAAAGTGTCATGTTTAAACTACAGTGTTTCTATGATGGTGATACTTGACAGTATAACAATGATGAATCTGGAAAGTGTCATGTTTAAACTAGTGTTTCTATGATGGTGATACTTGACAGTATAACAATGATGAATCTGGAAAGTGTCATGTTTAAACTAGTGTTTCTATGATGGTGATACTTGACAGTATAACAATGATGAATCTGGAAAGTGTCATGTTTAAACTAGTGTTTCTATGATGGTGATACTTGACAGTATAACAATGATGAATCTGGAAAGTGTCATGTTTAAACTAGTGTTTCTATGATGGTGATACTTGACAGTATAACAATGATGAATCTGGAAAGTGTCATGTTTAAACTAGTGTTTCTATGATGGTGATACTTGACAGTATAACAATGATGAATCTGGAAAGTGTCATGTTTAAACTAGTGTTTCTATGATGGTGATACTTGACAGTATAACAATGATGAATCTGGAAAGTGTCATGTTTAAACTAGTGTTTCTATGATGGTGATACTTGACAGTATAACAATGATGAATCTGGAAAGTGTCATGTTTAAACTACAGTGTTTCTATGATGGTGATACTTGACAGTATAACAATGATGAATCTGGAAAATGTCATGTTTAAACTAGTGTTTCTATGATGGTGATACTTGACAGTATAACAATGATGAATCTGGAAAGTGTCATGTTTAAACTAGTGTTTCTATGATGGTGATACTTGACAGTATAACAATGATGAATCTGGAAAGTGTCATGTTTAAACTACAGTGTTTCTATGATGGTGATACTTGACAGTATAACAATGATGAATCTGGAAAGTGTCATGTTTAAACTAGTGTTTCTATGATGGTGATACTTGACAGTATAACAATGATGAATCTGGAAAGGATGTCTGTTTTGCTGACTATTGCAGTGGTTTTGCTACACTGGTTCCTGGGCCACAGCAATGTCTCCAAACAAGTGAAATCAACAGCGACTGCTTGCAATGCCGGCTGGGAGTCAAAGGGAGCAAGACTGTGCAGTGAAATGAGGATGTTGTGAGCACTACACCTGCGACACATACCTGGAAGTGTGGACTGGACACGCACTTGGCGAGCTGTTTGAACAGTGGCACCATCACCTTGTTGAACTCCGCTGGCTCAATGACATCCAGGATCTCCTCCAGCTCATTCAAGAACATCACCTGCCACGACACAACAGTTCATCAAGGGTTTGTGAGAGGGTGTTGTCAGCAAGCTTGTCTCACAATTACATGTTTTCCAGAAAAAATCTTACTGAAAATAATTTAATAATGCCTATTCCTGCAATCTGTTAAGGAAAATATATTGTAAATGACTGAAAAGCTTCAAATGTGCAAAACTAGGTAGGTGAGATTCAGTTCTTGAGTGTTCAGTAAAAAGTCTTTGGGAGAAAATCTATCAGATGGAATCATATATTGTACATGCTACATGCCTGTCATGTATCTACCAATTAAGTTAATTATAATTTGTTTAAAAAAAGAGACACCATATGAGATTGTGATTAGCAGAACAACTTAATGGATTTTAGTTGTACGTAAACGGTTTGATTAATCACTATCAAGACTGAACTGTTCCACTTTTAGTCACAGAATTACAAAATGACCCATATAAACAGGGCAATAGCCCAGCCCTGACCACTTTAAGTAGCTACAGACAAGACATCCTAAACACAAACCTCCTTTGGACTGTGCACCTTTGGCCAATATTTCAATAGTGCCAACGTCACCTAGAACACACACCAAGCAGCATAAGAAACTTGACTACAGATGTTGGTTGTCCTCTGCTCGGCTCTATCCTCTATGTTGAATTGGCTGCAACACGGATCTAGCATATGCCTTCGTCATGACGACAATGGCATATACAAGATCTCTGTTGCAGCCAAATCTTCCCAAAACAACATGACGCAGTTAATGGGTTCACAGCAGATGCAGCAAAAACTAGTCCAACACTGTAAATATATCAAACTAACTGTGCTACCTGATTCTAACCAACACCACTGATTTAACAAATTAAAATAGAATAGCTGCTGATTTTATATGCTCCCATCTAAGTTGTGTTACAGTGTCAAAATTAAAGTAGATAAGATAATTGTTGTGAAATCTGATGAAAACAGAAATCCATAAGTCAACACAGAACGGGTTTGTATGTCATAACTATAATGACGGTATGATCATTTTGTAAATATATATCTCATTCTAAAAATAACGTTTACTATTTATAGTCAATCCAAATATAAATAAATGGTCTATTGAGAACAGTAGTGTTTACTATATAACCAACTTTGCACGATATATTCAAATTCAAAAACAAATTCTTCGGCTGCTGTACGGAGTAAGTGAAGATATCCAAAGCAAGACACCGTACATCGTGTGTAAGCACTGACCGGCTCCGTGAGACTGGGGTCCTTCTCGAGAAACTGGACGACGCAGTAGGCGAGCTGTGGGTGATAGACACTGAGAGACTTGACCTTGTGTAGAGGGAGCAGCACACGTAGCAGGAACGCCTTGTGCTCGTCCTTCAGCGGCAACGCAAACCCGTTGATTATGCTGTGAACATCAACACACAGACCTGTTGATTATGCTGTGAACATCAACACACAGACCTGTTGATTATGCTGTGAACATCAACACACAGACCCATTGATTATGCTGTGAACATCAACACACAGACGTATGTTGTGTGTGAATAGCTTTAAGTCACATCTAATTTAGCCCAACACAAACCATGTTCACTGACTTTCACATATGTTGTGTGTGAATAGCTTTAAGTCACATCTAATTCAGCCCAACACAAACCATGTTCACTGACTTTCACATATGTTGTGTGTGAATAGCTTTAAGTCACATCTAATTTAGCCCAACACAAGCCATGTTCACCGACTTTCACATATGTTGTGTGTGAATAGCTTTAAGTCACAACTAATTTTTTAATATACAAAATCAACACAATTTTGATAAATTACATTAACAAATCAACTACTATGACAAAACAAGAACACCAACCAAACCACGTCTCAGGATATCGCTTACCCGCAGCCAGCAATTCACACTAAACACAATCATCTACACTCTATCATTACAGAAGTAGTAATGTGACACGTACGCACCTTCCAAGGATTTCTAGTAACTCGGCTATCCCGTTGTGGTGTTCTGTTTCATATATAAACCTACAAACAGACACAATCTCTACAGTTGTTTCTGTTTACTACTGTCCAAGCTGCATGTAGAGAACATTTACAAGCATCACCGTGTCGATCTTTATGAAAAGACACGTGTATTAGTATCGTTGCTCTATCTCAGAGTTCTGCTGTTGTCTTGTTCACCCCTACAATAATGTAATTTGTCTTGTTTACTCACACAATAACGTTATTTGCTGTAATGATAAATTAATGCCATGATCAGTGTTGTTCACAAAGAAACATTAAGAGACTTAACTTTAAACTGGTTTATGACGAATAATTGTTTACAAAACCATATATCCTTTCTACAATGTAGAGCTGTACTTACCTATAAAATATATTGTTGATCTGTTTCCTAATGTATGCTCGCAGGCCGAGGAATTTGCCGTATATCCGATGCAGTATTGTTTTGAGGAAGTCCCTTTCCCGCGGGTCCTCGCTGTCAAACAGCTCCAACAGCTGTGAGAGAGTGCACACGTCTGTTTTAACTCAACCACAACAAGGAGGAACTAGTTCGGCAAATTTACATCATGTTTTCGTTCAGAACAATTTCAACCAAATATGCAACCACATGCCAGATATCAACTGTCATCACTGTGCATACACCGTGTATGTCCAACATCTGCTCCTGATTCAATTCCTCCATACATGCACACATACCCTGGTTTCAGACCATTATAATGTACTAAGCACTCAGTAGAGACATGAAACTTATTCCTCAACTTGTCTGCCTACAAAGTGTGTAGCAGTTCTTAAAATGTGCAGTGACTAAAGTGTTGTCCCCTTATCGAGCACAGCACAAGACACATTTAGAGAGGGGATATATATCTTGCTGACATGTGCCAGTGTCACACAGTGACATTTGTAGACTCACCTGCAGAACAAAATGTTGGTCTATGAACTTCTTGGCTATGTTCGGCTGGAAGTCGGGCGATTCGAGAAACCGCAGGAAGAATTCGTAGACCAACTGAAAAAACAACAATTTAAATATTAAATGCGACATATACTGTAATGTCATTTATTACTAAAAAAAATTGAAAGATTTTTTAAAGATGCACGTGTAAAAAAAAGTACACAATATGTAATATGAACACATTTTTTATTATAACAGAAACTGATAAGCGTCCTTGCATAAGTTGACTTACGAGTGCCTGCTGCAAGTCACCCCAGAATGAGCCAGACAGTCAGGCACACAACGACGCATTTGTGACGTCCTTCTGTAACTAGTTCTCACATAAATGGACCCATCTTCCTTCTACTTGAGTCTTCAGCAGCTAAATCAATGACAGCAAACTATTAGATAGCACCATCACGAAATGTCATGGAAATATTGCTTTCGTCAAGTTGAGGCTTTCGTCAAGCTGAATGTGATGACGGTTGATTGCTCTTAATGCCCACTTGAAGAACTCAGTCCAGCATCGACAGACAGAAGTGAGGAGGTCTCAGTAGACGCATGCACGTGTCGTCAACAATGGGAGAACGTATAGTGGCCAACGGCACTGATTAATAAGATTATCCCAAGCAAGGACAGTAGGCCACGATTTAATTACCCACAGTCATATTTCCACAGACCAGCTGTAGTCCTGGCAATGTCTGGACGCGGGTGTACCATAGTGACCGCCACATACCATTCACCTGAATGGTAATCTCATCTGTTTCGTCTACACTCCGCCACTGAATGCGTACTTAATCTCATCCGATACATCCACACGCTACCACTGACTGTGTGCCAGCAGTCGGTGGGGTGCCGTTTGTCACACACTGCAATGTTTGACTTTCTTAAACGGCTCGCATTCATATATTCCAATGCGATTCCGTTGTGTTTAACAAGATTAACACGAGCCAACTGGGCAGTCTGTAGCCATTGATCTACTCATTATCCTGCATGGGTAATGATGTCTTTACAAAACAGGCAATCAAATCAAGTACTTACCTTTCTTAAATCAATCTCACACATCAATCAAACTGATACTTAGAATCATTTGTATATTATAATGGCACTTTCTATGTTTTATAATTATATATAGCTTAACTGAAAATTGTTAATATTGTTTTTATACCTAGTCTTACACTAATCAAACAAGAACAAACATTACCATGGATATATCTATAATGGAACATGAATAAAAACTGTTTACGTACATCAACCTTAAATTAACTTTAATGATTGTATAAACAGTGTAAAGCCTGGCAGTGTCGCCACTGTCTAGGTATTAATACTCTTGTACTGCAACGTCGCCAATTAAAGTCCATCAGAGTTAACCGCAGTCACATGACAACATTCAATTAACTCACTGGTATTGATGTGGCTGTGTATGTCTTCAGCTTAATTTTCAAAGTTCCCAGTAGGCCACTGAAAGGATTTGAAGTCATGTCTGCTTCTCTCCTGTCCAGGAGACTTATCGATTGTTTCTCACTTGTTACATGGCCGATCTGATTTTCTATTTATCGGTGAGGCCCATGTTGCTTTGTGTGCTGTTTAGTTTCGGAAGACACTACCACCAATATCTAAGTCATTAAATACACAGAAATATGTTTTCCGTTTTCATTCATATCACTGTTTCCATGTTTCCCATAACTCTGGTGTTGTGTGAGCTGACTGTTGTACAGATGCCACCTACTGAATGTTGATGGCTGCCTTTGTTGTTTCATCCAGTCTGTTTGTTGTGTGAGCTGACTGTTGTACAGATGCCATCCACTGAATGTTGATGGCTGCCTTTGTTGTTTCATCCAGTCTGTTTGTTGTGTGAGCTGACTGTTGTACAGATGCCATCCACTGAATGTTGATGGCTGTCTTTGATGTTTCATCCAGTCTGTTTGTTGTGTGAGCTGACGGTTGTACAGATGCCACCCACTGAATGTTGATGACTGCCTTTGTTGTTTCATCCAGTCTGTTTGTTGTGTGAGCTGACTGTTGTACAGATGCCATCCACTGAATGTTGATGGCTGTCTTTGTTGTTTCATCCAGTCTGTTTGTTGTGTGAGCTGACTGTTGTACAGATGCCACACACTGAATGTTGATGGCTGCCTTTGTTGTGTCATTCAGTCTGTTTGTTGTGTGAGCTGACCGTTGTACAGATGCCATCCACTGAATGTTGATGGCTGCCTTTGTTGTTTCATCCAGTCTGTTTGTTGTGTGAGCTGACTATTGTACAGATGCCATCCACTGAATGTTGATGGCTGCCTTTGTTGTTTCATCCAGTCTGTTTGTTGTGTGAGCTGAATGTTGTACAGATGCCATCCACTGAATGTTGATGGGTGTCTTTGTTGTTTCATCCAGTCTGTTTGTTGTGTGAGCTGACTGTTGTACAGATGCCATCCACTGAATGTTGATGGCTGCCTTTGTTGTTTCATTCAGTCTGTTTGTTGTGTGAGCTGACTGTTGTACAGATGCCATCCACTGAATGTTGATGGCTGCCTTTGTTGTTTCATCCAGTCTGTTTGTTGTGTGAGCTGACCATTGTACAGATGCCACCCACTGAATGTTGATGGGTGATTTTGTTGTTTCATCCAGTCTGTTTGTTGTGTGAGCTGACCATTGTACAGATGCCATCCACTGAATGTTGATGGCTGCCTTTGTTGTTTCATCCAGTCTGATTGTTGTGTGAGCTGACCATTGTACAGATGCCACCCACTGAATGTTGATGGCTGCCTTTGTTGTTTCATCCAGTCTGTTTGTTGTGTGAGCTGACCACTGTACAGATGCCACCCACTGAATGTTGATGGCTGCCTTTGTTGTGTCATCCAGTCTGTTTGTTGTGTGAGCTGACCACTGTACAGATGCCACCCACTGAATGTTGATGGCTGCCTTTGTTGTTTCATCCAGTCTGTTTGTTGTGTGAGCTGACCACTGTACAGATGCCACCCACTGAATGTTGATGGCTGATTTTGTTGTTTCATCCAGTCTGTTTATAGTCTACCATAAAAAACTCAGCTCTGCCTCTTCACTGTCTGTTTACTGGAGCATAACACTGAATAACACTGAATAACACTGATGTTTCTTCTTTGAATCGCAGTAATAATTCTTGGTGACACGGTTCCACTCTGTCTTTCATGGCACTCTGGGTTGCCATTATTGTCAGTCCATGTGTGCGTTCATGCGTGCGCACAGTTTTTGTCCGAGTGAACAAGTTGAGTTGTCCTGAGTGGATTATGTGATTTCCTGCGGCAAGCTTTGTATGTCCAGCTCCATTCCATCTAGTGTCACTAAGTCCTAGCACTTGTATGTTGTTTCTTCAGTTCATACGCCATTTGAGCTCCCTTCATTGTTTAGCAGGTCCACACATTCCAAGTACATATAGAGGTGTTTATTTTGGCAGTAAGAAGATAATGTAAACCACAGCAGAGGACAGTTTTTTGCAATCGGATTATAATGAATTTTGCCAAGTCTCAAAACCTCTAACCCGTTACTACACTTAAACAGAGCATAATCTATTTTGGAATTCTGACGCAGCCACAGATTTGGGTCTGACAGAAATATTCACGATTCCATGTGATAATCCCACCGCGGTTATAGATGCCACCCACCCGGCATTTAAACAAAACATGAATGACGTCTACGAGCCTGCAGTGGACGTGAAAGGACACCTTTCCATTACGCCCTCCCCCGACGCTGGCCTCCTACACGCTCCCTCGGGAACACGTCAGTCGTTGCCGTGGCAACCATTAATGGGAATACAGAGGACGTTTAGCAGTAGTGCCGCTGTGGCTCAGGTGTCTCCCTGTCTGCACTGCACTGCCGGCCGGTCGGTCGTCACAAATGTGACCCGAGGGCCTGTCTAAGTGCCATCGGTATTGATGACTCAAATAAGGACACTGACAATAAGGATGGATCAGTTTGGCTGGCGGCATTCCATTGATGGAAACATCTCGTTTAAAAAAAAAAAAACTATTTTAACTTGCCCAAGATAGCAGACCAAAGCAGTGTCGAGAAAGAAATGTGCGGGTGCCAAATCAGAAGCTTGTTTGATGCATTATTAATAAGAAGAGTGACACATTGTCTATTCTGAGCGATGCATCGGTATGATTTGAATTCAGCCATCTAACATTAACAAAACATCTCAGGAACTGAAAATCGGAACTAAAGAAAAAACTGGCTAGAACATGAAATAACACTATCAGTCTTTTCTTCCTCGGGCTCAATCAACTTGACCATCAGAGCAAAATCTTGACGATTGGGGAAAAGCAAAGAAACGAACCTGTAGGTGGGGCCATGCTGCCTCCAACGTTGGTTCATCTTCTTCAGGGTCAAACTCTGCACCACTTGGGTTTGATGATGGCGGTAGTGCCCGGAACAGGTTCACAGAGAACTACAACGCAACGCACATTGCCACATAACACACTTAAAATACACACTTCTGTATTACAGAGACACATTTGGAGTTAAACAACCATACCAGGATTTTTGGAAATGCTGAATAATTATATAATAGATTGCAAATGTGTTGCTTTAGATCAGCAAAGTAAGATCACACAGTTACAGACATTTGTTTTTAAGTGTGTTATGTGGCAGTGTGCGTTGCGTTGTAGTTCTCCACGCATGAATACAACTACAACATGTTTACAGGAACTGTGGTTACCATGTCCTATGTCCTTTGTAGCATAACCACGGATCAGCATGTTGTTTTAGTTATCCATTTGTAATGCATAATTACAGTAGACTTAACAGCCTGATAATAATTATAGTAGACTTAACAGCCTGATAATAATTATAGTAGACTTAACAGCCTGATAATAATTATAGTAGACTTAACAGCCTGATAATAATTAATTTTTTTTTAAGTATTTAAGTTGATGTTACATCAGTACAGGATCATGATTTCATGACAACTTCATGAACAGTACAGGTACACAGTACAAGACGATAGATCAATCATCCATGACAGAAATGACACAATTTCATTAGTGAAATTTACATAGATAGGATATTATTAATAACAATAATTGAAAAACACATTTTATTCTTTTAAAATCTACCAATGCCCGAGATTCATAATCTGTAATACATTTGGTAAGAAAAGATTTACAATTTGTTTACATTTTTTTCCCAAAAATCTACCAATCCCATCCCCCAAGAATCATAATCTGTCATACATTTGGTAAAAGAATTATTTGAAATAATTTTGTTCGAAAAATCTACGAATGCAATCCCTGAGAATCATAATCGGTCATACATTACAACTGACCGCTTCAATGGCCTCTGGGTAGATGGCCTCGGTAAGCACGCCACGGTTCTGCGTGATGTACTCGACCATCTCGTTGAGGGCCGCCCGCTTCACCTCCTTCCACTTGAGGTCGCTCAGAGTGTCGACCACAAAGTCAAAGAGCACCATGCACTGGCGCAGCTTCTGAATGAACAACTCCTCGCGCTCCGCCGGTGTCGCATCTAAAATGTTCACCCCAAGTGTAAATCTACATTGCATACGATGCCATATCACTTCATGTATATACAACAAATAACGGCCACCTTAGTAATATGGCCATGTGGGTAATCTGTCCACCTTGGAATTACAGCCACTTTGTTATTATGGTCACCCTAGGACAGTTACAAATAATTTCTATAAAAATAAAGTATAGGAAATTAATCCTGTTAATATGTTAATATGGGGTGGGTAGCGATGGACCAAAACCATTACATTACACTGTCATCGACATCGCCTAGACTCTAGTAACTGTATGGTAGGCTGTCAATGATACACTCAACTCCTCAATAAATACACTAACTTAGTACAGTCAGTTGGCCTAACACTACAAGTACAACACTCACTACATTTTTGCATTACACATTTCTTTTGGGTTGGCGGTGGCATCGTTTCGCTGCCAGCCATCATTTCGTGCCGTGTTACTTCGTTTTGTTTGGTCGCGGAAATGCGAATTTGTCATAACGTTGTTTCCTATTGGTTACATTACGACCAGACTCAGCGAATGAAAAACCATGTCACAACATGCTGCATACATATGCTGCCACCTGTTGAATATAGTGCAACCTAAATTTGAGTGATTACCCAACATGGTCACAGTCCGTAATATTTTCACCCATCACCGTAATACCGTAATTTGAGGTGACTTTCCGGAATGATTCCGGACAATCCGGAATGGTAGGCAGGTCTGTATTGCACATACAGTTTAGCCATGCACTTAATCATGGGTTAGAAAATAAAATATTTGTTACTGCTTTTATATGATATATGTGGATGTGCATTGTATCAAACGTATATATATGCACAAACTACATAATTCCACACCAGAATGGCAGAAACAATGTTCAAATCTCTGTAATATGTGAAGGGCCTGAAGGCGTATTAGAAATACTATATTTATAATTTGTCCACAGAGCAGCAGTTTTGTTGTTGACCTGACCCAAAAAATGTGTATGCACAAAGAAGAAATAGAAAGGAATTTGCCACATTGGTCCGGTCAATGTGGAACTGCCCCATGCTCTAATATGATCGAATGAGCGCCAAAACTGCAGCACACTGAGGCGATGACTGCGTCTTTACAGCAGTCTGGCCAACAGCCAAACTCACTAAGGGATGTTGCACAAGCAGAAAAACTTGAAATCACCAGTATTCAAGCACTTGATAAGCCTCAATGACATGCTAACCAGCAAGATTGATTGCACGTCACAACTCTTACATTACGCATGCCCCGTGGTTTCAACACTATTCATATCGTCATCATAATTCAATGGCAGTGACATGTCTTGCAACTTACCTTCACAGCGTTACACAAATAATTACTTTGTTCACTGAGGCCTGTGAAGCTATATTTGGGTGTGCTAGGTTTGCATATACCCTGCCATGTACAAAGGTTATAACCTTTCAGGCAAAATGTAGTGATTTTGCAATGACACCAAGTACAAAAATACGACGATTCCACAAAAATGAGACAACAGTTATATGCATAACTATAAAAATGTTGTCAACTATTCTTTATAAAATTATTTAAACTAATCTAATGCCATAACATTTTTTCCGGAAAATAATGGCTTCATGCTATTAATATTTGTATCACAATAGTATGAAAAGACTATTGTTACCCTCATCTCATGAGTCAGGTACAAAACTAATGAGAGAACGAGCCAGTCACCAGGGACTTGCAGGAACAATCAATCTGTCAACGCCACACAACCTAAGTACTGAAGATTCTTGTCCACGGTAGACAAGCATTGCCTCCTCAATCTACATTTTAAAATAAATTGACTACAGTTGGATGGCATTACCAAACCATGTATGCTGCATCCATGACTGGGAGACATCTGACAATAGTGTGTGTCTATTGTTGCACTACATGAGATGGCAGGCCAGAAATGACAGGACTGCCTAGTAAGAATGAGTACTTGTCAAACTGTGCCTTCTCTAGGTCGTAGCTGGCACAGAACCAGTGCAATTAATGTGACAACGTCATTGCAGTGTCGTTAACAGAATTACACCAAATGATCAGTAATAAATGAGTGTGAAACTTCATTCGGTGACTTCCTCCGCTGTGGGTACGGGCTAGAAACACGTCATTTACACAAAGCCTTTATGTACCGACATAATCAGCTTACTGATTGCTAAATGGGAAATTGATGCAACGCCACCATGCGTAATCAGACGCATACGTCTATAGGATGCTATAAAACCAATACTATTTTCTAAGATGCTAAGTATCACTCTGGGACCAAAGGTACGACCACAACTTGTGTTTTAAAAAGAATTTAGACTAGTGTTATAATGTAGTGGTTTTTATCCAAACCGAATCTGTTAGGCTCTATAGTTTTGAGATGACCCTTAATGTGCAAATAGCACAGAGGCAATAAGACATTGCGTAGACCTGGTGAATCTAGTCCTGCTGCACTTCACACCAGGGAACAGCACCAATGACACGTGTAACACCTATAGTATACATCTACCAGCATGCACGATTCACTTATTTACAGCGAGGATGTTTCGCTTATTTACAGCCAATAAATAATAAGATACGGGAAAGGTAGAACTTGCTAGAATGTAGCATTGCCGATGGCAACCGTAACTTAGTTAGTGCAAACAGTCCACAGGAACTTGATCTAAATCACTGCTCGTGTAAATTACTGCTGGCTCAGCAATAAGAGAAAATACTGTTTTACTGAGCTGTGTTTGTTGTGCAGTTAACACGACATTCACTGGTTGTCCATTCAACAGCAATCAGACATGTGGAATTGACTACTTCTCAATGGTCATCACTATATTATATAGTATAAATCATTAAAATTTTACAATCTGTAAATGTGAAACGTTATTGGGAAAACTGCTGATGCAAGTATTTCGTTTAAACTGTTGCACACATGTAAGAGGACACATTGAATCATGTCTGTGCAGTTAGATTTCAGTTACATTGAGTTGAGCCACACATCCATTCCAAGACTAGACATTCACTGCAGCAGCTTGTGAACTCACACTAGGTGTGAGATCAAAAGTTTGTAACCTCACACCTAGTGACCTCATATATTGTGACCTCACACCTAGTGACCTCATACATTGTGACCTCATCACACCTTGTAACCTTATAACTTGTGACCTCATACAGTGCAGCTGAGCAGTGACGACATACTTATTAACCCTACAGGTGAACACTGGGCCAAATTCGGCCTGCACGATCAGTGCAAACCTGGTACCGGCCGAATTTCGGCTCGATTCAGTACAGTTTTTACACACAAAATTCCGTCACTAGCAAATGACAGGGGAACGTGATGTATTACTGGAAAGCTGAATTATTCTATTTCCTGTGGCATTTTTATCAATGAGTTTTAACATGTCATGATTCAGTAATAGCTAATCACAACCAAGCTTTAAAATGTTGTAGAAGAAGATGCCCAAATATGGCCGATTTTAGTACGCTCTGCAGCAGGAATTTACATTCCCATTCATATGGTATAAACCGGGAAATGGAGGTACAGATGGAAAGCTCAACGATTGGTCTGTCCAAATAAATTTTGGTCAACGGTCAACTAATCAGCGCATGGCTCTAAAACGACTTCTTGTTGACACTGGTTTCATTCCATCACGACGAAAGTTGGTTTAGTCCACCATGTGTTTTTGTCTCGCTTCGATGATATAAGTTGAATTATTTCAAATGTCCAAGTCAGCACATTGGAAAATACATGACAGTATTTGTGGATCAAGTTATTACACTAGTTCAGACAGTTACACAGACTTTGGCGGTTGTTTTGAAGTGGATATTATGCAAGTTGCTGGCGAGTAACGTCACCGGACATCGCTGTCTCGCACCCGGACCTTGGCCGATTCGGTCTGCCAGTGTTTTTAGGAACTGTAGGTGTTACTTATTTTATTGATATCTAAGGAAATTGATAATGAATACATCATATTTTCGGACAAGTGCGTCATGGCGCATAACAGTACTAGGCCTTAGGCCTATTGCTGTATCGGTTGTAATGGAGCATTCTACGAAAAATACAATAAAATGAAAAGTTCTGAATATATATTTGAGTTTAGTTTCCATTGTAACGCAGCTGAAATGTATAGCTACATTTGTCACACTGCATGCATGAACATACAACCGCTAAATAATTATTTTGTCACTGGGCGAACTTGGGTTTCTACTTTACCCTTGTTCTGATGTTCATGAAGAATAGTCTAAATTTTATATGGGTCTACCTAAAAATTCGTATAAAAAACTGTTGAGTATATTTGAATAATTTTGTCTGTACTCATTAGCTTATATACATGGCTACATTTCTCTAATTGGACATCGACACATACAATCACTCGGTAATTAGCTAGTAGTAGGGTGAAAAAAAAAATTTTTTTGCATTTATTTTGGATAAACTTTAAACAGTTATATCTTCAATAGCTCAATCATATTTCTGTGATAAGTATTAGAGAAGTTGTGATTTTTAAAAAGCACCCCTACAAATAGCTTTAAATTGTGTACACCGTGGAAGTTTACTCTGTAGGGTTAAGAGAACACCATTAACATGATGGCTTCCGCAGGAGCACATCAATTTCACCAAACAAAGCACATCAAACCTATTAAATGAGGCATCTTTCAATCCTATCAGCACATTAACAATAAAAAGACTGACATTAGTTTTAGTATTAGAGGGAAACAAAGAAAGCACCTGCTTATAATGTCAATGGATCAATACCAAAGTGCTTCACACTATTTTTGGAAATCCTGAATGTGCAAAGATGCCAATCACTATCTCACTTATGAAAGTCTTGTAGAGGTGCCAAGATAATCACTGAGTGTAGACAGGCCAAAAATACAGCGCGGATTATTCACAAGTGCATGTTCCCAGCTACTGGAAACGTGCCTGATGCAGAGATCCTTGATGTTGATGGAAGACAATGCTGGAAGCGTTAGCTCAGTGCATGTATCACTGGCATCCTTGACAGTCCCTAATTAATGCCATCATTGGATTATTCCGTACTGCTCAAGGGGAGAAACCAGAAATGAATGATGGCGAGTACCGTACAACAGCTGCAGACAACAACAAGACCATCCACATGAAACATCAGATCACCTTCCCTGACTCCCTGCTAACTACCTACACCACCAGCTGGCACTTGTTTCCACACACACCACCAGGTGTCACCTGTTTAAACAATCCGTTACCCCCAACTGGCAACAGCGTGAATATAAGCCGAACATTGCTAATGCGATTCGTCGGCAGAGTTTCTAGTAAAACAAGTATTACACTGCTTATTTGTCAAATACATTAGTATGTGTCTGCCTTATTGCCATGTACTGCAACGTTAAAGCTGTCTAATGATGACAACTGACAGTTTGGGACTGCTGCATAAAACACTAAAAATATACTCGTTAACGGGCAGACTTTCATAAATCACGCTGCCAACATTTGCAATATTTATTAGACCTCCAACAGCGATTTTATGATGCTGCTGCCAGTGTTACCTGGAAAGTGACCGTGCTGAAACTGATAATGCCGGCCACATCATTCCGTGTCGTTGTTACATTAGCGTATGTTATTGGCGCCCTGAGTGTTAAATATACATTTGTGCTGGTGCTATTAAGAATTCTGCTCATGCTATCTTGTTTTCAGGATTACGTTTCAGCAGAATAATCAGTGATCAATTAACCTGTGTAATTAGCGGTCAAGGCCATCGTCTGTGTAGTAAGTGGGATGGGCCGTGTATTGGTTTACCTAACCCACAAGGCTATTATGTAGCACTGGTGTCAGTTCTACATGTTTGGACAAAAATATATGTTGCTCATGCCGGTTGACATACACAGAATTGTTCTCGAGACTAGTTTTACGCAACAAATGTCACCAATGCCGCAAGAGATTGCAACAGTGAAATGGATGGGAGTGCCAGAAGCAAAAAGCAGGATGGTGGAAACAGTACATGAGAACAAAACAAGGAGAAGTGGACCGTAATTGCATTTGGGATTTGGGAAGAATTTCTGGACAATTATCATCGGTTTGAGGCAAAGAAGTTGCCCATTAGCCCTTTACAAATATGTTTATTTCAGGTAAAAAAACATAATAAAAGGTTAAAAACACAGTAAATACATATATTTCAGGTAAAAAATAAATAATATTTACCAAGGGTATCAATATAATCAACAGGAAGATCAGCAGGAAAGATGTTCTCTGGAAGATTATGTATGCAGCCGATCTGGCCATAATAACAGAGAGCAAACAAGAAGTGTTGGAATGGAAGGAGGTGTTCAAGAAGCACGGACATAGAATGAACCTGGAGAAGACAGAAGTGATGTGGGTTGGACAGCAGAGAGGAGTCGAATATCAGGTTGGATAGGAAGGAGTTGAAGCAAATGAATGACTTGTGGAATGGTTACTGAGGGTGGGCATTCAGCGGTAGAAGCGTGACGTCAGACACAAGTGGGAGCGAATGCATCTATGGACAAAGGTACAGGGAGTCAGGAATATTATGATGGACAGAATTATTTTTCTATCAGAAGCTGAAAGAGACTGCCAGTGCTATGAGAGTGTGTCTAACACCAACATGTCCGTACGGTCTGGGAACAGTGGCGCTGACAGAACAACAACAGAAGCTGCAAGTGTGTGAGAACAACTGAGAATTACAAAAACAGGGTGGAAAGAAGAATGAATGGCCTGAGGGAAGTGATTGGAATGCAGTGTCTGCCTGTCTGTCTGTGCATTGGTAAAAAGCTTGATGATCATGACTGGGCAGGACACTTGGTAAGAATGGATGCAGACAGACTACTGAGGCTAGCAGAGGATGAAAAACGTCACAGGCACAGAACAACGGGGAAGACCTCAGCTGAGGCAGGAGGACTGCATGAGAGGGATTTAAGACAATCGCAGAAGGCCAAGTTATTGCCATTTAATTCATACTGATGACACTCTGTTGTTTCCTCCGCAATTTAAAATGCTTGAATTCCACATAGGTTTTATTAAAATATTAATTACCATCATCCACAATGCCATATGAAATGTCTTGCTCTCCACACGAATGTGGAGATAAATTGCCCACATTTTGTGCAATGAGGGTGAAATTATACTTTTAAAAACCTTGAGAAGGACCACCCTAGTAAAACGAAAATGTGAACAAACAGAAATGACATCTATAGAGGAGAGCAATGGAG
Source organism: Escarpia spicata (assembly GCA_963995525.1). Taxonomy (NCBI): domain Eukaryota; kingdom Metazoa; phylum Annelida; class Polychaeta; order Sabellida; family Siboglinidae; genus Escarpia; species Escarpia spicata. The sequence continues at coordinate 2,295,319 of OZ023211.1, forward strand.
AGTGAAACGAAAGCGACGTGCACCTCACCTTGGGGTCAGACCAGCAGGTGTGAATAAGTTTTGTATATATACCACACAAACAGTATTAGAAGGAAAGGAACACACAGAAAGAGAAATGTGTTCCAATATGGCAATAGTGCTTTTAACAGTTTCGAACAATACAGCGGTTAACAGACGGAATGTACAAACACCAAGAAGTCGGTGTGGGTTGAAACTGGGGTGTGTCGAGGGGGGATTATTTTGTGAAGGTAGTAAACTAATTTCACACCAGGTATTTTCCGGTTAATGCACTGTGAAAGTATAAAGAAAATCATGGGTCTAGATAAAGACAGGTCAAAACCATTAGTTACGCTGTCACCAACATCACCTACACTCTAGCCTACTCACGAATGATAAATGATAGACGGGGGGGGGGGGGGGGGGGGGCATTTCTGCATGACACATTTCTTTTTGGTTGGCGGTGGCGTCGTTTCGCTGTCAGCCATCATTTCGTGCAGCGTGACTTCGTTTTGTTTGATCGCGGATATGCGAATTTGTCATAACGCTGTTTCCTACTGGTTAGATTACGACCAGACTCAGCGAATGAAAAACCATGTCACAACATGCTGCATACATATGCTGCCACCTGTTGAATATAGTGGAAGCTAAATTTTTGTGATTGGCAAACATGGTGACAGTCCGTAATATTTTCATCCCTCGCCGTAATACTGTAATTTGAGGTGACTTTCCGGAATGATTCCGGACAATCCGGAATGGTAGGCAGGTCTGGGTAAATATGCTTACAAAAGTACGGTCATTTAAAGGTAAGGAGAAATGCAGGTACGTACCTTTTAAGAGAGGCAGTTTCTGCAGTTCCCTGTTGCGCGATATGTTGAAGCGAGATGAGTTCTGTCGTTTGTCCTTCTTTATGTTTGGCACGCCAGCCATTGGCTTTATCTTGGTCAGCTGCGTCTGTGGGGGGTGGTTCTCGTTGGTAGTTGCTTTCCGTTTCTGTTGACACACATAAGATATTCGGTACACAAACTCAGTCACGGTCCATCGCACAATGTCCTCATAAAATGGGCTGGGTCATTTGTTGTTGTGAATTTGTGATGCAACTTCTCTTAAATACACACTACATTATGTACACATATCAGGTTAAACTAATATCACAGCAACACACTGCACTGAACAGCTTGGCACTTTGGCAGAAATTACTTCAATAAAACTTAACCCTAAAACTTAACCCACGATTACTCACTCTGGAATTTCACAAGAACAAGTTGGAGAACCAATACACAAACTTTCATATGTACAACAGTTCAGGAAAACAAAATCATAGCTGTTACTGTAGTAAATACTACTACAGCACAGAAAGATGGCAGCTTGCCAAGACACTGGCTACAAGTGTCCTGCCAGTGTATACAATGGGTGGAGGGTGAGACGACCTAGTCCTCAGTTAGTCTCCTAAACATCTACATTCACCTGGCAGTGTTTCCACCCGCAGGATAAAAGGGTAAAATTACAGTACAGATGCGTACCCAAATTAAATCCAGATTGTAATTTATTTTTATATTCTGTGCAATGAAACTCATACTTGATTACGGTTTTAAAGGTGAAGAATGAGCCCGTGCCAACACGTTTATGCTAGCTATTCTGTGATTGACTAAACGTGGTATTCACTGCTAGATTGAAGCCTTCACCTCAGGATAGAACATGGCGTACCAGTATATTGGTAGGCTTAGTGTAAAGAATACGGCGTGCTGTCATGGCTGTACATTTTTCGCGATGTTTTCGAGTATTCATTGTTTCTTGGTGAAGAAAAATAACACAAGATACCATACTACAGTTTACAATTTTCCTGCTGACTGTTACATTTATTATTCATTCTCCTACGAAACATGGAAATGATCACCATGAGCCGGGCGGGATATCCGACTTCAAATGCCGGGAAATCACTTCTCCGAGCATCTAGAAATCAAATTTTTTCTTGGGGAGGCCCCCACACCCCCCGCCCATTAGGGCGCCTAGGCACCCGTGGTCTCACAATTGACTAACTCTGTACCCAAATTATTTTTTCTGCCGGAAACCCTGCCTGATTTATACACACTACAGCTGTATTATCATCAAATGAAAAGTGTGGCACACAAAAAAAATGTAAATGTTCTACACACAAATTTCCCTCACAACTTAATTTTTTTAGATTAATAACTTATAAGCATACTTATCTTCACCAGGACGATTTCATTAGACATCTTATTTACTCAAATTACAACTTTAAAACTACATTCATGTATTAATTATATCGTTAATCCTATTTAATGGTTTGTATAGCTTGTACTAGTAACAACAACATTAATTAATAATGATGTGGGTCATTCTCACGAAAAGTGTTCGGTAAACTAAATGTTACATTTCCAAAATGAATGTTTAATTCATGTTTTTAAGCTAGTACTATTAATATCATTTTACTAACGTTACTGCTTTCATGTGCATATCACCTGGTAGTACACTTTATATTAATATTACTAGCTAAAAAAAACACTTATTTCGGACATGTTACTTACTTTATTGTTACTGTATGTATAGTTTGCGAGAATGGCCCCTATACTATATTAACTAAATGAATCGCTTACAACCAATAAGCTGACCTACCAACAAAACAAACCCGCATCTGTTGAGTTAACTGCTCTATAACTAGTTTGTTGTGCCAGAGATCACACTACCTGGGAATATAATTGGCTGCATTATAAGAACGGCATCAGAGTAGATATAGGCTATATAGGTCACTGAGCACATTAGGACAACCTTTCTCACCTGCTACAACACCTTGGCATAATAGTGACGTTATATGTGACGTTAATGTGGCTCATTTAATCACATCTGATGACCAGATAATAGATATGAGCACGGTTACCCCGAATTCAAAAATACTCTCGTCACAGAGTTATTGAAGCAGTGCTGAGAGAAGAAATCACCAGGATAATGATTATGCAAATAGGACTGTGCACACAGCATATGACACCATTTTTTCCCAAAATTAAAGCAATCACACAAAATAACTTTTTGTAATTTTTCTCTCAGAAAGCTGGTTTTGATAACTTCAGCAATACGCACAGAATAACATTTGCGTAAATTTGAATAAAATGTGGTTTATTACATCAAAATTGCACATGAACAAAGAATGATTCTGTTATGTTTGTATTACCAGGTTACATTTTGCCAAACGTACTAGATCTAGTAATAGATACTTTAGTCTATTATTTTATATTACATGAATTATATGTGTGTGTGTTTAATTATATAAGAAAATCATATTTGTTTGCATCTTATTCCAACTGTTAAATGTACAGTCACCTGGGCACTGGCTAACCTGCTATTCAAGCAACATGAAACAACAGTAGGCTCGTACATACATTGAAAGCTTCAGAAAATACCTGCACATTCAAACATCAGTCATTGCATTGATATTTATCAATAGTAATAATGTCCTCGTAACAGATATATCCTGGTAAGAGTATGATTTATGTAAGTACTATGGAATAGTAATAATAGAAGACACAGTAATAGATAATATGTAATAAAACACATGACTGCTATGATGACCATGCATTTAAAGTTTGCTACTCTGTAGTAGCAGAACCAGGCAACTTCTAAGATACAAAAGTATGCACATAAGTGCCAATAATGGCTTGTAGTTTCACAATTTGAATGTTTGTGTATAATTTGACAATTTTGTGGGTGTAACAATCAAATTGCAAACAATATTTCAGGCTTATTAATCCCCCAATATCACTACACCTTGTACCAATATTTAAAGACTACCCTGTAAGCAAAATTAACCTTTTCACCCAATCTTTTATTATACTCTAATAAAAATAGTGTTCTGATATTTAATACATTTTTAACCCCCTCCATCACACTGTTCAAGGACCCTTTTGGTCGTGCTTTTCTGTACATTTTCTGCACAGTTTGTTGCGATACCTAGCGGCTCTGATGACGTCACCGCAGGCAATGCCACTGGGCATGCCCTATTCTTTAACACTGTAAATGGAGGTGTGGCTTGTTGTTTCAGGTTGTATGTGAAATTGCAACAAAGGAATGTAATATTTGTTCTATCACCGTAAAGATAATAATCTTACCTAAAATTTTGTTGCTGGATGTACCATTGAATTTTCTTTAACTTTTGAGTTATTTCCGTTTGAACAGCGTGAATGCTTTTAATTTTAACTTTTTGTTTGTTCGCTATGTGACGCTGACTCTGCTGGCTGATTCAAAAATTAATCATGTCATATAGTAGTGACGAATCTAGTGATGCTGGTTTCGTGAAATCAATTAATTAAATGATTGTGAAGAGGTTTATTATGGTCCGCAACCGTATCTGCATGAACCAGACGCTGATGTCATGAGAGACGAACGAGATATGCCAGATCAACCTGGCACTGGCAGTGTTGAAGCCGTGCCCGACGTGTCGCAGTGGTATTTCTTTTCATTTAAATAGAGTGATGACTGATGACACTGATGTGAATTGTCCCTGGTGTGAAAAATGCTTGTGTGTGTGATATAAATCATTTTGAATAACAATTTAGAATCTAATTTGTGCTAACATATTGTTATAAATTTAGAAGTAACTTATGCTTACAATAAAAAAAACGGCAAAACTGCCTTACCGCAAAACGCCCCATTACCGGCATTAGTCGCATAATGTATACCCAGTTACGACTGGAAACTTTGTGCCATGTCAAAAACCATATCACTGAAACCTTGCGTTCTCAAACCTCTTAGCCTATTTTAATACTCTGTCTGATGTCGCACTGATTCATGTCACTATTTATACAGCACTGATAGGACGCAAGGTTTTTGACCTGAGTGTCTTTTATGAGATTTGAACAGTTTATTTTTGTAAGTAGTTCACTGAAAACAAACTTTTCTTACAGTCTGTTGGCACAAGTGTGACAGAATATGTGATAGAGATTTACCAATAGATAACGTACTGAAAAATTTGTTCAGGTTTTTGTTAAAATGGCTTAAAACATTAGGACGCACGATTTGTACCCTGACCAGTATACCATAATAATGCGGCGTTTTGCATACGACAAATATTTACGGACGTAACTGAGTCTGTATATCTATGATTAAACGATGTGGAATGATGGAATACTAATCGAAATTAAATTGGTTAGGTGATAAAACAAAAGTAGGTCAAAAATTATGCTAAAAAGAAAATCGCTCACAGCAGGCAGATTGTCACCAGTGTGAGAAATCAGCAACGCCGCGTAACGATCAAAGCTGATGACAGAGTGTGGACAATAGTATGCATTCACGCTATTCAAACGGCAATAACTCGAAAATTAAAGAAAATTCATGTGTACATGTAGGACTTGCTGGCATAAACCACCACATGACCAGTTGGGCAAATAAAATTCACATGTGGGCAATCTAAATTGGTGTAACACTTGCCTCATTAAACATATCAGCATTACTGATGTTATTTTGACAGCTTGTTTTTGTCTTTATTTATTTTAATGCCTTAAAACAGACAATAAAAATGCCCTAACTCTGACAAAAACATAGATTTTCCATATTGCATAAGGTGGCAAAGCAGTACTCCTAGGTCTGGAGCCGCTAGGGGCAACCACGTCGAGTGTGTACAAAGCGAAAGTCTAAATCCGTGTTGATGTTCATATTAATTTGCAATCAACATGTTTATGATGCCAGAAAAAGCAGATCAGAAACCTGCCCAGTTAACTAACTACAAGACAAACGAAATACAACCTGTCAATATTTTGGGAAATTGCATCTTTTTATAAAATGGAAAAGTTAATTTCTGCAGAAGCAACACAAGATGCACACACGGGTAAATGTTTTGTATACCATACAGAAAACTATAGGATGCTTGAGACAGCTTATAAATCTATAATTTAAAATGTTGTGCAACCAACTTTATTGCATTCTAGTGTAAAACACATGGTAATAGCATTGATAAATTTCATTAATGGGATTTCAAGTCAAGTAAAAATTATGTTAGGAAAAGTAGAATTTCTGGGTCATCTGTCAAATGGACAAGTGGCCAAAATCCTTAATATCAAGCCCTGTGTCACACCCATACTTCCTCCTTCAAAAATGTAACATTTTATCCATATGTAGTGTTATTTCAATATTAAACTTATCTGGAAAAAATAGTGTTAATACAAAGGTGTACAAGTAACATCCCATCTTGTTGACCATTGACATAGTTATACCAAATCACTGGGATACTGTCACCTGACATACTATACTAACTATTGTAAATATGTCACTTGAGTGTCAGATAGCTTCGTACAGTGATTTGTTTCACATTTCAGAATAGAACATCCGATCGTTACCTTATCAGACCATCCCAATTCTAGACTTGGTAATCAATTTGTTTGTGTAGCAATCTTGGGCTTGGCCTAAAGTTTAACAGTAACGAGACTAACGGGAATAACGCTACTACTAACAGGTGCTTACTCCGCCCTCAGATCAGAATTAATTTGGTGGTTTAAGTAAGGGAAATTGGTAAATGCGTGCACTTCAATAAAACGTCCCTTTAACCTTATTAGTCGCACAAAAATATAATTACATTAGTATTCTTGAATCGATATGCAGGAGTTCGAGTCTAACCTCATCGTGCCAAACGAGCAGCTACAAGCGAATCGCGACAACTTGGCCGCCATGTTGAATTTTATTTTACCATTCAGGTTCCAACGTAATTTATTCAGCTCGACTAGTAACCTACCTCGTTTTCTGCATTTTCCACGCTGTCTTTCCCACTGTTTTTCACTGAACCACTTCCTTTCGTTGTTGTCTGCATATGAAAGGCATCAATGTAACGTGGACTACATAATTTGAGGAAAACTCACGGCGAATGCCGGGCAGATCGTTTCGAAGCAATGTATAAATACCGTAGAACATAAACATAATCGAACATAATGCAAAAGTGGTACAACATTGACACAAACAGATGATGTAGCATAATTTGCCAATTTATACTGATTACCTACCTTATCCTTTTTTGTTGATTTTGGCATTTCTTGGGTAATTGTACCCTTTTAAAAACATGGAACGATACGTTTTCACCTTGATATTCGAGCCTACTTCAACACTAAACAAGGATAATCATTGGCCATTGCCAATCACGTGTCATATTGGTCACATGACCAAGCAAGTGAAGTGCTTGTCGTGTGAAAAGGGTTAGGTTTTAATGATAATGATAAAGTAGTTAACTTAATATAATTAAATACACTATAAATCAATACTGAAATAACAGGATTTATTATTAGAATAAACCCGATTCGTTTGTTGTACTACCTTCACCGGCCAGCACTATAAGTATAAAGATTTGTTTTTCAAACTCATGCAGTAATTAAATCATATATATAGGCGTCGGAACCGTGGGCTTGAGGGGGGCTCAGCCCCCAATGTTGAGATACCAATAATGGGTTGTTTTTAATGTTGGCACTTCAGAGTAAAAATGGAAATATTTTTAATAATAAAAATACAAAAAAGTGAATGTCACCACGAAAAATCCCCAACAACACCCCCACACCCAATGGGCACACGACATCTTTTAGACGTCTACATATTTACGTAAGAAATGGGACGCAAAATAGTCTTTCACTGGCCACATAAATTTGACGTGTTTTATATGTCAAAAAAGGACATCTTTTAGAAGTCAAAATATACCACAATTGCCCACTGGGCGTCTTCCAATGTCTTTCCAACGCCAGTGTATCTACTAAATATCGAAATTATGCCGTGCAATAATTATAACAATTTTATATATGAAAAGGGTAAAAAACACGTACTGTGGCGGATTAAGTTATCCGTGGGCCCATGCATATATATAGTATAGGCATCCGACACTTTCGTGGGCCCTGGGTGGACCCAGGGGGATAATCTAGAGAGGAGTCTGGGGCACGAAACCTCCAATTGCACCCCACCGGGTTTGTGCAAAAAACTCCAGTGGCGCCGGTATAGTATAGTATCGTCACTCCATATAGTAAATTGCCCCCCCCCCCGATTGAACTACTATATGAATCATTGTGACCGGTGGGTTGATATGCTATTATAGTATCGTGACCCCGATGTAGTATTTTGACCTCCATTTATTCTCCAAGTGTTAACCAATATATGTTATAATACAACATTTACTGTGCAACTAATACGCTTATGTTGCACAGTTTGCACGGCACTGGGTACAAAATGCTTTCTTTTTGCTCAGCACATGGCCACATGCGTCATCCATTCTCCAGAAAGCTGTTTCCCGTACAATGCATGGTTGAGATAAATTTAGGCTAGACAAATTAGGTATGAAACAACTTTAAACTGCATTTTAAATGTACCTATCCTAGGATGAATGTACCGAATTGTGTTGTATTCCACAAAATACTACTTACCTACAATGCGACATCACATGGGGGGGGGGGGGGTTACCATAGGGGAGATTACGGTACTATTATAGTATCGTAACCGGGGGCCGTGTTAAGATACTATCTTATACCGGGACAAAATGAATGTTGGGTAGACAGAGCCGGCCTGAGCTTCAGCACGACTTCGCTGTCAGATCATGACATCTGAAGACGGGGGTGGGGTGCTGTTGAAGAGTGTTCTTCTTTATAGTTAGCCATGTAATAACACCTTTATAATATAGGACCTACATCAACATTATTCCCAGCTTTCAAAACTCATTGAAACTGAAACTTATGCAGTGGCCATCATTGGCCAAATCATACCTTAAGAATTGCTGCCTGGGTTTCGGGAACATTCAGTCCACAAAAAGCACGCACGCATACTCACGTGACAACACAGAAACTCAATGATGTGCGGCGTGTATATTGGTACGTACGCACGGATGTACACGTACGCGCACGCATGCACGAACGCACGCATTCAGTGCCACCCACACACCCCCCCCCCCACACACACACATCTACACACACACCGGATTGTGAATCCAGACCGTGCTCGGAATATGTTCTTCTCCAAACAGGACAGGATATTGCAGATGACAGGTCCTGGGTGTAGGTGTCTATGACCCCCAAAGGAAGCACTGGACTTTTTTGTTTTTGCTGATTCGTTGGTCCTGAGCTACCCACGAACACGACTCAAAACTCTTCAGAGAATCAGATACCTAGCATCGTGGTATATTGTAGTCCACCTTTGGCCTCCACGACAGAGTGTCCCATTCCTCGCCGTATAATGCTTTCTTGAGCAGACTTTTCTCTGGTATTGTTCTTCACACGTCCCACGTGACTGCCACAGCATGGTGTAGATAACTGGTAAGCCAGCCTGGGTGATCACAGTGTGCCTGGTACTCTGTCCTCATCTTCAGCAGCTCCAATAGACAGCTCATGTGAAAATAGCTTCTAGGTTCTAGGCATGATGCTGATCGTGTCGCCATCTCATCCCAGTTGCTTTCTAGACTTTCAGTTTTATCAGCAGGTGTCATCTTCGTTCGCAGACTGATACGCGATGTCTGCTGAAGGTCATACTTGCTGAGCTGAAGTTTCTACATCATTTGGTTCCGCCAGTGGAGGTTTTTACCCCCTCCCCTTTCTGGATCCGCCCCTGGTCAGTGGTTTGCCATCCTTTCCTTAGCCAGTACTGATTCCCTGGCGGCAAGTCCTCATCAAAGTCCCCAACCAGGCGGTTCAGAAGGATTGTTGCAAACATTTTCTCAGCAGTTGAGAAAAGTGAGAATCACATATGATTTGACAATCCTTACCACCCCCCCCCCCTTCGTGGTTACACATATATTAGAAAAACACGGAGAGCTTTTTGACAAAACATTGTCCTCCAGCCTTGTAGATTTACGCGTGGACTGCTTTACCATTTGATATGCGTTTGGAGCACAAACGCGCGCGCACACACACACACACACACACACACACACACACACACACACACACACACACACACACACACACACACACACACACACACACACACACACACACACACACACACACACACACACACACACACACACACACACACACACACACACACTGATACTAACGAATTAAATTGCCTGAGTGTCGAAACAGCAGGGGTGGATTGGAATCCCAGTTTTACCGATTAGACCCAATTAAGAGTCTGATAGTGTGGTATGTTTATTTAGTTTTAGTTTTGCCAATTTGGGCAAAAAATAGCAAGCTAATTTGCATATGTGAATTATTCCATCACTTAATTAATACAACCACTGGCGTGCGTTCAAAAGGACCCAATAAGTAGTGCCAAAGAAATGTTAGGCGCTAGGGTGGACATATATGTCCCATTTTACCCCATTTCCCTAGACCCCTCAAAGTCAAACATCAACATGCTGATATACCATGCATGCGCGTCGGATTTACATCGAAATGTTTATCGCACGACTGGCGCAGGTCACAGGTATTTACTCTTGGTAGTTGATCAAAAATCCGTCTCACGTGGACTCCAGTCATAAAACCCGCGATAGCAGCAGCGCCACCAGGCGAATTCAACTTCACATGAGTGACGTACGGTCAACGCGAATGACGTAACAAACGTAACTTAACGGCGCGCGGTGAAATCGATGTCTCCCGTCTTGAACGAAAACGCCAGTACAACTGAATGAAAATCTGCGAAGACGTAAAGCCACGGTTGAACGGATGAGTATAATTCCACTGCGGGGCAGGATGTGACATTTTACTCTGGTTTAATAGTTGTCCGCTGGCAAGAGCAGGACTCAAATTAAACAGCAGGGGTTTACCTGGATGTTTGTGTTCAAGGGTCCGCAGGACCCCCAGCCTTCTTTGGGGGGGGGTCCCAAGCCTGTAGCGAGGGTCCTACTTATTGCTCTTTTTTAATTGTAAGTATTGTTTTTTAAATAGCACAACTTATACAACCCACGTAAACCCGGTTATTATTATTATTAGTTTGATACTAACAAAATAACGTGCCTTGTTACAATATACTGTTTTATTTGTTGATGTTTTCCCTTGAAAATCGATGTCGTTTTGGAAGTTTGAGCAGCCTTCCTCACTTATGAGAGGGCATGCTAGTCTGCTAGATGCCTTGGCTTGCATGTAAATGTCACATTGGGAGATCTCCTAAAGCTAAGCTAAGGATATCGAGGAAGCCACGACTCACTTTGGAAGGCTCCTGAATTTGTTTCGGTGGCGGGAAACCTGACCGTGGTGATGACATTAGCATTGGAATAGCCAATAGGCAGCAGATGGAACTGCGCATTACTTTGCGGACACTTAACTGGGATGTTGTATAGAATCCGGGCCCACCCCGATGTCGGCATTATGACAGTTGTGCCTAAATATTATGCTTCAGTGAGTTTATTCTATCATTCCACATCGTTTCAGGAATATAATGTCCGGTTTGAATCAGCGTGCGCCGCTGCGGTCGCGGGTTACTGCACGGTTAAATTGCATGTTGACGCAAACCGGAGCGCTATTTGGGCTTCAAAAGTGCTCTCAAATCAATGTTTTATAACAATGTACTGTATATCTGAAACAATGTGGAATGATGGCATAAACACACTGAGGTATCAAATCTGTTCGATTGTTGGAGGAGTGACTGACGCGATCGGCTCCAGGATGGGAGGCGGGGTAAGAGTGCTAACTTGCACTCTCTATTGTCGCCGTACGATCTATCATTTGTTTGGTGACAACAAGCGGTTAGTTATACAAAGGAATGTTCGTAAGTCGCTTTGTTTTTTTATTGCTATAGCTCTAATAAATTAGGAAGTCATAAAACGCACAGCGGTTGTCCTCAAACCTTGGTTGGAATGGTATTCTGGTTCGCAAATCAGTCCCCAGAGGCGCATCGCAAAACTACGCGCAGCGGGAAACATACGCCTACGGGAATGATTATTTGGAAGGACTCGTGAAAATAAATACCAAACGAACTGATTCGGTAATAAACTACCAAGTTAAAGGCATTCATATTCAATTAATATATTTTTTTATGTCACTGATACGCATGCGTCCCTTGGGACGCAACGATTGTTTTGCACGCGTCCAGGCAAGCGTAGTGTTTCTATGCGTATAAGACGCAGGATTTTGCGTCCCGTAAACCAATGAAACAATACGTCCATTGTTGAGAAAGAGCACGAATAATTTTGATTTTTTTTACAACAACTTGATGAATACATTTGAAATATAACTGTAAGGGCAGCTGCATGCCTAGTAGTTATGTTGTTAAATGCAACTTATCACAACTGTAATGATAGCTGTATGCCTAGTAGTTATGTTGTTAAGTGCAATTTATCACAACTGTAAGGGCAGCTGTAGGCCTAGTAGTTATGTTGTTAAATGCAACTTATCACAACTGTAATGACAGCTGTATGCCTAGTAGTTATGTTGTTAAGTGCAACTTATCACAACTGTAAGGGCAGCTGTAGGCCTAGTAGTTATGTTGTTAAGTGCAACTTATCACAACTTTAAGGGCAGCTGTAGGCCTAGTAGTTATGTTGTTAAGTGCAACTTATCACAACTGTAAGGGCAGCTGTAAGCCTAGTATTTATGTTTTAAGTGCAACTTATCACAACTGTAAGGACAGCTGTAGGCCTAGTAGTTATGTTGTTAAGTGCAACTTATCACAACTTTAAGGGCAGCTGTAGGCCTAGTAGTTATGTTGCTAAGTGCAACTTATCACAACTTTAAGGGCAGCTGTAGGCCTAGTAGTTATGTTGTTAAGTGCAACTTATCACAACTGTAAGGGCAGCTGTATGCCTAGTAGTTATGTTGTTAAGTGCAACTTATCACAACTGTAAGGACAGCTGTATGCCTAGTAGTTATGTTGTTAAGTGCAACTTATCACAACTGTAAGGACAGCTGTATGCCTAGTAGTTATGTTGTTAAGTGCAACTTATCACAACTGTAAGGGCAGCTGTAAGCCTAGTATTTATGTTTTTAAGTGCAACTTATCACAACTGTAAGGGCAGCTGTAGGCCTAGTAGTTATGTTGTTACTTTAAACCCAAAAAGTACGTTATTTACGAGAGAGCAAAGTTCTACAAACGATACCAGAGGCCCGGCGAGCCAGCTAAACAATTTATCAGATCACTGTACGAACTGGCCGACAAATGTGACTTCACGGATCGCAGCACGCAGATACGCGATCGACTAATGGTTGGCATCTTGGAAGATCGTCTCTCCAAGGAAATGCAAATGATGGAAGACGAATTGCTGACCGAGCAAAAGGCGGTGTCGATGATCCGTCAGCCCGAGTGTGTCGACAAACACACAACAGAGTTGAGATCGGCTGGGCGTTCCGAGAATGTGCAGAGTGTGCGAGCAAATTCGTACAAAAAAAGTAACGCTAAAAAGCCATGGAAGTCCGCTTCAAAATTGACACCACGACATCAGTGCCGTAGATGCGGCAATCAGTCTCATCCGGTATAACAGTGCCCGGCGAAAGATGCTAAGTGTTACAACCACAGTTCCTGGGGGAATTAACGTCGAACAAGACATACTCTTGTAGTGCTGTGGTGGCTGTGACAGTACTACCAGCTGAGGATGATGTCTGCTTCAAGCTTGATACGGGAGCATCTGTATCCGTCATCGCGTTCAAAGAGCCCATCCTGAGACAGGTGGACCTTGTAAAATCGGACAAAGTTCTGATGGGTCCGGGTCAACTGAAACTCGATGTTCTGGGCCAGGTTACGGCAACGATCACCCACCGCAACGTTTCGACTCAGGAGGTGCTGTATGTGGTCAATCGACAAGAACAGTCGCTACTCTCAAAGGTGGCGTGCGAGCTGTGTAAACGGCTTACATTCCACGTCGACTCCGTTAACAACGACTATAGAGCGAAATATAGTGAGTTGTTTGATGGTCTAGGGGAACTACGAGACTACCCGTACTCGATCAAGCTGAAGGACGATACACGACCGGTAGCCCTCAACGTTCCGAGACGCGTGCCATACCCTCTCTTGCCGAAAGTCAAAGTCGAGATAGACCGCATGGTGTCGCAAGGCGTCATCTCCAAAGTCGAGCAACCGACTGACTGGTGTTCTGGACTGGTCGTCGTGCCTAAAGCGAACAAGTCAGATGTCCGCTTGTGTGTGGACATCACGCAGTTGAATCGCGCAGTCAGACGCGAGTATCATCCTATGAACTCAGTTGACGACAGCCTGGCGAAGTTGAGCAAAGCTCGATTCTTCAGCCGGCTCGACGCAAATTCGGGGTTCTGGCAGATTCCGCTGGATCCGGAGTCGCAACTACTCACCACGTTTATAACGCCGTACGGGAGATTCTGCTTCCATCGCCTGTGTTTCGGGATAAGTTCAGCCCCGGAAATTTCCCAGAGGACGATGAACAAAATGTTCGAAGGTCTTCCTGGTGTGATCTGTCACATGGACGATGTTCTGATATACGGCACGACCAAGGAGGTACACGACCAGCGGGTCGATGAGGTGATGGAGAAAATCAAGCGAAGCGGCATGACGTTGAACAACAAGTGCGAGTTCTCAAAAACAAGCACCAAGTTACTGGGCTTCATCATTGATGAGGACGGCATTCGCGCAGATCCATCGAAAATCACTGCAATTTCCAAGTTCCCGGCGCCACAAAACGTAACCGAGTTGCAACGATTTCTTGGGATGGTTAACCATATGGGAAGATTCGCACCCAACATGACGTCCTTGACGGGTCCGCTCAGAGAGTTGCTTCGCAAAGACGTAATGTGGACATTGAACACGGCCCAGCAAAGTGCCATGGAGGGCATCAAAGCAGAACTGTGCACGACACCGACGTTAGCATGGTATGACGCGAGCAAGCCGTTGATCATATCTGCAGACGCGAGCTCCTACGGACTGGGGGCAACACTTCTACAGGAAGAACCGAACGGCGGTCGTAAAGTCGTTGCATACGCATCACGATCGATGACGGACTACGAAAAACGATACGCCCAAATCGAAAAAGAGGCTCTCGCCCTAACGTGGGCGTGTGATCGATTTACTCAGTACATTACTGGTGTACACATCCTCCTCGAGACGGATCATAAGCCGCTGATTCCATTGCTCTGGCAAAAACTGCTAGACCAATTGCCGATACGGGTCCAGCGCTTCAGACTACGGCTAATGCGCTACTTGTTCAACATTGTCTACGTGCCAGGCAAGAACTTACACACCGCAGATGCGCTATCACGAGCGCCAGTTGCTGAGAAAGACTACAAAGTCGAAGAATTTGCAATGCAAATTGAGGCCTATGCAGAGTCGGTGATGTACATCCTGGAGAGTACTGTGGCATCAACGGCCATGATGACGCGAATCAAAGCGGCGTACGCGGACGATCCCGTGTGTGTGCAGGTGATGGAGCATTGTGAACATGGTTGGCCGCCAATCATGACGGAGAATCCAACATTGTGTGAATTCTATCAACTTCGCGACGAGCTTAGCGTTGAACGAGGATATTGCTGTTGGGGTCTCGAATCGTGATACCAAGTCTACTGCGGGCAGAGACACTCGAGAAGATACGCACGGGACATCTGGGCATACACAAATGCAGAGAGACCGCCCGAAGGAACGTCTGGTGGCCATGCATGTCAAGTCAGATAGCAGACATGGTCAGAATATGCAACGTGTGTCGACTAAATCGTTCAGAACATAGTGAGCCCCTCATGCCACTTGAGTTTCAAGAGAGGCCATGGGAAAGCATCGGGATAGACTTGTTCCATTGGCAGAACTCGGAGTATCTTGTCGCTGTGGATTATCATTCGCGATTCTTAGAAGTGGCCAAACTCCAACGAACCGATTCTGAAACGATCATCGAACACCTGAAGTCGTTCTTCGCCCGTCATGGTATACCAGAGGTAGTAATGTCAGATAACGGCCCACAGTATGCAGCGGAGACGTTCGGACAATTCTCCATCAAGTACGGTTTCGTACATGTGACCAGCTCGCCAAGATACCCACAATCTAACAGTGAAGCTGAACGGGCTGTTCAGACAGTGAAGAACTTGTTGCGGAAGAACGAGGACCCATATTTGGCTCTTCTTGCTTACCGGAATGCACCACTGGCGAATGGATACAGTCCTGCACAGCTACTCATGGGTCGACAGTTACACTCAACCGTTCCGGCAAACACCGAGACACTGAAGCCGAGCATCCCTGACTTGATACACCTGAGAGCGAAAGAGTCAAGCCAGAGAGGTTACCAGAAAACAACCTACGACGCCCGACACCGCGCGCTCAACTTACTACCATTGGAGATAGGGTCGCGAGTGTTCGTGAAGGACACAAAGCAAAACGGTGTTGTCACCGGACGAGCACAGACACCGAGGTCTTACAACGTACGAACGGATGGTAACTCGAACATCCGCCGCAGTCGAAGCTCCTTGGTTGACACGAGTCCCGAGGGACAATCGTCATCGATGGGATCTGCTTGGTGTGAGTCACCCAGTCGAGAAGTTACCGATCCGTGTGAAGCTTCTACTACACGTACTCCGCAAGTCGACGTAAACAACCCTCCAGCGATGATCCGGCGCAGTGAACGTCGATCGAAACCGCCGACTCGTCTTGACCTGTAGGTGAACTGTGAGTAAGCCACGACGTATACTCATACGAACTCATACGAACTTCCACATTAGATGGTCAGTCATATAAAGACTTTTTAGAATGGTCATCAGTGGCTTTAAAGGGAGATGTTGTGATATGTGTTATATTTATCGTCGGAGATTATCCGAGATTGATGTGCGACACCGTTTCGACCGGAGCTAAAAATAAACGAGTTGGTTTCTACTTTTCGTGATCACTAAATAGCTGCTAAGGGCTTCTTCTACCAAACAACAAACATACAAGAGTAACGAGAAAGCAAACTTTAGAACATCTAATTACAATGGGAAAGATCGAAAGGAAAATATGTCGATGACGTCCGTGGGCAGGTCCAAAGAGCCTGGGGGACCACAAACACCTCCACTGGCACTGGCACTGCCAGTGGTTTCGGCGCTCCGTCACCATAACTTCAGCAGCGGGGGGGGGGGGGGGGGGGGGGCACATTAAAAAGCTCTGAGGGCACGCCACTGTAGCTCAGGCATAGCGTAGCTATATTCAAAAAGGCTACGTGGCACGTGTCCCCCCACCCCCCTACGACGTCAGATAGTGAAAATACTTGATAGTCTAGCAACCCGGCATGTGGAAGCGCAGATTCGCACAAACGAGGTTCGAATTGAAGGGCCATGATCGCGAACGCTTGCAACAGAAGTTAACTATAGCAGAAGAATGCCATCAGGGTATTTCATAATGCACTATCGTCACCATTTCGAAGGAAATTCTACTAGATTAGAAGTCTTTTTGCCAACTATATCTATTTACACATGCCTACTTGGGCAGGCCACACGATGTACGCCACTGGTGGATAGAAGATCCAGCACCAAGCTGACTGTATTTAGTATAATGATGTCGGGGACAGACCTCAAGTATATTCTTAATTTACCTTTTACGGCTTTCCTTTTATTATTATTATAAAGCCGCCACAGAAAATAGTGCTGTGTTTCTTTAATATTCTAGTCATATCTGACTGAATTTTGTCTTTGATTTGTGGTGTATAGTAGTAATTTGAGGTGAAACACTACTGTTGTACTCATGGGTACATTTTGAGTTGAGTAACAAATGTATGTAACACAGACCAGTTGTACTTTAAATGACCAATTATAGTGTGGTCATACGTACAGCTGCCCGGCGTGAGTGACCCCAGGAGCACGCACTGTTTGTCCACTGGTAATTTATGATAATTTTGTATAATGAAATTATAGTTAACTGGTTAAAGATCTAGTACGTTGAAACATAAAGTACTGGTATATGCTTTTGTAAGATTTTAATCAAAGGTGTGGGTATGGTTTTAGTGCTTAGACACTTTGTAGTGTTTTCTAAGATGTGGTTGCATGTCCTCAAGATGGAGGCCAGCTAGCCACATGGCGCTGATAACACTCGAGGGAATACAAGGTCATTAGGGAATGACACTGTCCTGCGACTGCTGGTTTATGTTCTGAGAGTGTATATTATAATCAGGGCGTTTTTGATTGAATTTTCACTGGGGGGCAATGTCCTAAAAGGGCACTTCTAATGGGTAAAAAGGGCAGTTTACGCATATATTAATGATTATGTTCATAACCCTTAGGCATGTATGAAAGCTTAATATAGTGTTATTATTTTTGTATCCACATAGTTGTGGGGCCTACAGTGACGAGTGACGACTGCATCTTGGTATGAAAATAAATGTTGCACATATATCCTAGAAACATGTTTTATTACAACCAATACACGCAGTAGTCATAGAAACATGAGACGTATCAGTCAGAACGTTTGACAGTTGTCTCAATTTGACCAGACGAGTTCCATTTCGCGGGTGAATTTCCTAACGAATTCACGCTGTCCGTAGATGTCCCAGTATGGAGCCCAGCATCTTCTGATCATCTCCAAGAATTTGACGACAGCGGGCTGAGGGTCATAGTAGGTGGTGCTCGCATTATTCAGTGTCACCATGAGTCGTGCGTTTCTCGTGTCCTAAGTCACACTGGTGCGGTGATTATCGACCACGAGGTTGTGGTGGCTCACGATCCTTTCGGTCTGCATAGAGTGTGGACTCATACAAGCCAGAGATGTCAACATCTTCTCAACAACTGAACCTGTTGTGACTGGCAGAAGTTGGCGCAGTCTGGCAGTCAACTTACAATTATCAAGCCGTCGGGCAGGAATGGCACATTCATCATGTTTTCCCACTGCTCGGCTGCCCCGTCCACAAAGTCAGATGCTTCATGTGGAAAAAGGCTTCTGACGACGCGCACACCATGCTCAACGAAGTATCTCAGACTGCGTGACATCACTAACTCCTTCATGTCTTTGATGACGTCCTGCTGCTACGGGTGCATGCGTTCAGACAGGTATTCGTACGATGCTTGCACGACCTCCAACCTGATTGCTCGTCTGTCGCGGCGGTTTGTACAAACGAACTGGTGATTACACTTTCGTTGTGTTAGGTCCTCTTTTGTGTTATCGGTTGGACAACTCGCTTTCTCCTCCCTTCTTCCCGGGAATGGTCCATCCCTCATTAGGTTCAACTTCTTGATTGCCGTATCAGTCACAGTGAGGAGTTTGCTGATGAACAAATCATTCCTTTGCAACTTCTTCTGGAGTGTTTCAAATACCTGGAGTTAAATATCTCCAGGATGTTGCCCATCAGTGCGGTGATCAACGTTTGTTGGTGGTTCCAGATTCTCAGAAACCCTTTGGCTTCAGTCTTCTCCTTTCTGCCGCAGGTACTTTCTGGCGCCTGCATCTGTTCCCAAACCATAATGCAGGCTGGTAAGTTTTTCAGCACAGCATCCACCAACTGCAGCTCGTGCTGGGCAAACCTGACATCGTGGTGCCGTGGAAACTGTTTGACATTCCCGGCCGGCGCTGACAACATCTTCATCAGCCTCGGCGTCCGGAAGAATCGTACGAGTCCCAGTAGATTGGACTTCCAGATTCCCAACTCAGGTACGGTGCTGACGATCGACTCAGTTGGTAAATCAGATCGGTGTGCAGCACACCAGAATGTTGCCAAACCTCTCTGCATTTGGTCAGCAAGCAGACGCCATAATCCACCTTGTTTGCCACCTTGCCGTCAGTGGGGACACCAACCAGCTTCGTGTCTTTACCTCCTGTCAGATCCAGAGCTTTTGTTCACCGCTTCAAGTAGTCCAGGGGCACCGTTCTTCTCTGGCGAATGTATGACAACTGCTACTTAGTGTTTTATTATATCCCAGTGCAAATTAAACCAAACAAACTAATACGAATAAACATCAGTAGAACCTTATCCTGGCTGGGCGCAGTTCGACTTTGACAGTTTGGAATGCAGAATGGTAAATATCCACCGGTCAGACTGCGTGACATCATCGTCGGGCTGGACGGTGGCAGTAGTCGGTGTCGCCAGAAAGCAGTGATAGTGTGCAGCCACTGCGGTAGCGTGTTTAGGATGCACACTGACTATAAGGTTAATGACTTCTGAGGACAACGTCCTGGAGTAGATGTCGACTCGACATATTTGGTAGACTTTAGAAGGTTGTAAGTCAGTTATTGTTTCACTTTAGAAGGTTGTATCTCAGTTACTGTTTCACTTTAGAAGGTTGTATCTCAGTTACTGTTTCACTTTAGAAGGTTGTATCTCAGTTACTGTTTCACTTTAGAAGGTTGTAACTCAGTTATTGTTTCACTTTAGAAGGTTGTATCTCAGTTATTGTTTCACATACATAATTAGTGTTAGGAATCGCAGTTATTCAATTAAAGTTATATATGCCTGTTAAGAGTTAGACTATGTTTTTGTACTGTATTTTAGTGCCGAGCTGTGACAGTATATCGGGTACAGGAGGGACCTAAACAGAACCTGAGGCCAGGTAACTGCAATGATTATATTCCTGGCATTGGTCCATTCATATATTGTCATGTTTACCGTTGTATAAAACAATGAACAATTGCTAATTAAGTATTACATATGTAGACTTTATAAACTAGTTTACTTATAACTAGTGTCACTTTACTAGTTTGCGTTGATTTATACATTGGAGTGTATAGATTACAAGTAACACACACGTACAGTGCAAGGATGAAGATGTCTATACCTGGAGTGAAGGTGTACAACCACG
This sequence comes from Escarpia spicata, assembly GCA_963995525.1. NCBI lineage: Eukaryota > Metazoa > Annelida > Polychaeta > Sabellida > Siboglinidae > Escarpia > Escarpia spicata. The sequence continues at coordinate 2,315,916 of OZ023211.1, forward strand.
TGTAGTCTGTATTACGAGTTGTCTTTGAAAGTGGCTATACAATCCATGTGTACATGTATGGAGTGTTATACCTGAAAGGGTTATGCACAATGTATACCACTGACTTACCTGTGTCTGTGTGTTGTTGTAGGGTTTTTATTCTTTTGCAGTTTTTATGTCTTACATTTGAACGTTGAATAAATGAGTTACATCATCCCGATATGGCGTTGTCATGAATGCCAGAACGCGAAGTTTGTCACAGAAGCCGGTGAGAGAAGGAGTCTCGTGACAATATGAATGAATCAATGAGCCAATTAGTTAATCAATCAGTCAGTCATTGCAGCTTCCTACCTTGCCATGCTGGGTAATAATCGAAGAAAGAAAACGATAGCAGCTTATATCAAGTTTTCTTCGTGGACGATCTCATAACCAGGATACGTGTGAAAAATACCCTAATGCATTTGTCCTTAAGAAAATAGTATAAATAGTAATAAATCAGTCTATGTTACGCTACAGTCACAACTAGATCTGTCTAATTAAGACACATGAATGGAACTTCTACAGTCTACCGGTATTTATTCGTTTGTTTGGCTTAAATTATCATGTAAATGACAACTATATATAGTCACAAAAATAATGATAATGACAATGAACATATTTATAATGACTCCAGCCCGTGTTTCTTGCAGCGTGATTCGTTAATTAAGGGTGTCCTGGGTCCAACGTAGGTCTAGGTTTCGCCTAAAATGACGACGATGAACCAGCGATATCTTTGCTTGGCAGATAATACGGCCTCTCGCAACGGCGCATGAGTTTCTCCAATAACTAACGTAACACTGTGACTGCAACGGACAATGTCCCGAATAGGATATCATGTAGAAGGAGAGGGGCGCGTTTAAGAATACAGTCAACGTAAAGTATATGTGTATCTTGGGAATTATGTAGATGGATATAGATTATAATTATAAAATGAGGTACATAATACTACCTATGGGGAAAATAGCCCAATTGGGAAGTGACGTGGAAGGACAGGAAGCATGTAGGAAATAAGGTTGTAGGACAATGACATGTAACATTGGGAGACGAGGAAACAGAAAAGAGGAAACGTCGTTTGTTCTTCTTTCTGCGCTTTTGCGTTGTTGCATGCGAGTGTTAGATAAAGTGTAATAGAAAAGCCTCAAACCATTACAATATGTCTGCACGCAGTCCAAACGGTTAAACAAATGTGCGAAGCCACAATCAAATCGGCCATCGCCCGGGGTTGCGAAGAATCGCGTCCCCCAAACATTGTTCAGTATTCTAACAAATTACTATATAGAGTAAAAATTATCATCGCGCAATATTATATCAGAACACTGCTAGAGCAAATACATCAACTTGATTAGAAAAGTGTACTGGTTTAGTAGCGAAGGGTTTGTGAAAGATGAGACGGGCGGGAACTGAAGTGTTGTAGTCGTGGTAGAATGCAGTAGAGCTCGGGTGAAGACGGCGGGTGATGGACAACAGAAGAAAGTAGACGCGGATGTACTGAGATAGGGCGATATACAGTTATTAGCTGCAACACACATGTAATAAGAACCACGAAGCACGAATAGTAGAGGATACATACTTGTACACCACAAATCAAATTGTACGATGATGTTTGGATATGAATGCATTTAATTATATTAGTTAGTTAGTGAGGTAACTGGAGCTCGTGTGCATTGGGTTGAGGCCGGGGGACCATACAGCTGTACCGTGGAGTTGTACCTTTGTTGGCTCGTCGGAGTTTTAGCTTCGGGACCTGAATGGGGATTGTTGTGTATTACGAGTGAAGTACGATGACTCATATCTAGACACAAATGTTGTCGTTGTGGGGCACTTGTTTGGCTTCTGACTAAATTAGATAACAATTTCATTCAAAGCGATCATAAGAGAGGCGCTGTGACAATTAACCTTGTCGGAAACCACTTATGCTGTACGTAGCATCGTTACTGAGAAGATCATACTTACTTAAAAGTAGCCTACTGGTCGCTGTTAGGGATAAGGATCACACCTTTCCTCCTGGTTCCCAACAGGCGGAACAAAAAACCGGGAACATAATTATCCTCAATAACACCTCACATAGGAAGCAGATAACTTGGAGGGTACGATTAATTAAAGACGAGAATTTGTATCTTTACGGGCATGTCTGGGACACTCCAGTATGTAGTAATAATAATAATAAATAAATTTATTATTAAGCGTCAATATTCTCAGACAATCCGAGCTCAGTGACGCAACAAAACCAAAGAATTGGGCATTCTCGTATTCGTATGCTAGGCGAAGGCCGTCAACAAATGGATGGATGTGCTAAGAAGCTACGGAGTGTTGTAAATGACAGGTGTTTTTTTTAAGTCAACTTTTTCCTCCTCTTATCTTCTTCTTACTCCTGCTTCTGTTTTTTACTTCTTCTTCGCCGTCTCCTTTTCGTTCTAAAGTAAAGTAAAGGTAAGTTCGGATATAGCGCAGTATCCAGTCCTCAGGACGGCCCAAAGCGCTTTACACTTTACTCCCTAGCAGACCTGTTCAATCGAACACCATCTCGACTTCTCTGGTAAGCATTCAGCCATGCTGCAATTAATGCGCGAATTATTCGTACACAAATATCCACCACTGTCTATAGCCAGGTACTCATTCATACAGTTGAGTGAACTGCATGAAGCAACTTAGAGTGAACGAACTTGCCGTGTGTGTGTGTGTGTGTGTGTGTGTGTGTGTGTGTGTGTGTGTGTGTGTGTGTGTGTGTGTGTGTGTGTGTGTGTGTGTGTGCGTGTGTGCATGAGTGATTGCGTGAGTGCGTGTGTGTCTGTATGCGTGTATATGTGCATGTGCGCATGTATACGAACAGGGTACATCTCACAGTCAAAATTGGAATTATGCGGTGGTCGGGTAACGACACGGAAGATATCTGGAGTGATGTGGAGGGCAAGTGACGGCTCGAGAGATATCTGGAATGATGTGAAGGTCAAGTGACGGCTCGAGAGATATCTGGAATGATATGGAGGTCGGGTGACGGCACCGAAGATATGTGGAGTGACGTGGAGGTCGGGTGACGGCACGGGATATATCTGGAGTGATGTGGAGGTCGGGTGACGGCACGGGATATATCTGGAGTGATGTGGAGGTCGGGTGACGGCACGGGATATATATGGAGTGATGTGGAGGTCGGGTGACGGCACGGGATATATCTGGAGTGATGTGGAGGTCGGGTGACGGCACGGGATATATCTGGAGTGATGTGGAGGTCGGGTAACGGCACGGGATATATCTGGAGTGATGTGGAGGTCGGGTGACGGCACGGGATATATCTGGAGTGATGTGGAGGTCGGGTAACGGCACGGGAGATATGTGGAGTAGTGTGGAGGTCAAGTGACGGCACGGGAGATATATGGAGTGATGTGGAGGTCGGGTGACGGCACGGGAGATATATGGAGTGGTGTGGAGGTCGGGTGACGGCACGGGAGATATATGGAGTGGTGTGGAGGTCGGGTGACGGCACGGGATATATCTGGAGTGATGTGGAGGTCGGGTAACGGCACGGGAGATATATGGAGTAGTGTGGAGGTCAAGTGACGGCACGGGAGATATATGGAGTGATGTGGAGGTCGGGTGACGGCACGGGAGATATATGGAGTGGTGTGGAGGTCGGGTGACGGCACGGGAGATATATGGAGTGGTGTGGAGGTCGGGTGACGGCACGGGATATATCTGGAGTGATGTGGAGGTCGGGTGACGGCACGGGATATATCTGGAGTGATGTGGAGGTCGGGTAACGGCACGGGATATATATGGAGTGATGTGGAGGTCGGGTGACGGCACGGGATATATCTGGAGTGATGTGGAGGTCGGGTAACGGCACGGGAGATATATGGAGTGGTGTGGAGGTCAAGTGACGGCACGGGAGATATGTGGAGTGACGTGGAGGTTGGGTGACGGCACGGGAGATATGTGGAGTGATGTGGAGGTCGGGTGACGGCACGGGATATATCTGGAGTGATGTGGAGGTCGGATAACGGCACGGGATATACCTGGAGCGATGTGGAGGTCGGGTGACGGGACGGGAGTTATATGGAGTGATGTGGAGGTCGGGTGACGGCACATGAGATATATGGAGTGATGTGGAGGTCGGGTGACGGCACGAGATATATCTGGAGTGATGTGGAGGTCGGGTGACGGCACGAGATATATCTGGAGTGGTGTGGAGGTCGGATGATGGCACGGGAGATATACGGTATGATGTGGAGGTCGGGTAACGGCACGAGAGATATCTGAAGTTGTGGCGATGTCGGGTGATGGCACGATACGAAAATATAAATATAAAATCAAAATGTTAAAACGTTTTGTTGGATTTGTGATAGATGTTCCATTGTTATATGTCCTTCCGAAGGTTTCAGCCACAGGCTGACGATGTCATGACATGACAGTTGTGATAGATGTCCCATGTCCTTCCGAAGGTTTCAGCCACAGGCTGACGATGTCATGGCCTGACAGTTGTGATATATGTTCCATGTCCTTCCGAAGGTTTCAGCCACAGGCTAAATATGTCATGGCCTGACAGTCGTGATAGATGTTCCATGTCCTTCCGAAGGTTTCAGCCACAGGCTGAATGTCATGGCCTGACAGTCGTGATAGATGTTCCATGTCCTTCCGAAGGTTTCAGCCACAGGCTGACGATGTCATGGTCTAAAAGTCGTGATAGATGTTCCATGTCCTTCCGAAGGTTTCAGCAACAGGCTGACGATGTCATGGCCTGACAGTTGTGATAGCTGTTCTATGTCCTTCCGAAGGTTTCAGCCACAGGCTGACGATGTCATGGTCTGACAGTTGTGGTAGCTGTTCTATGTCCTTCCGAAGGTTTCAGCCACTGGCTGACGATGTTATGGCCTGTCAGTTGTGATAAATGTTCCATGTCATTCCGAAGGTTGTGTCATTTATATTAAGTTAAGATTGGAGGTACCGTCATGTTTCCGTGTACGAATGTGGGTGTGCAACACAGTTTTTGTGTGTAGAACCTGCCTAATTATAAGATTATTCGTCCTGTTTGTGTGTAAATGCCTGTTTACACGAACGATAACTTGATTTGCCCATGTAATTGGTCAGCCGACGAAGTGTCGCGCGATATCACGGTGCAAGGATCGATGAATGAAAACACTCTCGCGAGAACGGTCGGAAGCCAATCTATGTCTACCGGATGATGTCGATGGTATTGGGGCTGTGTCCAATTTAACAAGTCGTCAGTCAAGAGAAGAGGAGAAGTTAAAGGTAGACGAGAACTACTGTGTAATGGAAATATGTGAGGTGACGTTAGGCATGGAAAGAGGAATATGAAATGAAGAGAAGAAATCGGGATGAAGAAATATCTGACAATAACAGTAGATGGTGGCATACTCCGATGGGCAGGACACGTACAGGGAATGGATGATTGACAATGAGCATGGAAAACAGAAGAGGGTGGTATAGAAGGAGATACAAAGAAAATGGAAAACAGAAGAGGCCAGATGGTGGTATAGAAGGAGACGAGGAATACCAAAGTTAAGATGGAGCGATAGGGTCAATATATATATCTATGTCTCCAAGGGGGAGGGTGATTGATCAGTCGAGAGGGGAAGATAATAGCAGATAACAAATAAGGGTAATTTTTATAGCGCAATGTCCAGTCCTCAGGACTGCTCAAAGCGCTTTACACTTTACTCCCTGGCAGACCTGTTCAATCGAACACCATCTCGACTTCTCTGGGAAGTATCCAGTCACTCTGCAATTAATGCGCGAAGACTATTCGTACACAAATGTCCACCACTGTCTATAGCCAGGTACTCATTCATACAGATGAGTAAAGTGGAGCAACCAAGAGTGAACGAACTTGCCAAAGGTTCGTCACCGCCGCACAGGATTCGAACCCGGCGGATTCTCTCGGTTGAGAGTCCGAAGCTCCAGCCACTGCACCACTGCGTCATAGTGTGGAGGCGAGTCGTACGTAGAGCGGAACTGACCAAGTGGTGTGGTTCCTCAAATTGCAAAGCCGACATTATGAATTATTGGCCAATCACTGAATCAGCAACCTACAGTGGCGATAGTCTGGATTGGCGCAAGTCAATAGGTCGCACTCGCCGTGTCAGGGGACACGTTGTCGCGCTTACATTTATACGGGCGCTAAATTTTATCCGGGTGATGTTTATGTGCATAGAGGGGTCTATGTAAGCAAAAATAGATAAGCGAGCAAAAAATGAACAACTCGGGACATGTCCAAAATCACTCAATTCAGCGGTCGCTAGCAAACTTACGGTTCATCCAATCCCAAAAATATGGTACCGTTTGAAAGATTACCTTTTCATCTACGTAGTAAATAGCACGGTTGATCATGTTAAAGTATATTTTCACCATTGTGTTTATCTGAAATGTGGTTGTTTTCATCCGCTTGAACTCAGCGAACGATGTTAGCGTCGGGTATTCTTCGCCATTTGTCGGCGAAACTGCACATTTCCTGTCAATCACCGCTGCGTTGCTATGGCATCGCACATGGCCGATCTCAGCAGTTGATGTTTACATGTTAAGCTCCACCCATTTTTGCATGTCAAAAAAGATAGATTAAGTTTCACCGAATGTTGGCATTACATTAGCGATCGCCGGACGCTGACAGACAGTTTGTTTATTTGTGTTTATGTCGTCTGCAAAGTGGGTGGAGTCTAAATAGCATGAAAACAAGAACTTATGAAGTATAATCACCTACTCGGTTTCTGCCCTATCTGAGTTTCTGCCTCATTACAATTATATAGCTGGATCTCGTATTAAATACATCTTTAGTCAGATATATCGGACACAATGAACAAAGGATGTCTACAAACTTGCAACAAAATTATTTGTCTCAAATTAAAACGAGGCAAACAGGTTTTTGACATATATTTTGATAGCGAACGCAGACCACGTGACTACAGTGCACCATGTCGGTGACGGTGATGTAAACAACCGTAATATTAAAATTTAGCGGACGAAATTGTAAGCCACTATTCACCCTAATCATCACAGGAATGTTAACGAACAGCCCGTGGAGTTTATACAGTGAATGCATAGCGATTTGTCGCACAGTGATGATTTTGAACACGATGAGGCAGAAACCGAGTGCTTCCGTTTGGCGCGTGAAGTGATTATCGTCTTACGAATATTGTAAGTATTTAACTAAAACAACTTATTTGACGTTTCGTTTGCATTCCATTAATGCAATAAGTGGTTCTGATTAATAATATTGATACGTTGCTGAACGATTTCAATTTTTTTTGGTGAAAACTGCATATTATGCTTGCGTAAGGCAGAAAACGAGTGGTCTAGTATACGCATGTCTGAAACCTATGCAAATTTGAATTTGCGCTCCTATCGGTAGATGGGTGAACTTTGTCGACGAAACAAGTTGGTTCGCTGGTGTGTAAAAGACTGGAAACAACATGATTGCAGATATGTGTGAAGGTTCTTGTAGGAATTATTATCGGGAAACCACGTATGTGTTAGAATAACAGGTGTAGTCTTTCAAACGGTACCAAGATTTTTCGGATCGGATGAACCGTAAGTTTGCTAGCGACCACTGAACTGAGTGATTTTTGACATGTCCCGAGTTGTTCATTTTTCGCTCGCTTATCTATTTTTGATGTAAGGCATAATATTTGTACCAGTAGATCACATAGTGATAAATAATATCCAGTAGTTAAATATGTTTCGTTTGTTGTACTACGAGCGTTATAGTTAGAGTACATAATTATAATTTGCTGTTTCCGATTTGTGACCAAGAATAAGAGTAAGTCACGTGACGTGTGCGTCGAGAGGAAACTGATTTACGACAGAAATTGTTTATGTCTGTGGGAAGCAAACATTTTATCATTTATGTATATATATAGACATATATGTATATATATATATAAACATACATAACGCCCGGATAGATGAAAACGCAACAGTCGTAGCTGATGCTAAATATATTCCCCTAGTTATGCGCACGCGCAGAAACGTCACCCGGATATTATTTAACGCTCGGATAAATGTAAGCGCGACACCGTCACTGGTTCAAACGCAAATGTAATTGACCTGCGCTTTACCCTCCGATACGGGGTGGTTGGTACCACCAATCGGGTCACACATCGTCGTGTGAACTAAACTGGCCTGCCTAGATTCTTACTCCCGTTATTTAAAACAGATAGGTCGTCTTGTATTTTTGTGTAATGCACGGTGGGGCCTTCGTCTTTAGGACCTACGACTACGTCATACGTGTCTCTCTCCGTCTCTATCTATCTCTGTGTGCATGCGTGCGTCGTCCAGCCCACTTTAACTGACTCCTCGCCAGTGACCGGTTTACACAGCGACAACCCATAAGCTTTGTAGATGAAAACTGGTAGAATCAGGTCCAGTGACTTTATCGGCGAGTCCATTTATATTATTAACACGGGGACGGGTCACTGTGATGTAGCCTCCTGCATTAACAGAACAACCACTTACAATTAAGGTACATCATTAATAGAACAGCTTTGAGTCTGCAGATGTGTAACACGTTAAGTCATTGCTGCAATGAAAGAGTCAGATTGAAAGTATTCACTACCACGTGTAACCAATGGCCACTACTACGTTCTTGGCGTCTCTTTTTTGGCGTACAGTGTAAGATTTGTTTTGACAACCGTTGTAAACATCATCTGGAAGAAAACATTGCTTCTAACACCTGTACAAAGCCGCCGATTTAGCGCGTAAACCCGTTCGACTCAACATACCACATATCGAGTGAACGGAATACGCGGGACCTGCTCGTTTTTGCGGCAAAGCTCGAGTGTCGGGCTTTGGGATGGTTGAGCACCTGTTGAACCGAGCACGATTAACTGGTCCACTGTCAATGAGTGGTCTCGATACTGTTTTATTGTTACTGCTAAAACGTCGTCTGTCGTGCGATCGATCGACCGCGGTAGTTAAAATCGTCTCTGCTACTCGAGAATAGTGTGTTGTCGACCTTCGTGGTCAGCCACATGTAGACGTCTACGCCTACGCTAACTGTATTGTCTCAAATTACGGCTATAACTACTTATACGCTTATTGTAAGGCGTCCACCGCATAAGCCTATTCCAATGCCCCACTTCAGACATTATTATTGCAGATATTAAGTAGTTTACACTACTCAATATTTGTGATTTTGGGACAGTTCTCCCAACTAGTTCTAGGGGTGTAGGCCTACGTGGCGTTTTGATTCCATGTCAATCTGGTTCAAGTTGGTATGAGTCCGCGTCTACAGAAGTTCGTCTCCGAGTCAGAGATCAGTCGGAAAGGTTCGTCGACTTGAGGCGTACTTGTTTGCCTTACACAAATTACAGTTCGTACGGTGCTACGACTGCACGTACTCACTGCCACTCTACATACATGTACTGACAAAGCTATTCAAGTAGCTTAATTCGGCCCCCTATCATAGAAGCACCTCCGCCAATCTTATACTCACCGAGTTGTTCACTACACGTCATTCGTTAGCGATATATAATACTAGTCATACAGCGTAGTCTTTGTAGACACGATTAAGACAAGAGCCAGTGCTCTAAGTGATGAGACAAGGCTTGCCGACACGGGTCCACGGGCGAGAGGTTACGGCACCGAGCCAAAGTCGTACACAAGTTTACCCAATATGACAACATCGTCAATTCCATCATTCACCAGACGTTATGTCCGTGCAACTAGAGCTCTCTACTCCCTTCCCGACTGTTGATACCAACGACGAAAAGATATTGCTTGTTGTTTGCACCCGTTGTTCCACACGAATGACATGTCCCACAACAACATTCTTCACACAGAAGCACACGTAAAACACAGCAACAACACCGTCAGAACAACAACGTATGCTGCATTTAATTAGCTATTTCCCCAAATTAATGTCAACAACAACACGCACACACTGTAATCACAAATTGACAAATCACTGTACAACTGCAAGGGGGCAAATAAATACAATCACAAAGGTACACGAACAATGCCACAACGTTACTCAATATAATACATGCGTGCGGGCAGACCACATATACATATATAGGCATGCTACATGTTCTTGGTCTGAGCGCTGCGGACGGAATGCTCCTGTTTGCTGTCTTATAGACCTGGTTCCTGGGTGATGACGTCAGCACAGTGTGAACAAGTCTGCTAGTCATTTTAAATAATACTACCAACAAACCATCAAAGGTATCAGTCACAGTACACGTAACTAGTAAATGTTTTAATAATTTCACCTGTTCACAATATTCTGTAGATAATAACCAACTTGTGAAAAAAAATCACACTACAACAATTCTGACTTTGCATATTTCCAGTTGAATAGTTGGTTATACTCATGGTTGAACTGTGATAGTCCTTAATTTGCTGAAACATAATATCTATAAGCAGAACATTCATAGGGCAAATAGTTGATTCTGTCAGTTTCTCTAGTGTTCAGACACCTGTAAGCACCGAAAGAACGAATGAGTTCACAAACGTCAAATTAAACTGTTAATGGCTCAAAGTGAACACAACTCTATTTTGATTGCTTCTGAACCCCCCCGAGACATTTACGCATGCATGTACGCACAACATCTACTCCATCTGGGAGTTGTTTCATTGGTAACATTTCATACATATAATTAGAGAAGACTGCACACAACGCAGTCTCATGCACACATTTGTTGTGTCTGGATATGTAAAGACAACGCTTTTGGTATTCGCGGTGTCTTTGGCATGACAAACACCAAGAAATCATTAAAGTACTCCTATCAATAAACAACATCTCGAAAAGCTGCCAACGCTATGAAAATAGACATCTGTACAGTACTAACAATTACCGTGATGTGGAAACGAGACTACAGTTGGCCGGGTAAGTGTGAAATATACTAAACCAATCCTCTATTTTTGGTTTCCTCCCCCCATTAAACTGCACTAGAAATTACACAGCACAACCGACTATCACTAATGTTCTTCCGCGTGAACAATGCGTGTCAATGAGACACGACGGTGGGGTGAGGAAGAAACACGTCAACAAGATATTTACACATTTGCCAGATGCCATTCTGCGTGCGGCAAAACACATACCAACATAGGAGAACCATCTGTGTGCAGTCAACAAATACAGTTGAGCATAGACCTGATCTCCTGCGCTAAGAATCAGTCGAGTATCATCAGGTAAACAGCGTCGTGACTTGTGACAAAATGCTGACACAACAATATATTCGAGAGGGCTTGAGTAACACATCTGATGCGTGCATGGCAATATATTACATCTTCCTTCCGAGTTCCCAACGTTTGTTTCTGTTTTATTTCTTTTTTGCAACATTCTCCGTCTACAGGGTTGGCCGAAAATGCAACCCTAGACTGAACATCAGAACGTTGCTCGTTTGCAAATCTGCATCCTGCCTAAGCATGCCTGACATGCCCATCTGGTGCATGCCTATGAAAAGTACACTCATATAACATTCGTCCACCAACAGTGTGAGCCTACAGTCACATGACACGACTGACAGCAGTTGCGCTGTCAATGATGTCTATTCACTTCCCTCGCCGGTCACATGACGTGAACTGACAACAAATGTGATGCTATCGTGTCACTGCGTAATCCTCCCAATAGCTGTCAGCAACGGCATTGGTCGAAAACACCGCCTCGCTAACAGATTCATTCATTCAATGACAGTCGCACTCCGTGATACCATTTCTCAGCACTAGATGGCAGTGGTGTGGTGGTGTTATCGTTTCATTGGACGGTGGCGCATGGCCAGCGTTACTTCATCTTCTTAGCATCTTCATGTGACAGTCCCACTGGGCCATTCATAAACTTCATGCATACAGGGTTCAACGCCTGCAAGAGAAGATCCCACACACAGTGTATAGTGGCTATACAGTATACGTCCATACAATCACCCTAAGTGGTGTCATTTTACACTCCATTACTGTTTTAAATTTTAAAAACACAATTTAATTTAATGTACAAAGTGTGATTGTAGTTTTTTTGTAAAACCATTTCATTTGGCACAAACCACATCTATTGTAACATCTTGGCTGCCAATAGGCGATTTAATAAGCCACAATTTAAATATAAAATAAACAATTATTTACAAAGTTTAACGTTTCTGTTCAGCAAGTCTGTAAACATAATATTTTGGGTGAAACATTCTAATTAGTCAGACAAACATCAAATTGTATAAACAGACGTACATCAAAGAGTTGAAGGTACAAAGTGAAAATAGCTTTGGGAAACACTGTTAAACTTCATTAAAACATTTGTCGTGCTCGTTTTGATGTCAGAATATATTTTATACTAAATAAAATTGTGTACTTTTAATATTAACACAACATTACCCAGAAACAGCTCAGATTTTCTTATAATGCAAAATGAACATTTTTTATTGTATTTCTGCCAAAAAAAGTGACAGAAAGAAAATAGTTCCTTGACTGTCTACCCTGCAACAGTGGTAGTTTACCATCATCGACAACAAGATATCAAACTCGTGACACCCACCGTTTCCCAGATGATGTCTGCGACGGCGTCAATCTGTGTTCCGACTTCGCGGTAGTTGCCACTATACCGCACGTAGCCCCACATGAAAAGTGCTCCGAGGGCCATGCACATGATGAGACTGATGAAGTTGGACATGGTCTCGATGCCGGCGACACCGAACACACCCGACATGACATAGCAGATCGTCATGATAACAAAGAGAACGGCTGGCGTGCGCGCCGCTGCGAAGATATTCTTGCCGTCGTTGTGCTTCGACAGACTTTCCGCCAGCTCCTCGATCTCGCCATTCAGTCGCTCCAGGTAGGCCTGGCAGAAGCTCGTGCTGCCCATCTTGCGCGTCGACGCGAACAGTCGCAGCACGTACGTCTTGCATCGTTCGTGTTCTCGCCGGAAGAGCTCTGGGCCGATGTATGGCTTGTCACCGCCCACGATCTACGACAGCAAGACTCGGTGTGTTCAAATTAACGTTGACAACAACAAAGCTAATAATACCACAATGCAGCAGAATATAGTAATCCAAAACAGCTGTTGATAGTCCAGATTCTTTAAGATAAACAAACATTTATATAAAACTATGAGTAATTTTGCAGATACAAGGTGGGAGCAATAACAATAGGCAGTTTGAAGTGAGTATTACAATTACGGTACATCTTGTGTAAGATGCACACTTCCAATTTAATCTCAGCAAACTTTCTATGCCCTTGCATTCAACAATACATCAAACTACCACAATAGTCGATATGACAATGCATCAATTAAACAAATTATAGGTTTCTTTGATGGTACCCTGAATTTCCGATTGTAACTAACAACGATAGTTGGAAAAACAAACAGGGCTACTTATGTCCCTATAATACAGTTTGTAAACATGCTTTTTCAACTTTATATGGTAATTTTAATAATACAATCATTGATCAGGGCCGTATCATTCACGGATCCATCTTTGTGAATCGACTACCCCCAAGGCCAGACAATGGCGTCACTTTAGCTTACAAATTGTGGTTTGGGAAATATGGTTCGTGAAACCGGTCCCTGTAGAGCGACTGGTGACGGCTGTTCTAGGATGTACTGGGTTCATCACTTGTATTGCCCTTAAGGTTCTTACCTGTTCCATCTCCTTGATGTAAGCGTGCTTCGCCCCAGCCACAGCGGCCAAGTTGTTGGCTTCAGCCGTCGCCTGAAACAACGAAACATTCCATGACCACATCCAACTGATATGACACACGAACATAACCGACTGACACATCGTCACGGCATAACTGATGCCTGTCTGCTTCTTTCACCCACTTCTGTAAATGTCATATGTCAAATAGAACAAATAGGAATCGGTACACATGATCCGCTTCTGCACAAATCATTCTCGGAGCAATTTCTGCAGAAGAACAAGACACGTGCTGATTTCAATTGTTTTAAGTTCTGTAGATGATGGATGACATTTGCAGTAGTGGATGATAGTAGCGGACAGTGGTGTTCTTTGCTTTATGCTATCACACGAGGATGCAGTTTGTTTTGCTTGTACAGGGGCAGCTTATACACAATGTCTCCCTGATTATCAAAAATTTATCGAGAAACAATGCAGGACACACATGAGAGACCTACCCGCAGCATAGACTTGGGTTCAGGCAGTTCATCGCCCTGGTATATCTTGATGTATGACTGCAACAATGACAGAAACATTCCCGTTATCCTTGTACAATTACTTCTTGATTTTGTATAACTGCTGAATTGACAGATCCAGATGCTGACATAGCAACCACAATTAATCGCATAACCGGCACCAAACTTTCTTGTAGCAAAGTATATATGTTTCCTAAAGCACCATACGTCTGTCTGCCAGATCAATCTTTCCACTTGTCACTTTGTTTCTGTCACAAAGAAAACGGGGTGGCTAGAATTGCAACCAAAAATATAACTGAATGTCTGAGAGCTTCATATTCGCAGTGACCATTCAAGTAAACTTGTCGAACCTGAAGTGACATAATGGATCCATCAATTTCATTAGCAAGACAAGATCCCCAAACTAGTGTGCAAGTAACAGTAACTGTCACAGGTTTGGCACATGTCATCTAATAACGATGAATCCAGAGTCACAGCAAACCACAAATCATAGAAAACGTCCACCAACACAATTAGAAACTTCAGTTTGCAACAATGACACAATTATGGTATTCGTTAAATGTAAATTTATAACATTATGTTTTCAGCAAGAAATCTAATAGGTAATATAAAATAAACATGAGGAAATATTAATAAATATAACAAAACTACAACACATTTTTCATCTTCATGTAAAATGAGTAAACAAATAAGCAGCCTAATACTATTTTAAGATACCCAACCATGATATCACTGTGAAGATGTTTAAGAAAAGTTGCCCTAGATAAACCACCAGACCTTGAAGTATTCGACAAGCATCCGTCCAGTGATCTTCGAGCCGTTGATCTCTTTCACCACTAGCTGTGCTGGTGAAAGCAGCAGAGGCACCAGTAGCCGAAGCTGTGTCTTAAAGTCTGGCTCGATGTCTGCAGACATGACAGGAAACACTCACAAACAGGTTACAGCAACAAGTAGAAACGTGAAGGGTATGTGGTTACTTCACCACCCCATACAACCCTTCACCCACCTGAGAGACAATGAGGGTGATGTTCTCTACCTCAGACAACCCTTCACCCACCCGAGAGGCAATGAGGGGGATGTTCTCTATACCAGACAGCCCTTCACCCACCTGAGAAACAATGAGGGTGATGTTCTCTATCCCAGGCAAACCTTCACCCACCTGAGAGGCAATGAGGGGGATGTTCTCTACTCCAGACAGCCCTTCACCCACCTGAGAGACAATAAGGGTGATGTTCTCTACCCCAGACAGCCCTTCACCCATCTGGGAGACAATGAGGATGATGTTCTCTACCCCACCTGAGAGGCAATGAGGATGATGTTCTCTACCCCAGACAACCATTCACCCACTTGAGAGGCAATGAGGGTGATGCTCTCTACCCCAGACAAACCTTCACCCACCTGAAAGGAAATGAGGGTGGTGTTCTCTACCGGAGACACCCCTTCACCCACCTGAGAGGCAATGAGGGTGATGTTCTCTACCTCAGACAGCCCTTCACCCACCTGAGACAATGAGGGTGATGTTCTCTACCCCAGACAGCCCCTTCACCCAATGAGGGTGATGTTCTTTACCCCAGACAGCCCTTCACCCACCTAAGAGTCAATGAGGGTGAAGTTCTCTACCCCAGACAGCCATTTACCCACCTGAGAGGCGTCCGTCGAAGTGAGGACTGGTGGCCACCTTGAGTCCGGGGTGAGGCATGAGGAAGCAGCGGATCTGCTCGAAGCACGACCTCACGTGGATCCTCAGCTGCTGCAGTTCCTCGTGCTGGCCTTCCTTCACCTGGACAAGGCAGACACAACACTGTCATGGTGTAGAGCAAGTCATGGAAGTAGCGATGTCGCCAGTAACAGAAGTAGTAGGGTAAATGATAGTAAATACCATCATGCAATTGCTACAAGTTGTTTGTTGGAATGTTACTTCAATAATAAAGTAACTTAACACACCCGGGCATCACCGGGTCATCGCTGTATGCTAGCAAACTTATTAACCAGTGTGTCAGACAGCAGCATTATTCACATGTCCTGATGCCCATGACTGTACAAACTCACAGCAGAACACACTATGGCGGACAAAACAAAAACAAACTCATAGCAGAACATACCATGGCGGACAAAGCAAAAACAATCTCATAGCAGAACATACCATGGCGGACAAAGCAAAAACAAACTCATAGCAGAATATACCATGGCGGACAAAGCAAAAACAAACTCATAGCAGAACATACCATGGCGGACAAAGCAAAAACAAACTCATAGCAGAATATACCATGGCGGACAAAGCAAAATCAAACTCACAGCAGAACATACCATGGCGGACAAAGCAAAAACAAACTCATAGCAGAACATACCATGGCGGACAAAGCAAAAACAAACTCATAGCAGAATATACCATGGCGGACAAAGCAAAATCAAACTCACAGCAGAACATACCATGGCGGACAAAGCAAAAACAAACTCATAGCAGAACATACCATGGCGGACAAAGCAAAAACAAACTCATAGCAGAATATACCATGGCGGACAAAGCAAAAAGACTGTCATTTGCCATTCTCTCTGAGACTGATACAACTTACAAGAGAGGGAACCAGCTCCAGGAAGACCTACCTGCAGACGCTTGTCCAGGAGCACATCACCCCCGACCGTGCCGTATGCATACTGGTAGGGGTAGCACCAGTCTCGCACGAGGAAATATAACACCTACAACAAATGCTGACTGTTAATGTAGAACTACTGGTTCCTATAGTTATTTCAACTGAACACACTACAATTACTAATGGCACATATTTGATGCACAGGTATTAATTACAGCAGAAAACAAAGATGTTATTGGATGATGACGAGCTGCATTAAATTTATGGGCAATTTGTTGGAAAATTAAAGGGCAACGTTTATGTCAAATATTGACTAAATTGTACCTTAAGAGAGTATAAATAAATAAAATGTTTAATGTCTGGCATAATAAAGATGTATCAAGGTCATTATAACAAATCTAGAGCCACAGTGTAGTTGGCCAGGTGGGTGCAATGCGATGGTGCTGCCACCTGTTGAATGACTCAGAATTAAAGTGGACTTGACAAATGCACAAACACATTTGGCATTGTTCCATCTATACCCAGCTGCACACATTCTGTGTATGCATTACATTCTGAGAAATATCCAACATTTGCCGGTCATGCCTGACAGGACCTGATACCAGTCAACTACTACGGACCTTGGCAATGTGGCACTCACCTGAAACGGCTTGGTACCGCCGTCTTCCAAGGCTAACCGACCATATTCTGTGAAAAGCTGTGGGAAAGGAAGAACCAATGCACAAGAAATGACAAATAATGAGAGGTCTAATTCAACAGACCTGTACACACTACACATATCATTATAAAACTACTACAATCATGACTACATATTCACTACTTTATATGAACTGCTCTCTTAGAATTTCTCTCATGGACATTTTGAATGCTTATTTAAACAAAATGTATTTCTAAATTATACACTTACATGAAACTCTAAATATTTATTATATGACTTAAAATCACAGGACATATTATATCTAGTGCCAGATTTTGTTCTGATGCCACATTTGCAAGTAAAGCAGACTGCCATTATAAGGAACACGTAGTGTGGTCCAAGTGTGACTCACACCAAATGTGCCTTACAGTGCACAAAGCAGGCGTCAACTGGCATTTCAAAACAGTTCCATTGCCCAGATGTTCCTTATTCTAGGCGTGTTTACAGTGAGAGTCCATTGTACACTAGATGCACCAGGACGCCAGTGAATGACCTTGGAGTAAGTGTGAGATGGCAGTCTCCACCTACCTGCAGATGCTGCAGGTCATCCTCCTGAATATTTGATGTGATGTTGAAAACCTGTTAACAAACACAGGACTACCTCAGTGGCAAGTGACGCTGGGAATGAGAGCGGCGGGGAGGTGACCCAGCTAGCAAGGTACGGCCTCGCGGGAAACCACCAAACCTCAGGCCATTAGATGGGTTGTCTAATCCCCACCCCAGGGACACTACCACACCAACCAACACCAAACAATGCAAGTGGACACTATCACACCATCCAACACCAAACAACTTAAATGGACACTATTGCACCATCCAACACCAAACAACTCAAGTGGACACTATCGAACCATCCAACACTAAACAACCCAAGTGGACACTATCGCACCATCCAACACTAAACAACCCAAGTGGACGCTATCACACCATCCAACACTAAACAACCCAAGTGGACGCTATCACACCATCCAACACTAAACAACCCAAGTGGACACTATCGCACCATCCAACACTAAACAACCCAAGTGGACGCTATCACACCATCCAACACCAAACAACTCAAGTGGACACTATTGCACCATCCAACACCAAACAACCCAAGTGGACACTATCACACCATCCAACACCAAATAACTCAAGTGGACACTATCGCACCATCCAACACTAAACAACCCAAGTGGACACTATCGCACCATCCAACACCAAACAACCCAAGTGGAGACTATCACACCATCCAACACCAAACTACCCGAGTGGACACTATCACAATATCCAACACCCAAACAACCCAAGTGGACACTATCACACCATCCAACACCCAACCAACTCAAATGGACACTATAACACCATCTTCATGTGACAGTCCCACTGGGCCATTCA
Organism: Escarpia spicata; assembly: GCA_963995525.1. Lineage (NCBI taxonomy): Eukaryota > Metazoa > Annelida > Polychaeta > Sabellida > Siboglinidae > Escarpia > Escarpia spicata. The sequence continues at coordinate 2,334,685 of OZ023211.1, forward strand.
TAAACTTCATGCATACAGGGTTCAACGCCTGCAAGAGAAGATCCCACACACAGTGTATAGTGGCTATACAGTATACGTCCATACAATGAATGAATGAACGTTTATTCAGAACATTGATAACAATATATACAAGACAAGACAACCAAACAAGTTTAACTATAATACAAGTGAGAATATACAATGTTTGAAGGGGGTAAATACGAAGTCATTGACTTTTGTGTAAATTTACCCCTGACATGTGTTTATATATAATTATATACATGTATGTATACACACATATACACACATATATACATACATATATTCACATACATACATACATGTATTTTGAGACATCAATATTATATTATTCGAATTTGCTATTCATCTAACCATCTAGTTACAATAATTGAAAACATGCAATGGAATATGTGCATATTCAAAATTTAAAGTATGCCATAAGTACACATCTTTACACATATTGTAATTTCCTCAATGGCATGATTATATTTGTGTTTGATTTTATTTAGGTTTCCACAACCAGATATTTCTCAAATAAAAGGTTCTTGCATTTACGCTTAAATTCAGTAATAGTATTAGTAGTTTTTAAATTATCACATAGAGAATTCCATAATTGCACTCCCTTTACACAAAGAGACATTGATCGCATGGTAGAACAATCACCCTAAGTGGTGTCATTTTACACTCCATTACTGTTTTAAATTTTAAAAACACAATTTAATTTAATGTACAAAGTGTGATTGTAGTTTTTTTGTAAAGCCATTTCATTTGGCACAAACCACATCTATTGTAACATCTTGGCTGCCAATAGGTGATTTAATAAGCCACAATTTAAATATAAAATAAACAATTATTTACAAAGTTTAACGTTTCTGTTCAGCAAGTCTGCTAAGTAAACATAATATTTTGGGTGAAACATTCTAATTAGTCAGACAAACATCAAATTGTATAAACAGACGTACATCAAAGAGTTGAAGGTACAAAGTGAAAATAGCTTTGGGAAACACTGTTCTTCATTAAAACATTTGTCGTGCTCGTTTTGATGTCAGAATATATTTTATACTAAATAAAATTGTGTACTTTTAATAATGCAAGTGGACACTATCACTCAATTCAACACCAAAACAATCCACGTGGACACTATCACACCATCCAACACCCAAGTAGGGCTGCCTACCTGACAAAAACAATTTTCGTAATGACCCCCCCCCCCCACATCCCCTCCCCGGTCCACAAGGTTGTCAATCAAACCCTTCTCTGGAGTAGATACAGTGACAAGCCCGTTCACTGTGCCTGGGAATCCACAAAATTACTAATTTAATTATCAAATGTAGATAGACTTCATTTCAACATAATGTTGCTACACTGTAACTCCTGTCGACAGTTAGGTCATGGGTTAGTATTTCAAAGGGATGCTTGTTTAGCAACATCCAATAAGTTACATTGTGTTGATTACAGCTGTCAAAGTACATGCATGGCTAGACATGCCCAAGTGTTTACATCTGTAGAACATCACCCTGAGAAAGACAGCGCCAGTGAATAGCCAATAATCATCCAACGAGCTTCTAAATTTACAACACACAGCAGAAAACATTATATTACTAACAGTCAGTGACAATATTAAATTATTGTATACAAATAAAAAAAGCTTTGATAGTTTTCTATTGCAATTACAACACTTATAATAGGGCCTACTTATTTTATATCCTTCTAAGACATTTTATAATTATATTCATAACTTTCAAAAAACCATAACTATTTAACATAATTTAATGGTTCTACCTAACATCATCTTAATTTATTTATTTCATTATATAATTCTACACCTGTTAATTTTAATAATGTCTAGACGCACATGACATTGATATTTTTCTGCTGTAATTGCATTTGACCAACAGATGCTGACATACTAGCTAATAAGCCCACGAGCCAAGGCAGTCACCAGCAGGATGCAGGCAGTTGAAGTTGTAACATTGTACACATGCACAACATTGGATGACGTCACAGTACTGACTTCATAGAACTTATAGTTGACTAAACATTTGTTGACAAATTGTAATGAGTGAATGGTGACAGTTTCTTCAGGGCATTCTGGAGCACCATTATTATTAGATTTGGCAATTCTTTAATATGCATCATTTTCTGTAGTTAGATATTTTTATTTCCGTAACATGGCGGCAGTTTCCGAAATGCTGTAATCTGAGGTGAATTTCCATACTGATTACGGAAAATTTGTAATTGTAGGAAGTCCTGCCCAAGTTGACACTATCACACCATCCAATACCCAACCAACCCAAGCGGACACAATCACACCATCCAATACCCAACCAACCCAAGCGGACACAATCACACCATCCAATACCCAACCAACCCAAGCGGACACAATCACACCATCCAATACCCAACCAACCCAAGCGGACACAATCACACCATCCAATACACAACCAACCCAAGCGGACACAATCACACCATCCAATACCCAACCAACCCAAGCGGACACAATCACACCATCCAATACCCAACCAACCCAAGCGGACACAATCACACCATCCAATACCCAACCAACCCAAGCGGACACAATCACACCATCCAATACCCAACCAACCCAAGCGGACACAATCACACCATCCAATACACAACCAACCCAAGCGGACACAATCACACCATCCAATACCCAACCAACCCAAGCGGACACAATCACACCATCCAATACCCAACCAACCCAAGCGGACACAATCACACCATCCAATACCCAACCAACCCAAGTGGACACTATCACACCATCCTACACCCAAGTAACACAAATGGACACCATCACACCATCCAATACCCAACCAACCCAAGTGGACACTATCACACCATCCTACACCCAAGTAACCCAAATGGACACCATCATACCATCCAATACCCAACCAACCCAAGTGGACACTATCACACCATCCTACACCCAAGTAACCCAAATGGACACTATCACACCATCCTACACCCAAGTAACCCAAGTGGACACTATCACACCATCCTACACCCAAGTAACCCAAATGGACACTATCACACCATCCTACACCCAAGTAATTCAAGTGGACACTATCACACCAACCAGCACCCAAGTAATTCAATTGGACACTACCACACCAACCAGCACCCAAGTAATTCAATTGGACACTATCACACCAACCAGCACCCAAGTAATTCAATTGGACACTATCACACCAACCAGCACCCAAGTAATTCAATTGGACACTATCACACCAACCAACACCCAAGTAATTCAATTGGACACTATCAGTTACAGTTCATTAAGGGATATGGTGGAAGTAAAATGTTAACATGTTTAGTGGAGACTATGCATGCCAGTGAAGATACACATGGAAACAAATATTCGAGTAGACTGTTTCGATTGTATATATTAGTTAATATGTTATTAAAAATACTGTAAACGTTTATCCAGATACTCTGCTATTTAGGGCGATTTCCAGTTGTTATAGAAACCTTGCAGGAAAGCTGGTAAGCTGCAATCTCGCATGTAGCACAGTTAAAGATTGTTTAAGAAAATGTGCACATATTTTCTGTTCTCATTTTGCCCCTACCACCCTCCCCCAGAATGTCTTCTTCTTCTTCCAGTAATCCACTACCGTCATTACTGACGACTTCAAATGTAAAGAAGAAAGATATGAACTATGATAAAACGCTATTTGTTCACAAGGTACATATACAACGCATGCATTTTGACTTAAAACAGTAGCAATCAATGACATAATACTGATTGAATTGGAGTGAGTTACAGCCCACATGGAGGCATTCTGTTTGACACTGGGTAGTCAGTGAGCTGAGGCTAGTCCAATACACAGTTACAGCATAATCCCTAGTGATCAGAGATAGGGCAAAGTCCACTATCCAGTTATAAATAGAGATCCGTGGCAGTTATAAATAGAGATCAGTGCAGGAAGCTTACAGCAGTAGGGAAATAGGAAAATTTTGCATTTTGGGAGGCCCTGAGGTGCCCTTGGAATTATTCAATTAAATACAGATTTCTTGTGTATACTGGCTACCACATGACATGTCTATGCAAAATCAGAGAAAAAGTTACTGAAGAGTTTTTTGAAAAATAAGCAAAATGTAAAAATTTATCAGTTTTGGGGGCCCTCAGGGCCCTTAGAATGATTCAATTAAATACAGATTTCTCGTGCCTAGTGGCAGTACCCTAAGATACATCTATGTGAAATTAGAGAAAAAGTTGCTGAACGGTTTCTGATATATGGCAGTTAACGGCGGACAGCACATGGCGGATGTACAGTGATGGCCTAAAGAGATGACACAGAGATGACATGGTTCTAGCCTTTCTTGGATTTCCATCCAGTAAATGATATGTCAGTGTTATACTGTTAGGGTCGTGGGAAGGGAATGGATAAGTACCTGTACTGAGCTGAGCATTGTACTGAGTGCGAACACTGTGGCACAGTCCTTGACAGTCGACTCGCTGTCAAACGCTCCCTGCGTGTCCATCAGTAAGACCACAACCTACACAAGTACAAAACAACAGTGACAACAGAGAAGTGAAAAAGACATTACATCATCAAATCTTGTCTGTGCACACTTACACCAGACCCACTGTCATCTACAAGCATCATCAAGATACCTCCACAATTCAGTTTTCAACTTGTGTCATTTTAGAACCATACTTGACTTGATGTTATACGATCAATACAAAAACTCCAAAACATAATTTGTGCCAGTTTGCCAACACATGTTCCACTTGCTAAACATAGTGCAAAGATGTTTTCACTAACCTCCCCGATAATTATTTTGGGTATGTTAAGTCAAACATATTGTACAAGATATTTATTTCTGAATGGCTGAATGCTGATGAGTGAGTAACTCTCCCTCAACAAGTTTCAGAGAGTTGCCTCTGCTCCCATGCTATCACTGTAGCTCCTCTTCTAAGTTCTAGCTGTTTCCAGTCCTCTGCTACCATGCTATCACTGTAGCTCCTCTTCTAAGTTCTAGCTGTTTACAGTCCTCTGCTACCATGCTATCACTGTAGCTCCTCTTCTAAGTTCTAGCTGTTTCCAGTCCTCTGCTACCTTGCTATCACTGTAGCTCCTCTTCTAAATTCTAGCTGCTTCCAGTCCTCTGCTACCATGCTATCACTGTAGCGCCTCTTCTAAGTTCTAGCTGTTTACAGTCCTCTGCTACCTTGTTATCACTGTAGCTCCTCTTCTAAGTTCTAGCTGCTTCCAGTCCTTTGCTACCATGCTATCACTGTAGCTCCTCTTCTAAGTTCTAGCTGTTTACAGTCCTCTGCTACCTTGCTATCACTGTTGCTCCTCTTCTAAGTTCTAGCTGTTTACAGTCCTCTGCAATGTACTAGTTTGTATAGACTGTGGTCAGAATCTTATGGTCTAACGTGGTCTCATTCAACTAGTCAGCCTTTTCAGAACATTATTGCTACATTGACCTTTCCATGCGGGCACCGAGGGTGGTAACTACCTCTGTACCAGGGTACCTGTTACATTGACCTTTCCATGCGGGCACTGAGGGTGGTCACTATCACTGTACCAGGGTACCTGTTACATTGACCTTTCCATGCAGGCACCGAGGGTGGTCACTACCTCTGTACCAGGGTACCTGTTACATTGACCTTTCCATGCGGGCACCGAGGGTGGTCACTAACTCTGTACCAGGGTACCTGTTACATTGACCTTTCCATGCGGGCACCGAGGGTGGTCACTACCTCTGTACCAGGGTACCTGTTACACTGACCTTTCCATGCGGGCACCGAGGGTGGCCACTACCACTGTACCAGGGTACCTGCTACATTGACCTTTCCATGCGGGCACCGAGGGTGGTCACTTCCTCTGTACCAGGGTACCTGTTACATTGACCTTTCCATGCGGGCACTGAGGGTGGTCACTACCTCTGAACCAGGGTACCTGTTACATTGACCTTTCCATGGTCACTACCACTGTACCAGGGTACATGTCATACTTGGTTGTTGTATAACATATGTAATTGCGATGGGATCAACACTGATCTCTGAGTCGCAAGGGATACGCAGTCTGAGATGTTGAGAGCCAGGTTTTTACACCAATATACGATGCCTGCCTGGTGCAGGTTTTGAACTGAGCACTGGCATGCCAGGTAGATGTGCTAACCATTGCATTATTGCACTCTTCAGTTGCACTATGTTGTTTCTGCTATGCTTCCACTCCAGCTCTCCGTGGCACTCACCTGTTCTCCATTCTCCATCTCCAGTGTGAAAGGCTCGCTCCACATAAGCATGCCTGTTGTGTTGCGTTCCGCCCCACCCCTCCATGGGAACCCCTCCAGTGGGGCGCACTCATTGCCCAGCCAATCTGATGCTCCCTGCAACAACAATCACACTCAATATGGTGGCTCCGTCAACATCTCGCCAACTTGACGACTAGCATTCAATTCTGAAGACTTGGAAAATCCAACGTTCCTATTTGACAAAACAAAACATGTGCTTAGGAAAGCGGCACAGATTGCAAATATTCCATTTCTTTATTTCTAATGCCTTACTAATTTGAACAAATTGACAATAAATGAGGTACATCAGTAACAAAATTATTTAAATGTTCATCATGATCTAGTCAAAACAAAGAGGTATAGTTCTGTTGTCACTGCATGTCCTGCACCCTCGTCAGGCCCTTAGCCAGAAATAATGTTTTCCAGTCTTGAATTTATGTAAAGTGTGCCTTTCTGCATGAGAATGGCTTGTGTGGCAGCCATTCGTGTCAATCACAGCCATTACTGGCCAGTTTAGTTTTTCAATGACAAACCAGTGTCATTTGAGCCATTTATTTAATTAATACTGATCCATTTGATTTGTTTCACCACCAGTTGACCAATGATAGTAATTAAAGTGGACCCCTGGACTTGGAACTGTTAGTTAATCTAGTCGCCAGCTGGCCCCCTATAAAGTCTTAGCAGTTGTCCCCATCTTGGCCAGTCATCTGCCAGTCTTGAAGACAGGCAGATGGGTCTCTGGCTATGGCTCTGACTCAGACTGAAGTAGTGCATACTGTCTACATGCATAATAACAAATTATAATGTATGAAATTGTCAAGTGCATATATTACGCCTTGTTTTGAAAAGAATGTCTGATTTGGAAGAATGCAACATCAAATCACTCACGTATTGTGTTTTATGAATTAGATACAATAAAAAAGTTGTCTGTGCCATGTTGATTTATAGTTATGTTTGTCATCAGAGGGCAGCACTTTTGCTCAGCTGCTGCTGTCAGCTAAGGGACCATTAATTTTGTGTTACACTATTGGTAAAATTATATTTAAAATCAACAAATGATAATTATCTTGAACTAAAAGTGTTCTGTTATAAACAAAACAAACGAAAACATGATCGTAGTCAGAAAGTGACCACCAGTGGAATAAGTCGGGAAACGTTTTCTCATGTCACACTAACAAGTGTTCTGCATAACCTATCATAGTCCGAATAACCACAAATCTTTCAATAACAGCAAAATATGCCAGTTCGCACTGTTTACAGAAGCCCTGTTTGTCCGCCTGTCGTGACAATTCGCATGAAAATGTCTGACAACCGCCGCCAGTGTCCTTCGACACAAAACATCCCCTGTTCTCTAATGCATTGGTGCTGATCAAATTACACGCTGCACACGTATATCCAACTGACTGCCGGACACGTGTACCCGTAGTTGTAGGACAATCACAGACTCCTGACAACCCCTGGTTCCCCCACTTCCCCTTCTGGTGACTCACTGACGGCGACTGTCTGCCACCCCTAACCACACAAAGCCAGACACATGTACCTGCCTGAGGTGGGGGGCATGCTGGCATTTATCTGGCAACCATCAACGCTGCCATATATGACTATTGCACCCATGGGGGCAAAAATGTTTTCATACTTAAATATGCTGATTTTGCATATTTGTATTGGACTTTTTCCAGTAGCCTGTATTTGTGTTTGATGTTCGTGTCTGGTATATTTGATCAAAAACAAACCAAATAAAGCAGTTTGTAGTAGTTGTTTGATGTATTTGACCTGCTGGAACATGCACATATTAGCAATGCAAATACAGGTAAATGAATACTTCTCTATCTTATCATAATGATGGCAGCTAGAAAATGGAAACGTTGCATACATGCTAAGGGGCTCAAAAGGATGTGTACTTGGGTATGTTTTTTTAATTCAACCCCATAGGTGGGTGGCCCAGTTCAAAATTTAAAAGGCTGTATCTGAGGTTGAAAGCGATGAATTAAATTTTTTCGATGTCATCGTAAATAAAAAATTCTGTCTGCAGTGTATAAATATTTCGCTGGATGCACGCAGACATTTTGAAATAAAAAACGCAGCCTTTTTTAATGATTTCATCTGAAATCATATTTGACCCGAAGTCATTTTCTTATACAGTGGCCTGTATTAAACATTTTGTCTGGTCAGATTGTGTCTGACCCCATCAATGACCTCTTACTTCACCGCTGACCTGTTGGGAGCAGCGAGTGCATGGGGAGACAGGCTGTTCTGAGCCACCAGACAAAACACTGGTTATCAGCGCAATTATAAGTTACACCAGAGATCAGGTAACACGAGCCAGAGAACCAAGCCAGATAAATGATGGCTACAGTGAAATCACCCTTCATCTCACTCAAACAGTCAGTTCAACAGGCTATTTACAGGGTGGGTTCATCAGCCTTAATGGCAACCAGGGTGCAGGGATACAACAGGTGGGTGTTTAGTTGTCTCCAAGTAGGTGCTCATGTTTGTTCATGAGGGAACATTGTGATCCCTGGGAAAGATAGTATTTGTTACTTATCTACTTTAAATGCATACAGACTAACATGTTTTGGGGCATGTTTTTTACAATGAAAGATTATCCTGGAATTACAACTTCTCTTGCAATTCAGCTTTTCTATCAAACAATTGCAAACAACCAATGTTGTTTAGCAGTAAACTAGCAATGTTCCGCAGATAATGCCTGGAACCGTAAGTCATAATTGCTTAATTTTTCTCTCTTTCATACAATATTTATAAACTATTATTAAAAAATACTGACTAAAGGTACACAAACAAACATGTTTTGATCAAAGTTTAACTATATGACATATTTAAATACCACTTGCATGGGTGCATGCGCGGATATCCAACAAACTCATATATTGAACATTCATATATTGTTTAGTATTGAATAATATCTTTATGTATTCATTTGTAACTGGTTTACATTTTTTTCTAGACCTAAGTCTACGTTTGCTTTGGCAAACTAACGGTTTAGCTGGTCTGTGGGTTTAAGCTGTTCAACTAAGGTTAGTTCAATGTATTAAAACATTTACCAAATACAAAAGTTAATATAACTGTGTAAATGTGAACCAGTATACCTGATCATTATACTTAAAAACTTACATTTTTTCCATGCCTACCACGCAATCTGAGAACCTGCTTGAAGTAGAAAGCTTCGTACTGAAATAGCTGGTAAAAACCCATGTCAGCAAAGTTGAACTGAAATAAAAAAAGTTGCCCCAGCAGCCAAGTGCTGCTAGGGATGCTGGTGCAACATGAGATCTAGGTGACTTCAGGTTGGTCTACATGCCATGCTGCTGTCAGTACAACACCTGGCTGGCCACCACAACACACACACACCGGCCCCATCGACCCCTATATAGTTACCGGCTTAGTTTAGACAGCTCTGTACCACTAATTTGAATTTGGATTATGCAGAGAAGGCGCCATCCATTTTTCCAAACGGAAAATAAGTAGCGCATGTCAGATGCACTAAACCCACGAGTAAGCCCCTGGGGAATGCATCCAGGCCCCCCAAGCACTCGTCTGACGTTTGTGATAGCGACACACCCATCTGTACTCAGAGACAAACAATAAGAATGTAATTGTAAGGTGCGGAAACTCTGTGGTCTGTTCCAGTGCGACCTTAATGATACGGCCATTATGAGTTATGCTCGGCAACCTTGCAGATGTTAATTTTGCGGTTGAATGCCCCGGACCAGGCACCGTGAAGCGGATATACAAGTTCCTGGAAATGGAAACGCACACTGACTCGGCGAGGTGGTTGTAAAAACAGACGCCGCTGCCACATGGCTTATAGGAGAGGTATCCAGCTGCAATGTGGCAGCGTACTCTAATCACAGACCAAAAACAACTAGAATTACATATCTTTCAGAAAAAATAAATACTATCTGAAATTGTCGGATTGGATAAAAAAGGGAATAGACATGGTTTGACATTTTTGACAGCTACTTTGAGGTTGAATGACATGTTACATCTGCCCTGTACACTGTACGTTGGCCCTTGGCTCAACTATGTATAATATGTCATAATATAATTTTATTAAAAAATACATTATGTGGGTATTTTTGGGGTAAACTGAGAATATCTGTTATATTGTACACATACGGCAATATACTATTACAACTACACTAATTACTTTATTCTATCACGTTACCGTGTTCACAAACATAACCAAGCAACCGACCATTACATACAGGGCTTAGTGGCATCATCACATTTTCAGTCACACATAACCTATTATCAACTTACATACAAAATGCCAACCTGCACACATAGCTTTGTCTGCCCCGTTCCACTTTCTGACTGACCTTGAACGGGCAGAAATATCATGACATAATTCCTTTATATATCATTATTAGAATATCAGCAACCGAGAGAGTAACACGTGTGGCAGGTTCGGAGCCCTATCAAGAAGCCATTCAGTCCTACATCTCGGGGAAGCAAAGACAGCACAGTCTGGCTGGAAGCAGTGAGTTTTTATCAAGCACTTCAACGCCGGTTACTCAAGAGGCAATAAAGCTCTCAACCTATTGCTGTGACTAGATAAACCTGCCAGCCGCCTGTGACATATCTGCCACCCTTCAAGTGCTGAAACCATGCAGGGGCATTGTTCCACTGTTTGCAAACATCGGAATATCGCTGAGGATCATTTTAACTGTTGACAATACATTCTCATCAAATTCTGTGTCATTTTTTATAGAGCTTCCAAAATAAAACATTTGATATGGCAAACATGAGATCTGATCGGTGCCCACTGGTTCATCATTACAGACTACCGGTACCTAGTAATCTGCCTGCTAATAGATAGCTTGAAGGACAGTTTGCAATACACTGGCAGCGTTAGAGGAGTAGATACATACATGTGGTTACCAACACAATAACAGGGACGTTAACAACAAATCTGAAATCCCTAAACAGTCACTGCCTTTATATTATGTTTCTCAATTAGCAAAAACTTGCTCAGCAGAAATTACAAAAAATTTAAATGCTGTACAATTTCCCACGTGCAAACATGTGTGCATGTAGGCATTTTTATACGGGAAACTCCTTATCAGCATATTGCAGAAGCCATAGTGACTAATATGCAGGAAATTCCAAATAATAAAAAACGAACATCTTCATGAAGTTGATATTGTTGTTGACGACTCTCAGATTCTTAAAGTGAACATCTTCATGAAGTTAATAGCATTCACGTTCAGACTGTACCATGGTGCTGCCATCTGAGATGTTCCAATGTTCTGCTACTGCGGCCCACATATGGTGAGCGGTAGAAGGCCAGGTGAGACCACTGGAAAGGTGTGAGAACTATCAGATGATGGCCAGTTGGCTAACTGTTAACTCTGGACATCTAACATCTAGCGGACTTGTTTATATTTGGTTTGGGACAGCTGTGCAGTGCACCTTGGGGGTCAAACCACTATGCAAGGTAGGCACGGATTGCCTCCACAAGCACTGGTCTAGCCAGCCTCTGCAGCCAGTTGACTACTTCTTTCCAGCGATCTGCACCCTATTTCTGCACATGTACTCGGTAACAAACCCTAGAAAGCTCAAAAGGGTCAAACCATTCAACGACAAATTTTGTACAAAACAATAAATGATTACTGGTACTTTTATTCCCAACCTATAATATGCAGTTGTTGAAGACTAGAACCACAGGAGCCCTAAAATTATAAGCTAACAGTGTCCTTCTCCACTTCCCATTATGGGAGTGGGGTTTCTGTTCAGGATGGCAATAATATTAAAATTACATCATGAAAAACAGTATGCAAAACAAGGGTACTTATGCGACAGTGTCACACAAAGCATCGTTTATCAGGGTGTGATTTATAGGTGTGTACATTGGAGAGATGCGGGCAGTGCGAGTGTGCCTAGTTACGTTGTTCTTACAAGAATGCCAGACAGAGTGATTGTAATTATGGGTTTCCGTGGAAGCATGCGCACCTAGACAGACAGCCAGTGACTTGAGGAGTAACTGCCTCAACGATTGTGTTCCGTGTACATGTGTGTGGGTCTGTCGTCATGCTTATCTCAGACGCACAGCTGTGGGCAACTAGTAGCACTCGAATCAGGTGTCTTACGAAAGAAAACTGACAACGTTGCATATCCCTATCAGAGTCTGCCATCCCAGACACAGCCCACTAGACAGACTGGTTGGAGGTGGTCCAGACATGATATCATCCCCACATTTCACAATAAACTTGAAGGTACATGTGTTCCTTGATTTATTAGCACACTACAGAATGTATGTTGAAGGTATACCTGTACACTGATGCCTGCTAAATTGTGTTTCATAAGACCACATTTTTTTTTAAATAAACGTTTTCAATTTACATCTGTAAAAAAACTACACACTCTGGTAGGTATTTCTGACTTGATTATGCCTTGCAAAGGCGGGGCAACAAATTGTGTGCACAATAAAACAGTTAATTTCACAAACACGGCGACAGATGGAATACTGATGACATACATCTGTTGACGAATGATCACTTTCCAGAGAAGCCGTGTTGATTTAATTGACAGGTCCTAACAATGACATTTACAATCTCTGCCTCTGGTCGTGACCTTCCCGTAAATAGCCAAACTAATCAGACTAACAATGATGATCATTTCTGCTTCCATCAAAAAGACATCATACCTTTAATATAATTTTGTTTATAATAACTGCAATTGGCCACATTGCTAGACGAATTCTTCCACTGTTGTTTGTTTGTGCACAGTTGATAATGGTAAAACATGGTTTGAGGAAATATCCAATAATGCTAGTGTATTAGTACACTGTATCAAGTAAGTTGGGTGATTTAGCAAAGGCCCTATCATATAAACCACGGAACAGCAAGCAAGTGCAGATCTGTTTTCGTTCTCACACCAAGCAAAATGTTACAAACTCCAAAAGAAAGACACAATCCGAGGTGTAAATGTTATTGACGGGCAACCAGTGACTTTATGTAATGCCTAAAACTATTAGGCATAAGACGAATTTACATACAAACACAACATGCATGAGATGGGGTGGCAGCATGAGTGTCTCTTATAAAGTGTGCATGCTATAAGTGGCTGAAATCATTTATGGTTTCAACCTGGACTTGCGACTCATTTATTCAATGAAGACATACATGTGGAACCTAATCAATGTAAGCCATTGTAAACACAGCATTGGGGGCGCGCGATAGTGTAGTGGTTAGCACATCCGCCTGACATGCCGGCGCCCCGAGTTCAGATCATAAGATCATAACATTGTAACCACAATATATACAGACTAGTCAGTTAATAGAATGTTGCCAAGAGCTTGAAACAACTAGGAAAAAAACTAGGTGTGTCAAGACACTGTAAACATAGCCTTGGTGTGTCAAGACATTGTAAACACAGCATTGGTGTGTCAAGACACTGTAAACACAGCCTTGGTGTGTCAAGACACTGTAAACACAGCCCTGGTGTGTCAAGACATTGTAAACACAGCCCTGGTGTGTCAAGACACTGTAAACACAGCCTTGGTGTGTCAAGACACTGTAAACACAGCCCTGGTGTGTCAAGACACTGTAAACACAGCCTTGGTGTGTTAAGACACTGTAAACACAGCCTTGATGTGTCAAGACACTGTAAACACAGCCTTGGTGTGTCAAGACACTGTAAACACAGCCCTTGTGTGTCAAGACACTGTAAACACAGCTTTGGTATGTCAAGACACTGTAAACACAGCTTTGGTGTGTCAAGACACTGTAAACACAGCCTTGGTGTGTCAAGACACTGTAAACACAGCTTTGGTATGTCAAGACACTGTAAACACAGCCTTTGTGTGTCAAGACACTGTAAACACAGCCTTGGTGTGTCAAGACACTGTAAACACAGCCTTGGTGTGTCAAGACACTGTAAACACAGCCTTGGTGTGTCAAGACACTGCAAACACAGCCTTGGTGTGTCAAGACACTGTAAACACAGCTTTGGTATGTCAAGACACTGTAAACACAGCTTTGGTATGTCAAGACACTGTAAACACAGCCTTGGTGTGTCAAGACACTGTAAACACAGCCTTGGTATGTCAAGACACTGTAAACACAGCCTTGGTGTGTGTCAAGCGGCAAAAATTGTCTTAGTATTACTAGGAGACGATCTACCCAGCTATAATTATAACAGTGCCTCTGTAAGCTAGGCCAATTTAAAGGGACGTAGTCTGTTCTTTTACCAGGAATTAGCGGGAGTAGTAATTTCTAACTGGAAGTCTGCTGTGTTGACCATGGGAAAGTGAGCATTGTTGAACATCAAAGGGTACTGCTGTTAACTCAGCCCGACTTGGGCGTATTGCCAATAAAGCTTGTTTTGAAACTGGATGTTTTGTTTACTATTTGAACATGCACCCGTGTTCTTGCCTTTCAAATTGCGACCGTTGTTATGGGGTTACTAAACACAATTTGGCAGGCAGCATACCTTCAACAAAGTTGGTATAATCTTAAGAACATTATATTAATTAATAGATGTAAAACACAGAACAGACTACGACATCCTGTTAATGAGCCAGTTGGACCCCTTGACCTGAACTTATTAGAGGCCCGGAAGTGAATCTAGGAGCCAGAGATTCCCCTGCCCATCCTAAATTCCAACCCTCTGTTATTCTTCGAATTCTTACTAAACATACTGCAGATTAAAACATCAACTAAACGTGAAACGATGTGCAAGTCTTGGGACAATGCAGAGTCGAGAGATCACACAGTTTTATACATTACAGCCAAACATTGGGGGATTGCATCTAGGATTTTAAATGCATATTGTGACACTTCCTAAATGTATAAAGTCCATGGCTGATAGCCAAGAGAAGAATGAAACATCGTTGCTGGTGCTACAGTAGTTACATCACCCAAGTTTGTGTTGTTCACCTCGGGGCAGCTGCGATTGTAATACATTTTATTGATACACTGTTTTTTATTTACTCATTCGTCAGAAGTACGAATAATGAGTGTCCCAATACATAGGGACAAAAATAATTACATTTACAAAGGTGTCCCAAAACATAAGGTACAGAAAAAGAATTATTTTCAAGATTTTTAAGGTGTCCTAAAAACATACAGTGTCCCAGTACATAGGGTCATTACGGTAAACACATCCACATAGTTTGTTTTACTTCTTAGAATAAATCTAAATCTCAACAACATACAACAAACTTACAACAAAAGTAGACATCTTTTTACAAATGACTCAAGTGATATGTGCATTTAAAGAGAGCAAGTAAGCGTGAAGTGCTCTGTGTACTGCACCAGAATGTGTTCTATCAGCTGAACCCTGCCAACCACATCACACCACTGCGACTGTAATTGCTGCCTCACTGTGAACACCACCTCTGATCTCATCAAGCAGTGGTTCAACTTGCCCCATATGTGACATGTTGTCGTCAGGGGACCACAGCCCACAGTTGCATTGCTTCCAGCCATTATGTAATTTTTTTCTCAGTCCCTTCACGATTTTTAAAAATTATAATTTTACACTGCTACTCAGTTGGATGCACTATTTTTTTTAATGTGAATTGAGCAACTTATGTTCAAGTCAAAAAGAAGGAAATTAAGTAACTTTTCACACAACACAAATTCCATCACAATATTGACAATGACATATTTCCTGACAATAAAAAAAAATAAAAAATAAGATTACAACAGAACAGCATTTGTGTTTTTTTAAGTTGACAATTATGCACAGAATTATATATATAGTACATAAAATCAGGTTAATATTACATTTACACAGCAGTGACCTTTTCTAATGCTGCAGCATCATCATGTCGGATCAATGATATCGCCTCGTGAAAACTTAATGTTAAGCATGTTACACTGATGTTTCAATTATCTGCATGGCTTTTATTTTGTTTAGTATCGCTTTAAAAATCAGATACAACTTACAGAAACATGAGTCACCAAAATGTCATTTCTTGAGGCTACACAACATCTGTCATCAATTCCACGAATAAGACATGGAAATAATGATTTAAATCAATATGGATTGCCACTAGGCAGGTACAGCATCTCCATTTAAACCACACGCAACTTGGGGTTCACACTATCAATCTGTCTTTAGCTGCAGGCTATGTTAAAGTTCATATGGTATAGCATTTTCAAACTTGTCAATCAATGATTGAAGAAATCGCTAAATTGTATAAAAAATGTGGTGTTAGCGAACCTTTTGTAAGAAACACTCCTCCAATTAATGGTAAACTCACATTTCCATCTTTGTTGCACATAAGGTTGCTGTCTAGTTTCATGGCTTTCCGCTGGAGTAGTCAGGGTAATCATAATCGATTGTAATCTATTAACAATCTTTTAAAATCATGATTCTAAAATACCATAATTAATGGCTTATCACACGTAATCATAGTCGCCAGCTAAGATTACACCATTTCAGATTACAGTCTGCAAGTTATTTTCTTTTTCACAAGAAACATGGAGACAAAATTAGAGAGTTCTGAATGAAATATAACCGATATGTTGCAAGTGCAAGTGCCTTTCTTATGATACAGTAACTTTACTGTTTGTTTAAAACATTGCATTACACGGGAAATTTTTCTTTATCTGGCTGTAATTATTTAATCTGGTCTTTACTGCCTGGCATTCCTTCTCAAACCATCTCCATTTCCCATTCCCAGAAACATTCTCAGCTGTACTATATCATTATGATGATAACAGATGTTTCTAGATTGTCTTTTGCATGTGAGGACTGACCTATGCATCTACACTAAGTGTTACAGGTCCCATGTGTTATTGACACTCATCTACACTAAGTGTTACAGGTCCCATGTGTTGTTGACACTCATCTACACTAAGTGTTACAGGTCCCATGTGTTGTTGACACTCATCTACACTAAGTGTTACAGGTCCCATGTGTTGTTGACACTCATCTACACTAAGTGTTACAGGTCCCATGTGTTGTTGACACTCATCTACACTAAGTGTTACAGGTCCCATGTGTTGTTGACACTCATCTACACTAAGTGTTACAGGTCCCATGTGTTGTTGACACTCATCTACACTAAGTGTTACAGGTCCCATGTGTTGTTGACACTCATCTACACTAAGTGTTACAGGTCCCATGTGTTGTTGACACTCATCTACACTAAGTGTTACAGGTCCCATGTGTTGTTGACACTCATCTACACTAAGTGTTACAGGTCCCATGTGTTGTTGACACTCGATCAACACTAAGTGTTACAGGTCCCATGTGTTGTTGACACTCATCTACACTAAGTGTTACAGGTCCCATGTGTTGTTGACACTCATCTACACTAAGTGTTACAGGTCCCATGTGTTGTTGACACTCATCTACACTAAGCGTTACAGGTCCCATGTGTTGTTGACACTCATCTACACTAAGTGTTACAGGTCCCATGTGTTGTTGACACTCGATCAACACTAAGTGTTACAGGTCCCATGTATTGTTGACACTCATCTACACTAAGTGTTACAGGTCCCATGTGTTGTCGACACTCATCTACACTAAGTGTTACAGGTCCCATGTGTTGTTGACACTCATCTACACTAAGTGTTACAGGTCCCATGTGTTGTTGACACTCATCTACACTAAGTGTTACAGGTCCCATGTGTTGTTGACACTCATCTACACTAAGTGTTACAGGTCCCATGTGTTGTTGACACTCGATCAACACTTTCTTCTCTACTATGGCATTACAAAAACTAACTATATATGTGTTAATTATTGATTTGTATGATGATTTAACGCACTATAAAACTAGGAATACATTAATGTATTTTGACAGCGATATCACTCACACTACCAACTATGATTCGTTAGAATGATTACCATGATTACTTCCCATTGTAATTAATTAAATTACCATATATTCTCAATTGTTACACTGTTATTTAAAAGTAAACATAATTATGGCTTTGTCAAGTAAACTTAATCAAAACCATTATTAGTCTAATGTAATCACCCTATGTTTGTGCTATGTGGCACCGCATGCTGATGCAACAACTGGCAATACTGACACATCATTCTCATGTTTTCTAAAACCATAAGAGGTTATTAAATCCTGCAAACAAACGAATAATTTGGACATAAATTATACTACTAAAAACAACATTATTCTAATGATACTAAACATGGTTTAATTAGACACAAATTAAATTTACAACTGGTATGACTGAGTATGACGTGTGGTAGTTTTCATCACCAGCATGACGTGACGTGATGAACCTATCATATTACTTTGATGGCAAATCAACGACGACGTTAAATAGTGAGCAGCTGAGCACATTACTCATGCTTCAAATGTGGAATAGACTGACAACTAAATACATATAAATAATTATTATGTACTCATGCAGGCTGTGTCATCACGAGTGAACAGACGTTCAGAAAACACCTCAGCAGACACACCACAACATGCACAACTGAAATCAATTCCATTTATTACGGCTACTCCACAGTTGACGTGTCTTTGTTTAGAGTAATGCACTGCTAACAACGTGGAAGTGGTAAATGCATTTACAGTAACTGTGCTAGTTACAGACGTGTGTTAAAGTGTCAGTCAGCGACTACATCACTTGCTGTCATGTGGAAATGTACCATGTTAATGATACGAGACACACAACAGTACAACTAAAACAAACAGATACCAACAAAATGCAATGAATGAAAAGAATTCCACACTTAAGGCAGGCCTATAACAAACACAAATCTAAAAAATCAGGGAGAGGGAGTGAGAGAGAGGGTGAGAGGAAGAGATAGGGAGAGAGGGAGGTGGTGAGGGGAAGAGGTAGGGAGAGAGGGAGGGGGAGAGGTAGGGAGAGAGGGGGGAGGGTGAGGGGAAGAGGTAGGGAGAGAGGGAGGGGGATGGGGAAGGGGAGAGCTAAGGAATGCTCAAAGTGCTTTACACTTTACTTCCTGGCAGACCTGTTCAGTCGTACACCAGCTCAACTTCTCTGGGAAGCATCCAGTGGTATCATCTGAGAACTCTTTCATCATCACCATTAAATTGCTAGCATGCTTTGCAATTAAATTGTGCCCTTTTTTTTTTAAACGATGTTGTATTCGACTTGGAAATGTCCATGGTCAGTCATGTAAAGCAAATGTGCTACATAGCCTACTATCATCTGAGGAACATTGCGTCGATCCGATCGTGCCTAACACAGAAAGCTGCGGTCAGTCTTAGGTACTCTCTTGTTATATCGAAAATTGGCTATGCGAACTGTCTGCTATATGACATCCCCGACTGCAAAGAGTGCAAAATGCTGCTGCTCGGCTGGTGGTCCGCTGCCACAGATGGGACCATATCACACCGGTACTCAAGAAACTGCACTGGCTTCCCGTGAAGCAACACATTCATTACGCAATTCTGCTACTGACGTTTCGTGCTCAACACGGACTGGCACCTGCTTATATCACTGACCTACTCCACGAACAAAGAGCTAATCGAGTGTTGCGTTCAACTACAAACAATGACTTGTACGTGCCACCATCTCGCAGCCGATACGGCGATAGAACTTTCTTGGTATCTGCTGCATGACTGTGGAATTCACTTCCAAGCGAGATGAAAAATGTTGCCTTGTGACTTTCAAAAGACTTTAGAAAACCCATCTATAATTGCTTACGCAACATAGGCGCCACCAGTCAGTTTATTTATTTTTTATTATTTATTATCTAGTCCATGTTTTTAAAGTAATTTTATATAATCTTTACTGATTTATTATGAATATATCTTTAATTTGACCGATCATCTTTAGCTGTAACTTCTTTTTTTAATTTGTGTATATTCAAATTGTCATTTATTTTTAACTAATTTAAAATTATTAATTTTATGTAACTTATTAATGTTCTGTAATATATATATATATATACATACATACATATATCATGTATTCTAAGTGCCTCTGAATGGATTTATGGTGCTATATAAGTGTTCTTCTTATTATTATATAAGTTGTTTAGTATATCCAATTTATGTGCAAACATCATTATCTAGCCCTAGGTATTGATAACCCATTAGTATACACGGTTTTGGGCAATAGGCGTCTTTTATGTGATGTGAACATAAAATGCCGCATCTTTTATGAGATGTGGCGTAGAACATTAGTTGAATAGACTTGTGGACACTTGTGTCGAATCCGGATCCATCTAAATTTTGCCATTATAACTTGAGTTTTGCCTAACTTTGATATCTCAGTGAGAAAGTTCCATCATTCAACATTATCCTAGGCATATTTACCTTTAAGAATATTGTGTCTTACATCCATTTGAGGGGTAAACAGCACAAACCGGGTCGCTATTTGGGCTTCAAAAGGGTCCGGATTCGATACAAGTGCCAACTAGTAAATAGGATGCATGGTTTTTATTTGGGCTTCAATAGGGTCTTGATTTGACACAAGTGCGGACTAGTGACGTAGTGCCATCAGACTGCATGGTTTTTACTCCCACCACCGTCATAAACCAGAAACTCAACATCAGCAACACCAGCATTCGGATTTAATGTGGGCACATACTGTAATAGTAAAATTGAGCATAAAAGACACCTTAGTTCAGCTAGCCTACCGTTTTTTTACCGTAGTTACTATTTGGGCAACATGTTACATGAATGTCTAGATTTCTAGTATGTCGAAACTCTGCAAGGTGTCACCATTGGAGACACGGTGGATCCCGCGGGAATATTCCCTGATTGAACAACTGACAAGTGATGTCATTCACATTGTCCAATAGAGTTAATTCAAAGACGTAAATCCTAACTGGTCCTGAGCGACATAAAGACGACTAAACGATGTTGTTACAAATCTGGAATGTGACTTTGCTGTGTAATTTCGCACCGCTTGCCGACGCTGATTATATCGTGAAAGAAAAGCACAAAAATAGCTACGAGGCGGAAATTTATGCATATTTTGGGTGAGGTGGCATAGAAAAACAGCGAAGCAGCCCATCTCGCTTGTCATATACCAGGGGAAACGCTGGCTGGTGTGTAACTTTGTGAGACCTTGTTTGCAGTCATGCCACAAAAGGAAGGTACATCATCTGAGTGAAGCCACAACATCACCAAGTGACAGTATTAATTTCAGAGTAAAACAAAAACAACTTAAAGTGACATTATGGACGTGGCATCTCGTCCATAATGGATGCCACGTCCATAACAGGCTAATATACACATTACAACTGAAATTTTTAAAAAATACACAGATGGTTGGATACTGTTCATAAAGTTACCATTGCATACAAAAAGCAAGGAGTCAGTGTCATTAAAATAATGCAACTTTGGGATTTGTTGTTATGGAAGTGGTCGTGGCATTTGGCATACTTCATAAGTAGGTGATAGCAAACTTAATATTATACAACAAATATTTGGTGAAGCAATTTTGTTCTTGCAGTATTTAAAAAAGCTACCCTGTACTTGTTAGCATGCCACTTGTTTCAAATTTGACACTCTACTAGTAAAGTATATGAATACATGTCATTTACTTGAAATACCAATGCTGAGATGACAAAAAACATATCTTCACTAGTCAACTTTGGTGATGCAATAAGCATATCAAATGAATTGAAAACACATCATAGCTGTGCGTTTTTTTATAAGGTACAGACATGCTACTATATGATACAATCAAAATTGTTGCTGTACTGGTAATACATTTTTTGGGAAAAAAGGTCTCACTTAACTCAAAATTCCCCATAAGAGGTTGTCCCGTAAGTTCACACAAACGTATAGCATTACATACTGTGGAGGGGGTGGTCTGGTTGTCACCTATTACATACTGTGGAGGGGGTGGTCTGGTTGTCACCTATTACATACTGTGGAGGGGGTGGTCTGGATGTCACCTATTACATACTGTGGAGGGGGGGGGGGTCTGGTTGTCACCTATTACATAATGTGGAGGGGGTGGTCTGGTTGACACCTATTACATACTGTAGAGGGGGTGGTCTGGTTGTCACCTATTACATACTGTGGAGGGGGTGGTCTGGTTGTCACCTATTACATACTGTGGAGGGGGTGGTCTGGTTGTCACCTATTACATACTGTGGAGGGGGTGGTCTGGTTGTCACCTATTACATACTGTGTAGGGGTGGTCTGGTTGTCACCTATTACATACTGTGTAGGGGTTGGTCTGGTTGTCACCTATTACATATTGTGGAAGGGGTGGTCTGGTTGTCACCTATTACATACTGTGGAGGGGTGGTCTGGTTGTCACCTATTACATACTGTGGAGGGGTGGTCTGGTTGTCACCTATTACATACTGTGGAGGGGGTGGTCTGGTTGTCACCTATTACATACTGTGGAGGGGGTGGTCTGGTTGTCACCTATTACATACTGTGGAGGGGTGGTCTGGTTGTCACCTATTACATACTGTGGAGGGGTGGTCTGGTTGTCACCTATTACATACTGTGGAGGGGGTGGTCTGGTTGTCACCTATTACATACTGTGGAGGGGGTGGTCTGGTTGTCACCTATTGCATACTGTGGAGGGGTGGTCTGGTTGTCACCTATTACGTACTGTGGAGGGGTGGTCTGGTTGTCACCTATTACATACTGTGGAGGGGTGGTCTGGTTGTCACCTATTACATACTGCGGAGGGGGTGGTCTGGTTATCACCTATTACATATTGTGGAAGGGGTGGTCTGGTTGTCACCTATGACATACTGTGGAGGGGTGGTCTGGTTGTCACCTATTACATACTGTGGAGAGGTGGTCTGGTTGTCACCTATTACATGCTATGGAGGGGGTGGTCTGGTTGTCACCTATGACATACTGTGGAGGGGGTGGTCTGGTTGTCATCTATTACATACTGTGGAGGGGTGGTTTGGTTGCCACCTAGTTTTGTAATGGAAAATAAATTGCTACAGTGGGACCAAGTCTTGAATGAAACGTGTAAAATATTAATGCACATTTGTGCTAATATAATATATCAGAAACAGGCAGCATGGCAACTATTAGCTGTAGTTTTGGTAGCCATTTTGGATCGCTCCTAGTCCAAACCCGTGTACCGGTATTCATTGTACTGGTGGGTGATAGTTTGAAGTTTATAAAATTGAACCAATATTCAACACTACAAGTTATTTTACTTTGTCAACTCACGAAACCGCCCCTAAACCCATGCCCAGTTATATACCATCACACCTAGGTGGCACCAGGGGCTATGTCAGAGACTGATCTGCCTGTCTTCAAGACAAGCAGATGACTGGCCAAGACGAGTAATTACAACTGATAAGACAGGTGGAATTTAGAGGGGGCCAGTTGGCCACTGGATTAACTAATAGTTTCATGTCTAGGGGCCCACATTAATTATTATTATTGGCACAACTAGTATTGAAACAAATCACATGGAAGAGCTGCATTTAGATAAGTGGCTCAAATGATGCAGGTTTGTCATAGAAAAAAATACCTATAATGGATGTGGTTGATGCGAATGGCTTCCATATGTGCTAAAGCGCACTTTGGATGAATTCAAGACTGGCAAAAAATTATTTCTGGCTAAGGACCTGGGTGGCGCCACAATTTCCTGTCGACTTACCTGCCTGTCGAGGTATCTGAGGAAGAAGTCGAGGAGGAAGGACTTGCCCTTGCGGAACGCCCCGGCCACCGACAGGACGACGACCTTCTTGTCGCGCACGCGGGGGTCCAGCAGGATGCTCTCCAAAGCCTTCTCATCCAACTCAAAGGTGTGGTCATCCTTCGCTACGACCACCGACACCGGCCGACCTTTCAATTTCCTACCGTCCGCCGCAACTGAAGCAAGCAAGCAAAGCATGTGGAAACACTCGACAAACGTCTCGTTACGATCACTTAAAAAGTTGTGTTTAAAGCATTTATAAAACTATCTCATCAGAACGCACATTTGTTCATAGCAGACCTGCCAGTGACTTGCACATTGTATACATGGACTTCCTGTTTACTACAATACTACATGCTTTAGAATTTTTAGAGGAATATGAGTCATGACCATATCGTCCCAATATGAATTTGTTTCAAATTAATAAAATCTTAAAGAAGTATTATTTTCTTGTATTTGTCACAAAAATATAAATTCGAGTGACATGCTTATAACGAGCAAAGAGCAAATATTTCAAGGAAATTATTGAGGATTTTGCTTGATGTTGAAAATGTGGCATTCATTGAGTACTCAAGTACAATCACATAACAATTTCTACCACAGCTAGACATAGTTTCACTATATGTTTTACAAGTATGCAAAGTAAACTAAAAACAATTGGTGTACCCTGGCTTTTTATTAGAACACACAATGCACATATTTATCAACATCATCAAATTACATAAAACAGTATAACACTTATCAGAATTAAATGTAAAGAACAATGTTAGTAATCAGTATAGTAGAACACAGTCAACTTAAACTACCTTAAAATTAGGATACATGTACATATACAATAAACTCAAATGCTTAATTATACACAACATTGTTAATCAAGTAACAATAGCCAATTGAAGCGGTAAATAGTTAATGTTACCAAATGTTTTGTATCAAAAAGAATCTTACTGTTTAGTATACAAAACAAGGGTGTGAACATAAGTTACATTTAAAGTGCCACAACTCGTGTAAACAGTCATGGGTAACTGTCGGTGTTATGTGGGCACAACATTTACTGAATATAATAACTAGTAAACTTGATTTGCTTGTCTAACGACTCTAATCTAAGACCTGCCGGTAGACACACCCCAAATACCACCATGCACATATATTCTTACTGATCATACACTGAATATATGTTCATTAAAATTGTTTGTCAAACTGGAACAAAAGCAAGATCATATGAATAACAGGTGATCTAGGACTAAATATAATGTCACTGACTGTGCACAGTAGTTTTTGTATTACTGTGAGAGGTATCTTTCTCTGCATTCATGTCCAATCTGACTTTCTACTGAGTGTCACACATACAAAATTACACAGTTCAACTCATGACCCAAATCTATAGAGGCTGTTCAGTCATGAGAACTCAGCTGTTTAACCAAGCATGAAGCTTACCTGAGTTATATCTAGACCCTGAAACAAATGAAACATGCACACATACATGTATGGGGCAATGAGGGTAAGCAGCATGGGGTGTACAGAACAGACACTACTATGGACATGTAATTATATTATTTTACAACTATAATTCTCGTAGTGAAAATAACAATCGAAGGATTAAAATTGACATGGACTCAATTTTTTTAAAGGAAACCATGATTTTCCAGTTTAATTTACCTGATTCAGTGACATACGGCTGTGGAAGTATTACCAGTGTCTGGTAACGAGTGCTATGTACAGGAATAAACGTCTTCTGAGCTCTTATTTGGTACCAGCCCGCTCCCTGCTCAACATCTTTACATATGGTCTCATGCAAAGTTGGGTTCAAGTTAATATGTAATAAATGCAATACGATTTCTTTCAACAATTCAGGACTAATGTCATTCAACAAATCTTTTGCAGCCAACAGTATTTTATTGCCTAAATATATAAAAACAGTAAAGGTAAACTCTTATATAGTGCAGTATCCAGTCTTAGGACTGCTCAATCTGCTTTACCAGGCCTCGACATTAACACTAGCCCGCTGCCTTTTCTGAGGCTGTTGGGCCAGTTCGGGGCACCAGTTTTTATATTTTACTAGCCCGCCGGGCCACCGATTTAAATCCGATTGACCACCATCGTGTTTCCGGTAACCTGACCCTACCTAGAAATGGTAGGGTTTAGGACAACCCTAAACTTTTTATTTGATATTTAAATCAATGTTTGTTTTGTTACATTTTTGTTATATAACTAATTAAATAATGGCAACTAAAACTGAGCCATGTGTATATGATGACATGTATGCACTGCCAAACTCATTTGTATCCGCCCGCGTGATTATCGAATGTTGGGGGTCATTAATTATTCACCCAATAAGCGGTCTTGTTACACATTTAACACTGGCTACGGATAGCAGGCAATCACAACTGTCGTCTGCATGATAAAACACTAGTGTATATAATAATCTGTAATGGAAAGGCATCAGGGAAATTTGTTATACTGTCAAACATTTGATAGCATTGCTAAAGACCATGGCTGCAGCGGTAGATCTTGTAATACAGCTGTGCCTTGGCCAGAATGAGGGCAAGGACTCTGGACAGTGGTTCACATTGTCGCACACTGAGGCGTTGTTTACATCAGCTTAAGTCATCGCCAGTTATAATGATAATGTGATACACATGGTATCAGCATTCAGATGCACATTTATCATGGTATAATGTGCCTGATCCTGGCAATACCATCCTTAGAATTGAGCCTCAGGCACAGCCAAAACCAAGAAATACTTTTGATGTGCTGAGGACAGCCAGCTAAAGTAGCAAGCCCAGAACTAAAAATAGGTTGGTGACATATCAGATTTTGTATTAATAGCAGACAGTAGAGTGATATGACGATTAAAAATCTTCATTTAACTTTGCGTTATTACTTCTTATAGTCGCTATCTTGATTTTGTAAACGATGTGCACAAATAAGAACTTTGGAAAAGTCAGCATGACTTCGCTCCAAGCAAACCTTTGATTTTGTGGACTTCCTGTGAAGCGACCAACAGCCACCTCGGTATCAATATATATTTTTTTACAAAAACTTTTCAAATCTACAAAACGTTAATGACAAGGCCTCGCTTTACTCCCTGGCAGACCAGTTTAATCGAACACCATCTCGATAATGATGTCAGCATACATTTTACCAAGTCGACCTGCACGTCGCAATATGTATTTCACGATGTGTTGGCTACTGCAAGACTGTACCAAAGCACTTTAGCACATTTCAAATAGCTGAAATAATATGATAGTTGTTTTTGTGTGTGTGTCCAGTGTGCATGCGCACATGCGTTGTGTACTGTATGATGGTATAACAGTGAACTGGTATTCCAGAGCCAATTTTTTAAATTCAACAAAGCCTGTATTCCATACGGTATGTTACATTGTCAACCGACAATACTTGAATCTTCTGAAACCTTGCAAAACTACAACTACAGGTCTAAAACTATAACCGAATATCGTAACAAAGTTGTTAGAATCAGTGTGGATTGATTCACTGATATTGTCACCTATATTTTATCTATATCACTAATTGTTTTACAGTGGTAACTGCAAGTCAATGTTAAATGTTACCATGCCCATGTTATATGGGAGCATGGGTAGTGTAGTGGTTAGCACATCTGCCTGGCATGCCAGCGCTCTGAGTTCAAAACCCAGACCGGGCAGGCATGATATTTGGTGTAAAAACCTGGCTCTCAACATTGGAGACTGTGTATCGACTATCCCTTGTGACTCTTAGGTCACGTTAATGTCGGTCTCGTCTCAATTTGGGACGTAAAAGAACCACTGAGGACGACAAGCACCCTAGCAGTGACCACCCTCAGTGCCAGCATAAAAAGGCCGGTTTGGCGATAATGTTCTGAAAAAGACTGACTAGTTGAATGAGACCTCATAAGACCATTACATTGTAATCACAATAATACAGATTAGTCAGTTAATAATAATAGAACGTTGTCGAGCGCTAAAAATAACTAGGAAACTAGGAGACCAGAACGAGGTGGCAAGATTGGCAACTCATTTGAGCCTATGGCATTAGCATATATGCCAGTTTTGGGAAGTTTGTTGGAGGGTATCCTACCCCCAACTATTGGAATGCTACCGATTATGCGCCATAGCCTAGGACCAACCGGTGGAGCATTGTTTGAATTTGAAAATTTCAGTTCACAATATGTTAGTGTCTGTACGGTTTACAGATAAGCAGTGGCTCATTTCGCCTGTAGTATATTTAACCAATTATAAGTATTACCAATTAATGCATTCGGATGTACTAGAACATAATCTGGTGACGTGTAGCCTGTAGGCGATCAAGCTTTGGACCCCAAAATCGACCATGTCTCGGCATTTGTCGATTTGATTTCTTATCATCATCATGCTACTATTGCTAGCAGACAGCGCAACCTGTTTACTCCGAATAGTAGCCACACTGTATCGACTAAAATATCATCTTTAGTACTACAAGGAAAGCGGGAGGTAAAGCTATTTTATTTTCATGAACTGTTGTCATGAAGCCAACAAATAATTACCTGGTGGACCGAATTTCGTCGGATGACCCGACTTTCTTTCGGAAGTAGCCATGTTGACTTTTGAAATCTGACGTCACGCGCACTCCCATCTTGCAATTGGCCTCGTGACGTCATGTACTATATGGAACCGGTTTACAATTTGACGTAGTACGCGAATTAGTACACAAACGTGTTCCATGACTGCTAAATTGGCATGTTTTACCGGGGAGAAATTGCATAATTTGTTATACATGGTGTTAAATAACCATTACAAATATGCTGCATAGTTGCTAGTCATTTGAAGTTAGTTTTCTGTAGGTCGATGTCATGTCACTCACATTGACAGCTCTGGCGAATGAGTACTGCGTGACGCGGTTTTAGAGTAAATACGTATCTAGCAACTTCTCAATATTGTATTTTTCACGTTGTTTGAGTAGTATATTTTGCACCACGCATTTGGCGTACCAGAGACCAACAGGCAAACATCAGGTAAGTCAATGCAAAAAATAACCTTTCCAGTTTGCTATGAATTAATTTTTGCGCTGCTTGCGTTTGATTTTACTGCAAAAATGTGCCTTTATTCAGGGTGGGGGTGGTGTTGGCTGTCGTCTGTCGGTCGCAACCGAAAGGGAGGAGGTTGGGCCAAACGCTGCACCGGCGGTTAAGCAAATTTTGAAGGTTCTCTCCGCATGAGTAGTATATCGTTTGATTGTAAATGTAAAGATCCGATGCAATGCTACTTTTGGCCTCTTTATTGCAATGCGCTACTTCGGTGTATGGTGGGATTTTCAACGTGACTCGGAATCTGTCACCCAGAATCTTGGGATCGGCGTCACGTTTTGGGTTCATGACTGTTGTACGTGCGACATAATTTGCGGCAATTTGCATGCACATAAACCTTACTAATGGCAGTAGCAGCCGTTTCTGCATTCGTGTGGCTATTTGTTGCACGTTTGCGGTGGCCAGTCTGTGTGACCTAAATATGAGAGACGCACGGCCACTGCTCCGGTTAAAGCGGGGAATGACCTCGGCCACCGCTCGCTGTCCTGGGCAGCCCAGTGTAGTTCTAGTTGGTCCACCCGGCGGCAGCACCCACGTTCACGTGTACGTTAAACATCAGCTTCGGGAATTTGCACCGCGAGGGATGGTCTCGAATCTCGTTGGTGAATAAGACGTTGTTTAATTCGGCCTCTATCGCAACTATTTGATGTCTCATGGGTATTGGAACCATAGTGATCTAGAAGACGCCAGACCTTTACACCGGCGTACTGCCTGTAACTGTGTCGATGGGAGATATTATGAGCAAGGTCAAGGCCAAATGGCATTTACGATGATGGTGATGATGAAGCTTGTGTGTGTGGTGAACGGAATATGATGAGTAGATCTGCATACGCCCACATACGAATTCTGGCAGATTGTCGCAGTACAGCTTGTTCCCTGGATATCTAGAACCACATACATGATACAGGGGATAGTCAACTCACCCAGACAGTAACCATGAAGAAGGTAGTGTTTGTTGTTGTTGGGGATACTGCATCACCCAGCAAATGAAATGATAACATGGTAACACTAACAGGTTATAATGTGGTCCCTTGTTCAATACCCCACATGATGACATTTATTATATGGTGATAAAGTCTCAACTCATGCTGTTGTGCATTTTGTTTACACCTGTAAGTGGATCATGTTTACAAAAATGTATGTTTTGACTTTTGTTATCAGTGTTACTGTAAAACTTAGATCTAATTTCTATGGTTCAAATCTAGCATGACATGTCTTATGGCATGAATGTCCTAAATAAGTTATTTATTCTTTTATGCTATTATACAACATAGATCTGTCTGCTGATTCTGTTTGATCTTTTTGTTTCAGATATTGCTCTCAAAGAAGCGACATGTAACTTTCTGGTCTAACAACCCAACGATGTCAGCGGGGTTCCAACCCTTGCCCATGTTACCACCGAAGTCACATATTATGGATAACAACAACTACCACCACCACAGTCATCCGTCACTGTCGGTGTCGCAACACGTACCAAAGTCACCAAAATTAATTCACAACAGTAACCCTACCACCAGCGGTGCGTCTGTGAATTACAGCATGCTCCCCCCACCTGTGCCACTCCCTGGCCATATGAGCAGCCAGCATTCACATCAGCAGCATTCACCGTCGCTTGTGAATACCCAGAATGCAACAGGATCCTATCATAGGCCGTACCAAACTGCGCAGAATGTCTTCCAGTTTTCAGACGTTCATTTTGGCATGCACGATTCAGAGAAGATGGCAAATCTTGCACACAGCACCCCAAATCAGTCGCCCATCAATTTGAGTCAGTACAATAAGGCGATTACGAACCCCAATGAGTCAAAGATAAACGTGACGATGGTGAGCATGCCCAGTGAACGAGGACCTGACCCAATGCTGGTCGTGTCATCGTCGTATCAAGACGTACAATCGAGTCCACCGTCGTCGTCATCGCCTGTGTCATCATCACACAGTTTGTCAAATGTGCAGGTTGACAGGCTCCAGACGCCCGAAACAATGCTTAGTGCAATCAACTACAACGAAAACGAGATGTTACATGACAATAGTTTTGACGTACCGGGTATGGACGACAACTTACTGAACACAATGCCAGCCGCGACCACGCTCAATCCAACAACGTCGTCAACGTTTGATTTGTTTGACAGTGGCAACATTCCGGATTACAGCATGGATGGGCAGCAGGATTTGCAGCTGTCGCCACAGTCATTCACCGATCCATCAAATACATTTGGTTTGTCCGAGTCGTCGACTGGAGGCTTGTCGCTGGATGACCACAGAAGTCCTGCAGGTAAGGCACATCGTTTTGATATGTTTCCTTGTTTAGTTGGCATTAACTCATTTATGCCGATGCCACTGCACTGTTAAACTGCACAGAAAGTTCCCGATGAAACCCAATCTGAGATCATCTTGTCAGTTTCAGGAACAAGATTTCAATTAGATTTAGTATTAACTTTCTTATTATTTAAAACTAGTTTTCAAATAAGATGATGTTCATAACTTGGTGATTTTGATTTTATCATGTATTTATTGATCATAACAGATACTTTTTTGGGGCATCGAAACAATCACCAATAAACTAAATAATATAAATTGTACTTTTTCAATAAAAATTTCAACTGGCATTTTCACATTAATTTGTCATTAAGCAAATGTGTTTAAAGTATTATTATCTCTTTAAAACACAGGCAACAAATTACACATGTCTTGGATAATAAACTAATTAATTGTTCAATTTTTTTCTACTTTATGTACAGATTTACATGGTGCACAGAATTTAGAAATTTGGTACATATGCAGCCCTCAAAGTTAACTTTTTTGTTTAGGAGCCAGGTGGCTCCTACCTACATTTTTTTAGGAGCCAAATTAAAAAAGTAGGAGCCAAGTAATTTTGTTCGTATGTATGCAATTGTGTTTTCAGAACCAATTTAATCTAAATTAAACGCAGACGTCCATATGAATGTGTGGCCAGATACTAACTTTATGCATTATAAAACGGTACAATGGCAAATTAATAAGTCATATGTGGAATCCCTGAAATTACCAATAATTAACAGTAAATATACATGTATCATTGTTGTAAACTAAAAACAAAATATAGGCCTAATATTAATACACAACAATGATCAGATTCAGATTACAACTGGTATGCAAGAATTATATATCAGAACAAATTGTACCGCATTGTTCATATATGTATATATATATATATATATATATATATAATATATACATGTATATATATATATATATATATATATATATATATATATGAACAATACAAAAAACCATATGCAGTTATAATTACAAAGTATACCACTAACCAACCCATAGGCAAAAAACACTAACTTGCATGATAATACTAGATGCCCCTATCTAGTCTAGAGGCTAGAATACACTAGCTGCTTATAATCAAATACCCATGCTATCTTATTAGTACTGCAGAGCTTCAACAAAACATGAGTTTTGCATTACATGCCGGTATATATGCTAGGGCAAATTACAAAGCCAGTCTCACAAAGTGGTCAAAGCACATCACTCATCCTCATCAGAAAAAGTGTCAAGTTGGCAAGGCCACTCCTTGTAGCATGGCCGGCGTTTTCTCTGGGAGAACGCTAACCACTTCTTCACAACTGGATTTGGCTGAAACTCCTCCAGCGATGGGCCAGTGGCAGAGATGCGTAGGAGATCTTCAACGGTGTCCACATGCAGTGAGGAGCGCGTGTCGCATTTGATCCGTTTCTGACTTGAAAAGATTCTCTCACAATATGCAGAGGAGATTGGCAGAACCAGTAAAATCTCGATGAGATGAAGCAGATCCTTGAAGTTGGTCTTGTACGGTTCTTTGTTCATCATCACCCTCATCAGTTCCAAGTACGATTTGTCCATGAAGCAGTGCTTCACAAGATTCTTGAACAGTGACCACTGGTGTGGCACTGCATCAAGACAGCAGCCTTGCCTTGCCAGTCTGCTCTCAAACCACTTCAACAAGACATTTATCACCTTGTCACCATACGTTGACTCAGTCACGTCTGCAGGCCAGGTATCATGATTGAAGATCTTCATACAAGATACAACTGTGGAGTCAGTGGGCTCCCCAGTGCACTCAGATGTCCCAAGCAACACAGCAAAGCGTTCCTGCATCCCCAGGACAGTGCTCATCACAGCATTGGAAATCGCCTGAGTGTCCGAGGAAGGCAGAGATGATAAGTTATCTGGGTCCATGTCAGGCACGTCAGTCAGGTTAACACCCTGAAATGTGATCTGGTCATTACCATGTTCACGCTGGCTGTGGGTAGACTGCGAAATGCCTTCAGGTGTTTCCCAGGAATCACCTTGAGAGCCTTCACGTTGGTGATGCAGGTCTGGATCGCAGCAACTGCAGAAGGTAGTATCACAGGGTCACCCTGCAGGCTGACACTCAGCTTGGATATGCAGGACAGGAGGTCCAACAGAACATGGCAGAAGAGCACAAAGTCAAATCTGACCATCAGTTTTGACACAAACACTGATCTGCCACGAATATCTGCATTCTTGCTGCTTGCAGCAAGGTGCTGGCTGTGTTGCAGTAATATTGCATACTGGCCAGGAGTGGTGAGGTTGGTCTCTCCTTTTAGCAGGATGGCTACGGCACGTTCAAGGTGAGGTGTCCACCGGGTTCTAGTCGCCCTTGTTGGATTCCTTACATGAACACCCAGATGGTCAGCTAACTCCCTTAGCTCACGCTTGCTTTTACAGCTGTTGTGGTACGTCTTATGCAGCAAGTCTAGCACACGCATAACCTTCCCGGACATGACTGAGGTCTTCAGCATTCCCATGACAGCTAACTCCAGTCTGTGGGGTAGACACCAAATGCCCAAAAGCCACGGGCACTCATTTGATAACTTTGCCTTGACACCTCCCCTGGCACCGTGGTTTACCGAAGCCCCGTCAGCACAGGAAGCAACCATGTGCTCCTTGAATGAGTTGTGGCCAATCGATGCAAACGATGTTGTGATAGCATCGATGATGCCATCAGCGTGCGCATGCTTTAGTGAAGCCAGGGCTAGCAATTCATTTACAGGGTAGGGTGGCCATTTCTGACATACCGCACAACGACAGTCTCTGTTTCCTGTACTGAACAGTCAGTAGCGCTATCAAACATCACTGCCAAATAGCGACTGTTTAGAACACATTCAGCCATCTCATTATTGAGACAATCCGCGATGCTGCCAACAAACTGTGGTCACATGATGTCGTTGGCATACGCATAGGACACGTTAATGCCGTTCTTTTTTTGTAATGCTAGAAGTGGCCGAAATTTTGTAAATGGTATCTCTTTCACAATTGTGTAAGCCGTGTTAAATTTAACAATGAGGTCGTCTTGAGTGCGCTTCGATTCTTTCGCCCGCTGCGTATCAAGCGCCCTCAACAGCGGTCCCGAGCGATCCAAGCATACGTCACGGCACTTGCGGTGTCGGCCGCTACTGCTGTGCTTTGTCAGCGTTTCTCGTTTAAAATTTCGACATCCTGTCGCAAATTCTGTTTTGTCAGAAATAGGTGGTTTTTCCATGCAAAAAACGCACGTCATCAGCTTCTTCTGGCTGTCATACCTTAACCAGTCGAAGTCGCGTAACCAGTTTTCACGGAATGTTCTGACTTTGTCTTTAACGGCCGATGCCGTGGCCGCAGAAGTACTCGGTTTGGGCGCTGAAGCGTCTTCTTCGATTTTATCGTCTGTTTGTTCTAACGAGGCCCTTTCTGATTCTTTGACTTCGTCATATTGTTGTTCTCGTGATGGTGATGCAGTTTCTGAGTCCGACGATAGACGCTTACGTTTACTAGACACGCAATGGCATTCCGTTCGCGCGCAGCAAGCGATAAACACCACGCGAGAAAAACGAAAACGAGTCTCTCACTACGTACGATAATTTCCAGGAAACGACAAACAACAACACATGGTTTGTGAAACGGCTAACGACAACGCATGATTTGTTATAACAGTTTCGTCGCAGTCGCCAGTGGGCGACCGTGCTTAATGTGTCAGTCACCAAAAAAAAAACAGTCGCATATGCGACCAATTCAGTCACTATTTAGAGGGCTGATATGTCATCTATCATCACATATTGCAATATATATAATTTTAATAAAGTTCTAATACTTAAATGTCTAAGACAATACTACATACTTGTGTGTAATTGAGTGGTATTCAACGAATGATTAGTAGATTGGATAACACTTTCTACTGATCTATTCTGATGACCAATTAAGTCCCATTCTCCACTGGTGCCTGACCAATAAACAGAGACACTATTTGTTCTGGTGTGATATACAACACCCTGGACAGTTTGATGCCCTGGGTCCTGGCCCATTGACCTGCACCTGCTTGTAATGCACACCCACCACATGTCTTAAACTTGTTGTACGTGAGTAGGTAAGTAGAATGTTATCCCAGGCAGTGGTACATTGTGGTACTGAACTACCACCGGCATCTGTTTGCTCATGCTAACCATTAATTAGCCATTTATGATTTACTCAATGGCTAAAACCCTATAACTTTGGTTAAACCATATTAAGTTTTTGATAATCAAAGAGGAACATTTTGCCAATTAGGCTGGGAACACATAATCAGAAGTTTCACAAAATGGCTAAAAGAAAAAATATGTTAAGAGCGAGCCAAGGGTCATCCTTTTTTTGACACAAAATCTTTGAGAAAGTCCAAAAAGACAATGAGCTGTTTGGTGGAGGGTAGTCTATCCACAACTATTGGAATGACTACTGATTATGCACTGTGGGACCAGCCCTTTAAGAATGTCTTAAACATCAGGCCACTATCAATACTTCCTCTGGGTTAGTCTCGTTTGTAACAAAGTTCTGTAATTTAAAGATGTACATGTACGCAATTACATTCTGTACATTTGCAGGTTGAAGTAAAGCCTTCTTCAGACATTCTTAGGTTGATGATCTGGGTTGCAGCCCATTCAACAAGTTGGTTTATGCTGGTAGTATTGTAGTGCCTTGGGCACATTGATAACACCAAGCACTCCATGTTGTGTTGCTGCACAACACCACAAGCAGCTGGCCAATGGTAGTCCTTCACACTGGTTTCAGGTCCATCCACATCGAACACATCAAATCATCTTTTGGAATTGAGCAACACAAATTTCACTTCTCTCCTTCGTTGGGCACACCTTTATCTAAAGACCCATGCACCTGTCTTTTGGCTTTGGACAAGCAGAGTTTGTTTTAGACGGGTGTATATTTGAGCTGAGGGGCTAAATTTGTTTTATTATTGACTGTCACTGTTATTTACATGGCCATTAAGCTTTTAAAGTGTGTGACCCTTCTGAAAAGCAGAAATGAACACCAAATATAGCAGGATGATTATAAACTTTTGCCATTTTCAAAAACAGCAAAAACGTTGCAAAGGATGCTATATCTTATGCAAGGTGGCACAATCATTATTGTTTGTTTTTGTTTGCAACTCAGTACTACTACAATGTCTACAAATACATAATTTCTAACCTGGCCTTCAAATCACGCCACATAGAAACATCAACACAATTAGAAGTGAAAAGAGGATCTTGAGCAGCACAGCTATGGTAGGATCAGTTACCAGCTGGTTTAAATTCTTTAGTTTAGATCTTGTGGTGCCACCATGTGGATCTAATTAACTAATTATGTAACTTAGTTACATCTGGGCCAGTTCATCAACTTCATTTTTTGGCTACTTTCAGCCACTGCCTATCAGTGTTTGGGTTGAACTTAGAATGAGAGGAATACCAGGAATTCCACATGGTCAAAGCAAAGCCATCGAGTTCATCGACAGATTTTGTTGGGGCCTGAGTTTTTGAATGTTGAACTGCGTATTACTGTGTTGCATCTTTAGAAACACTATAAGTGTAACCATGTTTTCGCTTTAATCCTTGTAATTTACAGATGACTTGGTATAGTTTTATAAATAAAATGCACAGAAAATGATTGTCTAGGCATAAATAAACTTTGCCATGAAACTGGATGTGAACATGTCAGCCAATCAGCGGCCATGATGCTTATTGGAAAGAAGGCCAGTGAGGTGTGAGATCTATGTAAATATTGTACAGGGTCCACTTGTCGGCTACTGTGTATAAAAACAAAATCCCAATCATGGTGCCCACTGTTAGATTGCACATGCTTCGTTCAAAGCATTCAACATATAAAAATAGCAGTCTAATCCATTTTATTTCTGGATATGACTATTGTTGTAGTTACCCTTTGTATCTGGGTTACAACTCTAGTCGTAGTCTGCTCTTACCGCAGTAACCAGGGCTGGGTCCAATTATGTAATTGTAATTGATTACAGACAAATGCTGTACTTATTTTGTGTAATTGAAACAACTACGAATTAGATCAGTTACACAGTTTTTGTGTGACATCACATGCTTTATATAAAAATATTTGTGCCACAGATTGTTTTCAGTCTACAAAATAATAAACCATACAAAATACCTGAATCACCAAATACCCTAGATGCCTTCTAAGTTGTGATCCCAATTCACAGTGCTAGTGAATGAAGAGGCCACCAGCTGGCAGTGTCC
This sequence comes from Escarpia spicata, assembly GCA_963995525.1. Classification (NCBI taxonomy): domain Eukaryota; kingdom Metazoa; phylum Annelida; class Polychaeta; order Sabellida; family Siboglinidae; genus Escarpia; species Escarpia spicata. Next base: position 2,372,103 of record OZ023211.1, read on the forward strand.
AAGACTACTGTTTGCTCAGAGGGTGGATTAGCACCTGTCAATATATCCCCTTTGTTCTTTAGCAGGGCTGCAAGGTGCTACAGCAAGCTGGCTAAACTTGTCTAGAGACTCTGAATCACAGTGCTTCAGAAGAAGATTCTAGCAGTTCTTAGCAGTTAGCACTGAGAGCAAAAAAGGCATATTATTATTATGGATTTCCTGGCTTAATTACTTGTACCTGTGGTTATTAACAAGAGATTTCTGACTTGGAAAGTATACTGATGCGAAGCCTTTGTGGCTTCAATGTCATTAACAGGCTGCAAAATAAGGCCAGTCCAATCGTTCCAGACGAGCGTTCCGGAGGAGTAGTTTCAGTGACCAGACTACCAGGTAGTCCATGTTTAGAGGAACAGTCCCATCGGACTAGTTGTGATTATGTGAATTAATTTATGCTGTGGACATGCTAGTTGGGTGTTGTGATGGGATAAGGTAGCATTTTGTCACACGCAGCTAAATATTCCCTACGACCGTCGAATAGGAAACTTGCTGAATGCGGAAAATGTAAATGGCGGCTGTTTACATCCAGTTAGGGCAGGTAGTGCCACCTAGTGACCATGAGTAATGAGCGACATGGACAAACATACATACGCAGGTTACAGGTGTAGGTACATGTTATCCCATCGTAGTTGCGTTATTCCCACATTGGGTGATTATCTTAGCATGTTACCAAACGCCAGCAATGTTACTGATTGTTCAGTCGTCGGTTTTGAGAAAGGAAATGCTAATGAAACGTCGGCGTCAGGCTTCAAATTCTGCAGACATCGCCTTGTCGACCACTGCTGTTTGCTGCCTCTGATTAAACTAGTTATTTCTTCTGATGACTTTGCAATTGGATCTACTAAACCACATGTATTTGTTTCTATTAACAACACATTTAGTTGAGCATTTAATTGAAATGAAAAACGGAGAAAAGTAATTGTAATTGATTTGATTTTGTGTAGTTGGACTGAACGATGTCTGTAACCCCGGACAGTAATGTCCCAGATGTCACTTGGCTGATTAACTTTGAATGACGTCAATATCTTGTCATCATTCGGAAACATGTAGGGATCACCCGAATGTAGGAAATAAAGTCACAGGAAAAAAGTCACAGGGAGGAAAGATGGATGCTGTAGTGCCTTTACGGATGCACATTTCACTGATGTTCGCCCCCGGCCTCTGGAATGTTCATGAAGCCACCAGGAACAACAATCACATATGTTGCAACAAACAACATATGTGAAGGATGGAACAACAAATTCTTCAACCTTGTTGGCCACTACCATCCCTCAATCTGGCGCATCATTGAGTAGTTCCAGCGTGAACAGGCAAACAGTTATCTAGCAGGATGCTGTTGGCCACTACCATCCCTCAATCTGGCGCATCACTGAGTAGTTCCAGCGTGAACAGACAAACAGTTATCTAGCAGGATGCTGTTGGCCACTACCATCCCTCAATCTGGCGCATCACTGAGTAGTTCCAGCGTGAACAGACAAACAGTTATCTAGCAGGATGCTGTTGGCCACTACCATCCCTCAATCTGGCGCATCACTGAGTAGTTCCAGCGTGAACAGACAAAGAGTTATCTAGCAGGATGCTGTTGGCCACTACCATCCCTCAATCTGGCGCATCACTGAGTAGTTCCAGCGTGAACAGACAAAGAGTTATCTAGCAGGATGCTGTTGGCCACTACCATCCCACAATCTGGCGCATCACTGAGTAGTTCCAGCGTGAACAGGCAAACAGTTATCTAGCAGGATGCTGTTGGCCACTACCATCCCTCAATCTGGCGCATCACTGAGTAGTTCCAGCATGAACAGACAAACAGTTATCTAGCAGGATGCTGTTGGCCACTACCATCCCACAATCTGGCGCATCACTGAGTAGTTCCAGCGTGAACAGACAAAGAGTTATCTAGCAGGATGCTGTTGGCCACTACCATCCCTCAATCTGGCGCATCACTGAGTAGTTCCAGTGTGAACAGACAAACAGTTATCTAGCAGGATGCTGTTGGCCACTACCATCCCTCAATCTGGCACATCACTGAGTAGTTCCAGCGTGAACAGACAAACAGTTATCTAGCAGGATGCTGTTGGCCACTACCATCCCTCAATCTGGCGCATCACTGAGTAGTTCCAGCGTGAACAGACAAACAGTTATCTAGCAGGATGCTGTTGGCCACTACCATCCCTCAATCTGGCGCATCACTGAGTAGTTCCAGCATGAACAGACAAACAGTTATCTAGCAGGATGCTGTTGGCCACTACCATCCCTCAATCTGGCGCATCACTGAGTAGTTCCAGCGTGAACAGACAAACAGTTATCTAGCAGGATGCTGTTGGCCACTACCATCCCTCAATCTGGCGCATCACTGAGTAGTTCCAGCGTGAACAGACAAACAGTTATCTAGCAGGATGCTGTTGGCCACTACCATCCCTCAATCTGGCGCATCACTGAGTAGTTCCAGCGTGAACAGACAAACAGTTATCTAGCAGGATGCTGTTGGCCACTACCATCCCACAATCTGGCGCATCACTGAGTAGTTCCAGCGTGAACAGACAAAGAGTTATCTAGCAGGATGCTGTTGGCCACTACCATCCCTCAATCTGGCGCATCACTGAGTAGTTCCAGCGTGAACAGACAAACAGTTATCTAGCAGGATGCTGTTGGCCACTACCATCCCTCAATCTGGCGCATCACTGAGTAGTTCCAGCGTGAACAGACAAACAGTTATCTAGCAGGATGCTGTTGGCCACTACCATCCCTCAATCTGGCGCATCACTGAGTAGTTCCAGCGTGAACAGACAAACAGTTATCTAGCAGGATGCTGTTGGCCACTACCATCCCTCAATCTGGCGCATCACTGAGTAGTTCCAGCGTGAACAGACAAACAGTTATCTAGCAGGATGCTGTTGGCCACTACCATCCCTCAATCTGGCGCATCACTGAGTAGTTCCAGCGTGAACAGACAAACAGTTATCTAGCAGGATGCTGTTGGCCACTACCATCCCTCAATCTGGCGCATCACTGAGTAGTTCCAGCGTGAACAGACAAAGAGTTATCTAGCAGGATGCTGTTGGCCACTACCATCCCTCTCTGGCGCATCACTGAGTAGTTCCAGCGTGAACAGACAAACAGTTATCTAGCAGGATGCTGTTGGCCACTACCATCCCTCAATCTGGCGCGTCACTGAGTAGTTCCAGCGTGAACAGACAAACAGTTATCTAGCAGGATGCTGTTGGCCACTACCATCCCACAATCTGGCGCATCACTGAGTAGTTCCAGCGTGAACAGACAAAGAGTTATCTAGCAGGATGCTGTTGGCCACTACCATCCCTCAATCTGGCGCATCACTGAGTAGTTCCATCGTGAACAGACAAACAGTTATCTAGCAGGATGCTGTTGGCCACTACCATCCCTCAATCTGGCGCATCACTGAGTAGTTCCAGCATGAACAGACAAACAGTTATCTAGCAGGATGCTGTTGGCCACTACCATCCCTCAATCTGGCGCATCACTGAGTAGTTCCAGCGTGAACAGACAAACAGTTATCTATCAGGATGCTGTTGGCCACTACCATCCCTCAATCTGGCGCATCACTGAGTAGTTCCAGCGTGAACAGGCAAACAGTTATCTAGCAGGATGCTGTTGGCCACTACCATCCGTCAATCTGGCGCATCACTGAGTAGTTCCAGCGTGAACAGACAAACAGTTATCTAGCAGGATGCTGTTGGCCACTACCATCCCTCAATCTGGCGCATCACTGAGTAGTTCCAGCGTGAACAGACAAAGAGTTATCTAGCAGGATGCTGTTGGCCACTACCATCCCTCTCTGGCGCATCACTGAGTAGTTCCAGCGTGAACAGACAAACAGTTATCTAGCAGGATGCTGTTGGCCACTACCATCCCTCAATCTGGCGCATCACTGAGTAGTTCCAGCGTGAACAGACAAAGAGTTATCTAGCAGGATGCTGTTGGCCACTACCATCCCTCAATCTGGCGCATCACTGACTGAGTAGTTCCAGCGTGAACAGACAAACAGTTATCTAGCAGGATGCTGTTGGCCACTACCATCCCTCAATCTGGCGCATCACTGACTGAGTAGTTCCAGCGTGAACAGACAAACAGTTATCTAGCAGGATGCTGTTGGCCACTACCATCCCTCAATCTGGCGCATCACTGAGTAGTTCCAGCGTGAACAGACAAACAGTTATCTAGCAGGATGCTGTTGGCCACTACCATCCCTCAATCTGGCGCATCACTGAGTAGTTCCAGCGTGAACAGACAAACAGTTATCTAGCAGGATGCTGTTGGCCACTACCATCCCTCAATCTGGCGCATCACTGAGTAGTTCCAGCGTGAACAGACAAACAGTTATCTAGCAGGATGCTGTTGGCCACTACCATCCCTCAATCTGGCGCATCACTGAGTAGTTCCAGCGTGAACAGACAAACAGTTATCTAGCAGGATGCTGTTGGCCACTACCATCCCTCAATCTGGCGCATCACTGAGTAGTTCCAGCGTGAACAGACAAACAGTTATCTAGCAGGATGCTGTTGGCCACTACCATCCCTCAATCTGGCGCATCACTGAGTAGTTCCAGCGTGAACAGACAAACAGTTATCTAGCAGGATGCTGTTGGCCACTACCATCCCTCAATCTGGCGCATCACTGAGTAGTTCCAGCGTGAACAGACAAACAGTTATCTAGCAGGATGCTGTTGGCCACTACCATCCCTCAATCTGGCGCATCACTGAGTAGTTCCAGCGTGAACAGACAAACAGTTATCTAGCAGGATGCTGTTGGCCACTACCATCCCTCAATCTGGCGCATCACTGAGTAGTTCCAGCGTGAACAGACAAACAGTTATCTAGCAGGATGCTGTTGGCCACTACCATCCCTCAATCTGGCGCATCACTGACTGAGTAGTTCCAGCGTGAACAGACAAACAGTTATCTAGCAGGATGCTGTTGGCCACTACCATCCCTCAATCTGGCGCATCACTGACTGAGTAGTTCCAGCGTGAACAGACAAACAGTTATCTAGCAGGATGCTGTTGGCCACTACCATCCCTCAATCTGGCGCATCACTGACTGAGTAGTTCCAGCGTGAACAGACAAACAGTTATCTAGCAGGATGCTGTTGGCAACCAACCACAATGGAGTGTTCATTGACAGTATGTACAACTACAAGAACGCCTTTGCAACTTGTGCATTGATCGACGAGAAGACCACAAGACTGTTACAGAGTTTCTCTGTGGAGTCAGCTGGAATATTCGCCTGAATCATCAAAATTAAAGATATCATGTATTGTGTTCACTTATCAGTGAAAATGTGAAAGACTGGCAGAGTTTCTTCAGCTTTTATTGTGCTCACTTGTCAGTGAGTTTATTCTTAAATCAATCAGAGTCAAAACCAATTTAATATGCTCAAGTATGCAATACCAAACCTTTGTATTAACTAGATAGTCTTTAAATAAAATAATTTTGTGACTTTCCTAGGCAAAATTGTGACTTTTTCCGTGACTTTTTTCCTGTGACTGTTTCCGCTCACTGGGATAACCAAATCAGTGACATTCATTAGTTATTTGATGTAGAAAGAGGACGCCCCTTGTAATTCGAAACCGAAGGACAAAGTCTCAAAAATTGTTATTTGTTATAAGAAACGAATCACAAAATTATAATGCACACTGAACAATTTTGCATATTTGTACAAATCCACTCAGTGACACCTCATGTTGTAATTCTGTAGATTCCCATGGGGGTATTAACAATTAAGTACTACAAAATTGTACATGAATTTACAAGATTATTATCCAAGATATATGTACAAGTTGTACACCTTTGTTTTCAGGAGAGATTCTTTATAAAGATATAATCAACTTGCTCATTGAGATGTTGCCTCCTTCGTGGAGAAATGTCTGGTGAAAAGTAGTCGCAAAACTCAACTCACATTTGAATTGCCACACTGACAGGCCCAGGGCTGTTCCATACTGTAACTCCTGACTTGTAACTCCCAATTGTACTTGCCAAAATAACAAGTACATTTAAGCACATTAAACATTTCCTGGCATTATAATTAATCACCTGTTTACTGGGTCTTTGGTTTTACTTTAGGCAAAGGCAGGAAGTTAACATTGCATTCTGGATTAAACTGCCACGTTAAAATTTTTAGGAAAGTTTCTGTAGAACGTGAACAATGTTTACTTATTTGATAATACTTTACGATAATGATATATAATATATAGTATTGATTCCCTGGAAATGTTTGTATTCTAAATATAGACAATTTCTTACCTTTTATTTATTTATTTACTGTGACATGAGTACTAAGATATGTTGAAAAAGCCTTTATATAGAATAATATTAGTTGGATTTGGAATCACCATAGTGTGGGTGGAATTGGAATCGGAATCAAAAAAAATTGTTGGAATTGGAATCGCCATACTGTGGGTGGAATCGGAATCAACACATTTACTTGGAGTCCTAATCAGTTTGTCAAAATTAATGGTCTAAATCGTCAGCTTATCTTAAAACCTTTACTGAAACTATTTGATTCAACATACACATAAAATAGCCATCCATGTACATGTTACAATATCACCCTGAATCACTGAGATTAGTTTGTGTCAGGTGTCAGTTATCGAGCCAGCGGTTGTTATAAAAAAGGTCCTTCAGTTTTGGTTCATTTCAGGTGCTCTCCTCTGTACTCTTTCTAGCATATCTATGTCCATCCTGCTATATGGCCTCCACGCTTGAATACAGTATTCTAAATGAGGCCTAACTAAAAAAATATTGTTTTGTACAGCGGTACTATTACCCGGGTAGCTCTTTTTCCTTATACATTATATTTTGCCTAATTAATCCAAGGATTTGATTTGCCTTTGAAACGACAATACCGCACTGCTCTGAAACCTTCATATCAGCACTAACGGTTAACCCTAAGTGTCTGTCATGTTTAATCCTTCTAAAAAATGTTGTATCATCCACAAATTTCAACACCTTGCTTGTTATATCATCGTCCAAATCGTTGATATATATTAAGAATAATACAAGTCCCAGTACTGATCCCTGTGGTAGCCCACTCCAAACTGATTCCAAGTCTCCCCATCAACTACTACCCGTTGTCTTCTGTCAATTAGCCATTTTCTATCCAGTTAATTAAACCATTTCCTATGCCATGGGCCTTAAGCAGTAATCTCGGATGTGGCACTTTGTTGAAAGCTTTCTGAAAATCTAAGTAGTTGATATCTACTGGTGATCCCTCGTCTACCCACTTAGTAATATCTTCCAAAAAACAACATACTTGTTAAGCATGACCGCGCTTTTAGAAACCCATGTTGAGATGAGTTTAACAAGTTATGTTAAACAAGAAAATCCACCATGTGATCTTTTAATTAGTCTTTCTAATAATTTGCAAATCACTGATGTAAACTCACTGGTCTGTAGTTCTCTGACTTGTTTCTGGAACCTTTTTTAAATAACACTATAATGTTTGCGTCTTTCCATTCTAAAGGAACCACTCCCTCTTCTAATGACAAGTTGAAAACTGTTGCAAATGGTATGCTAATTTGTTCTACAATTTCCAATAGTAGTTTGGGTGAAATCCCATCCACTCCAGGTGATTTACTATCCTTCATATCCCTTATTTTCTTAGCTACCATTTCCAGGGTTACAATTAACTATCCTAAATAGTCTGATTTTGCCCCCTTGAATTTAGCCTCTGGTTCAAGGACATCATTTGAATTGTGATCAGGTCTCAGCTCTAGTCACAATCAATTATAATCACTAGCATATATCCCTTGATTTCATCATAATGTTGGTTTCAAATGTGTTATATTTCTGTGATGCAATTTATAACACCTGTTGTCAGTGCCACTTGGTTCAATCATTGATGCTGACCAAAAGTCTTGATAACTTGTGATGATTTGAAGCAAACTGTTACCATTTTCCACAACAGTCTGTATACATGGTTGGCAGCCATCAGCAGCTTGCATGACACATGTGGTTACATTGTTTTATACGTAATGATATCAACTGTGCAATGTCACATGACGATAGCTAAGTCGGAGTAAGCCCAATCTCTGGAATGGTAAACAAAGTTGAAGTTGATGTAATCTGTGGCTGTTTGTAGATGGACATCCCTTCCACTGTACCTTTCAGTTTTAATGGCCCCTCTCTTGAATTGTGCATTTATAAATGACAACCACCACAATAGTTACTGGTCTACAATTATAATCACAACTTATTAGGGTAGATAGCAGCTGTTTAAAATATAATTTACATTGCTGAATGTATGGTATGCTGGGCAACGTTATCCGTGGGATGTTATTCAGATTTGTGTTATAGAGCAAACACAACTAACACGTTGTTACAGCACTGTGAGAGTTAGCAGGAGCTAAGCAGTCTTGACAATGCCTTCGGCCATAACCTCATTGATTTCTTGGCATGAGAAAACTGTTGTGGCATCCAGGGCCTTCAGTCATCACTGCTACTGCCGCCAAGCAGCACCTGCATTTCCTGTGGAGAGTAGGGCATGGTAGAGAGAGAATTATCATTGATGGATCAGTATGTTAGGCCAAGTGACCATTTCAGCTGTTTGCAATCATCGTTCTATGGACAGGCCAGTGCACACACTCAGTGAAGTGTTTCATGACCGCTGTGTTTATTGTTATTAAGGCTGCATCATGAGGCCAGATTAATTTTCCTGCTGTGGTTTGTCACTTTGTGCCGTGTTTTATTGGGATGCAGAGGTGCTTTTTTATTGGTTCGTATGTTTGCATAAGTTGGGAATTGGTTATCATCGAGGCAAGTTTGTTGATCATGTTAATCCATGTTAATTAAGTACAGTGAAGGATCTGATGATAGTGACACTGTCATTATGTGTTTATTGTCACTTTATTGAACTATATACCAGTATACTAATGGTTTATGACTACTTTATAACTATAAACACGAAGTAAAAACATGAAATGTTGCTTATAGTGTTTATTTATTGGCAGTTGATAACCCAGGTTCTGGGCCATTTAATTTGGGGCATCTAGGGATATGCATTCATTTCAGTTTGAGCTTATTTCAACCCATGATGAATTAATTATATTTGTCTTGCTTGTAGCAATGGAACTCAAATGGTACTTATAAAATGGGGTAGTTTCGTTGTGTGATGGTGTGACTGTGCAATTTTAAAAATAGTTAATTTGTCCAATCAACTTTCCCTGCTTCATGGACAAAACAGGATGTATCATGTGACAACACAGTCATGTGACACTGATGCTGGCGAAGGGTTGTTGATTGTCCTGAAAGCTATGTCGAGCACCAAATTGAGATAGAAAAGTACCTATATATTTTAAGACGTTTTATCCCAGTTATAGAATCCATATAGTGGGTGGCGTTTTGATTTGTTGCATTGTTGTGGCTCTGTGAAATAACCTGCAAAATCCAGAAATGACTGAAACACGGTGTGTAAATTTTGACAGTAAACAGCAAGTACATGAACACTGCATATGCAAACACGTTTTTATCGAGTCTTATCTGTCGTTAATAAACTTTATTTCCATTAAACCTGGTTTATATTGTGAAGAATTCAGGTACAACAGGCTCACCAGCTCCCTCATATAAGAAGGCACAAGGATTATACAACTCATGTAATGACTGCCTCCTTTATCTTTGATGACCCTTTCCACCATTGTTCCCCTTGTGTAATGTATGGATTGAGCAGGTCAGAGGGGTGGGGTGGTGAAGTGGCACCCCATTGACACCTTTAGAGCAGTGTTGTGTATGTGTTGCACCAGCAGCAGCTATTGCCTGTAGAGTGAGATAGCTGTCTGTGTACTGGGGCCTGCAGAGTGCCAAGTCAACCAGGCACATGAATATGTATAGATCCGCCTGTGCCCGGATGTATGCTGAATGCTTAACACAGCAACAAGGCGGTACACAACACAGTAGGTCAACAGTGTCGTCATCAGGAACCAGGGCCCTAGTTTCTCGACTGACGACATAGTGCCAGCAATTGCGGTGGCTCCCACTGTCGTTGTGGCGTAATTTCAGCAGCACCAGCACGGATCTCTCCAGCAAACAAGCAGACTGCTTTCACCCTCCAATGGTGGAGCCCGGTGAGTGCCGATTACGCAGTTGTTGTGCTCGCTATTTTATGGGGCAGGCCTGGAGTTGTTTGTTGATGGCTGTGTGTGGGTCAACCATGGTGCTATCTTGTTAAGTAACTGCACTGCGTTCGGCCTGCTGTCGTGTGTGGCTTGCTCTCTCATTCTATCTCTCTCTGGACTAGTAGTGGATCCACCAGTATACAGGTACAGTTGGTGGCTGTCAATATCATGTGACTTGTGTTCCGACAGTTGGAAAGTGGAACAGGTGTCCGTGAACTACATCTTTAGCGCTACAAAGTAGGTCTGTTTGTTGTTCTCATTACAACAACAACAATGGGGACAGTCTTCCTACAAATGGCTGCCCTACTGCAACTACTTGCTCGTGGGATTTTAAGGTGGCATAAAATATGTATATATATATATATATATATATACATATATATGCATTATTGATATCTTGTTAAGTAGTATCTGGTGCCGTGTATATAGGCTGCTGGGGGATTCTGTAGATTCACTTTTATGAAAGGTGGCATCAATAGTTTTAACAACGTCCTAGTTTTTATTATACAGTGAGTTGTTTCATTTTAGTGGTGTCACTGTTGGTTACCCACCACGGTGCCTCCTACTGACAACTGTGTTATGGGATTCAAAAATGGATCTGTCCTGTTGAACAATAGATGGCAGAAATGCCTTGTAAGCACTGTACAATGAGTCATCATTTAGATTCTTATCACGGTTTGATTTATATTGTGATACAATTCATATTGCACAGCAGTGTTAGGGTCAAGTGCATGTTATATTATGTACTAATGTACAAGTTCCTCGAAAATTAACAGGTTCAAGTAAGTGCACTGGATCAAATATATTTAATTAACTCTTGATACTGATCAACAATAAAACACACTTTTTAATAAATGTATGTGTTATTTATTGACTTGGATAAAATACTAGTACATTATTTTTATCTTTGTGACAATTTATAGAGCAATTTTTAGACTTTGCCTTCAACATGCTATTCACCAACATTTACTATGCCTAAATTTGTTTAAATAAACATTTTCACAAATTGACATATACCAATTTATTGAAATGTAAAAACACCTTTTTGGCAATTTAAATGCACACTTTTGACAAATATACGTGATGATAAGTGGGCATATTATATAGGTGCTAATGCAATTATAAAATGTATGTATCTGTCATAGTTCCATTTGGTATTTACGGAAAATGTGCTTACATTAGAACATTTTACTAAAATGTGTGAACTTAGGTGGAAATCAATATCGTAGCCACAGCAAAGACTGCACCTAATAAAAATTAAATTCTCAGCACTCCTAAAAAACAAAACAATTCACAGACACACTGTTGGAATATTTACAAGCACGAACAAGTTCTGATGTTATGTCTCGTTTAACTGACCAAGTTATTAGGAGGCTTTGCAACGTCACTGGTCAGAACTTGTATTTCATAACAGATACTAATAATTGGTAGACAATTACAAAAGAACAACCAAATATTTTTTACAGAATGTGTGAAAACATTATGTACCCCTGTACACACAAAATATTTATTTTGTAGATTTTTAGGGTGTCCAAAAACATGTCATTGTGGTGGTACACACACTTTCCACACTGGTATAGGTGATGGTTCCACTGGCATTGGTTCTCTTTGACATCCAAATATTAGGATGATATTAGTGACAATGCCACAGTTGGCTGGGAAGACAACACATGTCTGAGAATGATCTAGCTCCATTTGCTCTCGGATCTCATGGATCAATATTTTAATAAAAGATAAAGAGTGCAGTGTTGTATGCTGTACTATGGTGTCAGAGGCGATATCCTCGGTCAACTCCCCACCTGTTGCCCTAGGGTGACACCTGTAGGGTGCGGGTAGGCAGTGGGGTAGATATCCAGATATCATTCCGACTCATTCGTGTAGTCACCTCAAGATGAACAGATTCTGGGCCCTAAAGTCAGACTTGATCAGTGGATTTTACCTGGCCTTAGCTGTTTCTCGAAAGGTAGCTATGCATGTTTTTTTAACTATTCTGGCTTAAACTATTAATAATAATTATTATTATTAAACTATTAGTATTTCATTAATGGTGATCCATAAACAGGGCTAGTGCCTACCGTGTTAGTCAATTTTTATTCTTTTATATTTGTTTGGTGTTTGCTATGTTCAGTGAAATGTGACATAATATTAAAAAAGGCTGATTCCATCGATATATTTCAGAAACTTTTTTGGTTAGTGAATAGTAGTGCCGTTACTAGTTATGGTTCAACAGTTGTTTGTGTCGACAAGCTAAATGGCCTCATTTCATTATTTATTTCCCAGTTGACTGATACAGTCACTCCTGATGTAAATAAACTGATGTACCATGCCAGCTACTGTTGTCTATGGTAGCTGGATAATGAATGCAATACATAAAATTTTTTCATAATATAGGTGATGGATTGCTATTAAAAAATTGAATCCCATCGTACCCTAAAAAATGTGGCATATATTTAGGGTTTATTATAATAAATGATGGAATATGTATATTAGTGATTGTATTAGTTAGTGAAAGCTGCCTTAGCAAAATTCTGTCCCTAACAGACACCTCTCTGCAATGGACACTTGACTAGCTTGCATTGTCCACTACCTACCTACCCATAGACAGACATTATGCAGTCCCACTGATGTACACTGTGGACGTGTTTATATAATCATGTTGCATAATCATGTATTTGTAGTTAATTTGTAAATAAATTAATTATACAAATCAGTTATGATCATATTTGTGATGTGATAATAGGGCTTTATAATGATATGAAGAAAAGTTCAATGTACTTGCATTGTACACAAATGTCCTAAATCAATGGACACTTTGGAATAGTTTACACTTTATTTAGTTTTTCACAAATGTTTCAGAAAATAATTTGTTTGATCTGTTTACTGCATGAACATGGACTGAGGAGCATGGATCTGGCAACATATTCCTTTGAAGCAACTTGACAACACAGAAGTCACTCATGTTTTTTAGCATAGGATACTAATATATATATGTATAATTGCCCTTTCCATAAAAATGGATGTCGAACTTGTGCAGCTGCCAGACATTATGTTGTAAATTTTGTTGAAATTCCGGCTCTAGATGTTTCTCTTGATAACAGACACAGCATGACAAGGCAAAGTTGTTTAGGTGAGACGTGGAGAAAGGTTGATTTAGCAGGTCGGTTCAGTCATGCCACCCTTGTATTGTAATCCACATAATGGAAGTATTGGTGGAGGTCGCAGACAGAGAGATGATTGTGACGCACGCAGACAGTTACATACGTCAATTGTAGATTTCCAAATACCTTGTTTATTTATGTTATGTATTTAAAATGTTTGGAAAGTTTTCACTCCTGAATTCATCTGGGATGTCACAAGTCTCTTCAATGCAGTTTGATCAGTTGACTGATCCAGGTTTTAGGATAAAGTCAGTAAATTTGGCAGTATAATATATAGGTGTGGCCTGCACATCTAAGTTGCTACTAAAAGAATCGGGAAATTGTTAGCATCATATTAAGGGTTGTTGTGACTGTATAGCGGGCGTGTCATTGATGAATAGATAGTGGCCTGTTATATGGAGTGCTCAGTGACGTCCTTTCATTCAGTGTTTGGTAAAGATGTCCATGACACTGACAACGTGCCAACACATATACCGTAGTATTTGGGACAAGGCCAAGTCTGTGTGTCAGCCAGTTTGTTATTTCTTGGCTGCACATCAGCATACTTAGTATTTGCTAATTGCAAGAAGCTGTGGAATGAAGAAGAGGCAGAATGTCAGCCGAGTCAGTATTTGTTTCACACATTATCTTATAACAAAGTGTTGTATCCCACAGCGGCACCAGGTGGTAAGTATTCAAGTAGCAACTGGCAGACTGGGCAGCAAGCTAATCCCACAGCTGCACCAGGTGGTAAGTATTCAAGTAGCAACTGGCAGACTGGGCAGCAAGCTAATCCCACAGTCCACACCAGGTGGTAAGTATTCAAGTAGCAACTGGCAGACTGGGCAGCAAGCTAATCCCACAGCCGCACCAGGTGGTAAGTATTCAAGTAGCAACTGGCAGACTGGGCAGCAAGCTAATCCCACAGCTGCACCAGGTGGTAAGTATTCAAGTAGCAACTGGCAGACTGGGCAGCAAGCTAATCCCACAGCCGCACCAGGTGGTAAGTATTCAAGTAGCAACTGGCAGACTGGGCAGCAAGCTAATCCCACAGCTGCACCAGGTGGTAAGTATTCAAGTAGCAACTGGCAGACTGGGCAGCAAGCTAATCCCACAGCCGCACCAGGTGGTAAGTATTCAAGTAGCAACTGGCAGACTGGGCAGCAAGCTAATCCCACAGCCGCACCAGGTGGTAAGTATTCAAGTAGCAACTGGCAGACTGGGCAGCAAGCTAATCCCACAGCTGCACCAGGTGGTAAGTATTCAAGTAGCAACTGGCAGACTGGGCAGCAAGCTAATCCCACAGTCCACACCACGTAATATTTAAGGACAGTCAAGTGTTTTAAATTATATTTTGAAAAGCCGGCAATGCATCATGCATGCGCATAAAAAAAACCTATCAAACCTGTGGGACATTACTCAGAAGTTGGGGCTACCACATTATCCAGAAGAAGAACTATTGTTCTGTGTATCTCAACCAGTTCAGTATTTGCTTGACAGTTGACACCTGTGGTTGTATGTCAATCAGTTTAGTATTTATTATGTACATTACCAGACACTGAAGGCTATAAATATATATATATATATATATTTAAAATATACACACGTATAATAAATTACTTTTGGCACACTCATATTCAGGACCATCTATCTGGTTGGCAGTAAAAAGGTTAAATAAGTGCACTTGTCATTAATTTAAAGGTACGTTGCATATGAATGGCATTGCCAATGAACAGCCGGTGTGGTCTATTTACAGTGTTCTATTTGGGTTGAGCAGTTTGCATGTTCAGTGAACTAACACTTGGTTAGTTTTGTGTGTGTTGTGGTTAACAGACTCTTTTAAAATCTCATTAATTTTGTTAGCTTTTTTTGTTTCATGGTTTTATTGTGGCAAATCTATTGAGTATGGTTTGTTGCAGGTGTTTTATGGGGTCTTTAGGTTACCATAGGCCTTAGGTCAGGGAAACACAGGGCATTCATTCACCATTGAAACATATTATTGATGTGGCACCAACAGTAAATATAGAATTCCACAAAAAGAAACTAAACAAAAAGGAAGTAGATGCTTGGCCTGTGTGAAGCATTGGTAGCTCGCTTATGAAAAATCTACTTTGACAACATTCTGGAATTTTGCATTAGAAAAAGTAGATTTTATGCAGTCAAATGTCATGGACTTTTTATTTAAGTTTAGTTACTATGGATTATGTGTCTAGATTCTAACTATCAGATCAAGATGGATGGTGTAAAATTCATGAAATGTTACAACCTGCACTCCAAAAAATGATATACAGTAGCAGTAAGTATGGCTGACTCTTCAGTGTGTGTCACTGCGACTTACTAGCTGCATGGCAGGTAGACAGGGCAGTAGAGCACTGAGGGCAGACAGATGACATGGCCCCGTCAGGATCCTCTATGGCAGAAACAGGAAGAGTCTTAGCATTGTCATACTACTCTTTGAAACTAGGGTTCTTGTCAAGGTTCTTAGCTGCTCAGTGCAGCCTTTACTGTCCATGTGTCTATATGCCCAAAGAGGTTCTAAATAGGGCGAGGTGAGCTGTCCAGTGCTAACTGGACGTTCCTCAACATAAGCAGGATAAATATCAGTACAGTGGATCCTCACTGTTGCGGTCATCCTGAGGAGATGGGACTGGGCCAAAGTGACCTCAATAGTGAGGTGACTGTATTAGCTGGACCATATTAAAAGGATTAGTAGTAAATCATGCATATATATATTATATATAGCTCATTATGCTAGGCGCACACCAATCGACTAACGCCGATTTGGGGTTCCAGTTGGCGTCAAAAGTAGTCGGGGCTAAACGGCAATTAGTTCTGCCAACTAGCGCCGACTGCAACTGGCGCACACCTACCAACACACACCGACTGACGACCGTCGGCGCCCAATGCAATCCTGGTGGAAAGTTCACTATAAATGTGCATGTTTTCTCAATGGTGTTTGCTCGATGCGTAATTAACAACAGAGAAAGGTGCGATTTCCCAACAACAATGTTCGTCAAACCAATATTATTTTGCGCCTTGTTCCTCACAGACAACCAAACAATGAACGGGAGGCAATCATTGTTGGACCTTTCACACTTCTAAATGCTATTTAAATGTCTGATAACATTTTTAGATGATGAGAAATAAAAGATGACAATCCAGCTTTGTCATTATGATTATGAATTGTCCACGTCGACTGAAGCCGTGGAAAACAAAATTTGTCACAACGTAATTCATAGATTCGCCGTTAGTCGTCAGCCTTTATGGCGATTTTAGGTTGCGCATTTAGTAAATCCTCCGGCAAATAAACACAGCTTTGCTAAGCTTTATATCAGTATAAAGAACATTATATTTAACAATTTCCGTGAGAAATCAACAGTTATGCCGAAGTCTCAGGTGCAGTGCACTTGTTCCTCAAATGTTCTTCACCGTTAGCGCCGCCCTGCAGTGTTTTAACAAAACAAAATAAAAAATTATGACGGTCAGTGACAATTGGGTACAAATGATCTACCACAATCTGAAATGTTGATGTCCCGTCAGGTGAGTAAATATAGTAAAATATGAAAACTTGTGGCCCAAATTCTCCGAACAACTCAGAAATATCGCCGGTCTTATGTCGAAGCCTGTCACATGATCGCGCTATGCTCTCTTAGTGGCCAACTTACTGTCATGTTAAGAGAGAAAACCGGCGCACACAGGCCAACTTGTCACCTGATATGGACCAACTTGTCACTGGATACATGATTTATTTACGCCACTATGCTGACTACGCAGCTTAAAAATTTGAACTGGCATTAATCGGTGGAATAAGGCTGACCGGCAGGCTAAAATCTGGTGCATACCAGCCGACTGATTTTGGCCGACGGTTTTAAAGCCGGCTAGTCGGTTGGAGTGCGCCGAAAATCGGTTGGTTTGCACCTAGCTTTATTTCATATGCAAGATAAACAACAAGTATATTTAAAATCACTTTGATTTTTGTTTTACTCTGAGGTTATTGAATGTTAATATCATGCTTACATTAAACAATGGTATCCTATCTTTTTGTTAATATATTCAAACAAAATATATAGACATAATAAATATATATATGTGTTTGTGCATTTGCTCAAAGTATACCAGGTAGATCAAATTCAGATGATCTGGAATGATTGATCCCAGTAATATTCCAGATTATACCTGCATCTTCAGATCCACATCCTGTTGGCAGCTGTAATCTGAAGGTATTTGTTGCATGGATAAATGACTGCTGTTTTAATAAGCTACAATCCTGGCTGTCATTCTACTGCACATGAAACCTGAGGCTGAGGGTGTCATGTTTCATGTAAACACGACTGGCCTGAGTTTATTGATCTAGCTCATTATCTTCCTTTAGGTAGCATGTGTCTTCTGATTAGGAAGCTGTTTCTTTCATGCACTGTCTCCATCTTACTATGCCTGGGTGTCTTTTGTACTTGGTTCGGATTGCAACATGGTTGTCTTATTACGCAGCATTTTGTAGTGACAAGATGTGATTGCCATGTAGCCGTAATCTTTACTTGAATTACAATATAAATTGAACTAGAAAAAAGCATAATAATTAAGGTTTTTCTGTGTGTGATGTGTCATTGTCTGACAAAGCTGTCAATTTAATTTATTATAAATTGTTCTTGACATACTTATTGGACATGTAGCTTTTCACAAGGTTTTTCTGTGATTGTGGGAAACGGACGGAATTCACAGAATTTGGGTTTTGAAACGGAATTGACCTTTTGGAACGGAAATTCCGCGATTGTGGAAAATGGATGGAATACTGGGTTTTGTGTTTTTGAATGGAAACTCCGTAAATGCTGAAAGACTAGAATCACAAACACTGTAAATGATAAGGAAAATAGTTGCGTCGTTTGAAATGGAATTTGCTTTTTTCTGATACAGAATTGAAACGGAATTTGCCTTTTATTAACAGAAAATCAGTGTCCCTACATATGATATGAGCGGCCATCTTGAAATAGCTTGACCCAGCAGGGTAAGCTATGGCTAGACAGTCAGTCGTGTAAATCAATTTTTTGGCTGGGTGAGTTGTGATTCATTGATTAATCCACTTTGAGAAATTATGCTTAGCTAATTATTGTGTTGATCCTTCAGTTTGATTTTGGTGACCGAATCGTGTTAGAAATAGCCATGGGCTCGGATTATTTAGGACAATATTTACATATTTCAACCGACACTGCTGTCAGCGATAGAAATAAGCCAGAATATTTACATGTGCACCGGACAAGTAAGTTTTGAAATCTACTTGTCTGCCAAAATTTGTACTTGTGCGAGTGGTTGTCAAGGGGAATCAAAGGTTTGAAAAAAATGTATGACAACAACACAATGTTCCTGCTGTTTCTTTGCATGTACATCTGAGTGATTTGTGATCAAAGACACAATTTGATTTAATCTGCAAATTTTGAAATTGCAAAATTATATTTGCAACTATTTTCTGGTCCATTATCATTATTATTCATCACAAATATTAAAAGTAGACACGCTATGTACATGATGTGTACCAATATTTTAGTGATGCTGATATGAACACTTTTATTAATAACAAATAAGTATTACGATGATAGGAATAAAACAATTGTTTTCCTTGCTATTTGTTTTAATGTTGCAAAAAATGTTTGTGTTTAATATGGTGTGTGTAGATATATATATATATATAACATTATTATTATTATTACTAGCATTTCTATAGCGCCATATCTCCGGGACCAGCCCGTTCATAGGCGCGTACACACATTGTAAGACGTACATGGAAACAAATGTAAAAATATATATGTACAAAAAAAAGATGCCGGTAAATGTAATAATTATTAAGATTTAATAATAATAACATATAACGCTGCTGTAAAATGTTGGCACCAGTTTGTTATTGAAGATGCTACTCAACCATCAGGAACACGACCAATACAAAGCCAGGAAATGTTGTCACAAAATCATAATAAACTATATAATCTGATATTATTTTGTTCAACCTCTACGAACTTCAATATTAACAAAGTTTTGTATTTTACAAATGAAGGTAATATTTAATTGATCATCAGCAAACAAATGCATATTTTCCCTAAAAGTTATGTTACCATTTCAATGATGATAAAACAGTTTTAACGGTGCCCGAATTACATTTACCAGGCGGAATATAATTTATAGATTTACTTACGTCGTAACGTTGCTGCCGCGTGCAGACCGCCGTAGTTGGCAGAAGCCGACATTTCAACGGCAGTTGGCACCCCGGCCACCCGTCTTGCATAATTCGGCTTTGAAAACTCGCAATTTATGATTAAAATAAATGTTACATAGATACAACATCACTTCTGAAATTTCATTAATATTCCGTTTATTCAATCACCACCATAGATTTACCAGAGAGCCAGTTACAAGTTTTGAAAATTGTCACCGATCTGGATCGGCTAACGACCGTTCGATGACTTGGAAGACTGCCGAGTCCGCGTGGGTTAGGCGTAATAATTTAACAAGATTTAACAAGATTTAACAAGATTGCCACCCAGAGAATTAACTCTAGGTAGCAGGTGGACAAGGAAGCCCTTGGCTTATCGAGAGTCCGACCTTTTTATCTATGTGTATCCCGCCCGTCTGAGGTGTGTCGATTTTATTTTTAAACATATTCACGCTACTAGCACCCACACAATCAGCAGGTAATCTGTTCCATTCATTTACAGTCTTTGTGAAAATGAAAACTTTCTTATATCCAATCTACTCTGCTCCTTTGCTAATGCAAGATCATGTCCTCTAGTCCTTCTATCTTTCTTAACTGAGAAAAACATATTTCTATCAATATTTTCATAATCCTTCAATATTTTAAACACTTCTATCTGATCTCCTCTCAATCTCCTCCTGGTTTCTAGTGTTGTTAAACCGCATTTTTTAGGCGTATTTCATAACTAAGAATCTCAGATTTGGTATCATTTTAGTTGCTCTCCTCTGCACTCTTTCTAGCATATCTATGTCCTTCCTGCGATATGGCCTCCACGCTTGAATACAATATTCTAAATGAGGACTAACTATTGTTTTGTACAGCGGTATTAATAGCTCTTTTTCCTTATACGTTATGTTTCGCCTAATTAATCCAAGGATTTGATTTCCCTTTGAAGCTGCAATTCTGCACTGCTCTGAAATCTTCATATCAACACTAACGGTTAACCCTAAGTCCTTTTCTTTTACAGTAGTACTTAGTACAGTACCCCCCATTGTATATTCTACCTCTTCGTTCCCATGTCCTATGTGGAGGCATTTACATTTCCCAAAATTGAACATCATTTGCCACTTTTCAGACCATTTGATCAACCTGTCAAGATCATCTTGTAAATGCTGTCTATCTCCATCACTTTTAATCCTTCTAAACACTTTTGTATCATCCGCAAATTTCAACACCTTGCTTGTTATTTCATCATCCAAATCGTTGATGTATATTAAGAATAATATAGGACCTAATACTGATCCCTGTGGTACCCCACTTAATACCGATTTCCAGTTTGAAGCCTCCCCATCAACTACTAAACGTTGTCTTCTGTCAATCAGCCATTCTATCCAGTTTATTATACCATTTCCTATGCCATGGGCCTTTAGTTTAAGCAGTAATCTTTGATGTGGTATTTGTCAAAAGCTTTTTGAAAATCTAAGTAGACGATATCTACTGGTGATCCCTCATCTACCCACTTAGTGATGTCTTCCAAAAAACATAACATATTTGTTAAGCATGACCTCGCTTTAAAAAAACCATGTTGAGATGGGTTTATCAAGTTTTGTTTAACAAGAAAATCCACCATGTGATCTTTAATTAGTCTTTCTAATAATTTACAAATCACTGATGTTAAACTCACTGGTCTATAGTTCTCTGACTTGTTTCCCAAACCTTTTTTGAATAACGGTATAATGTTTGCTTCTTTCCATTCTAAAGGAACCACTCCCTCTTCTAATGACAAGTTGAAAACTGTTGCAAGTGGTATGCTAATTTGTTCTACAATTTCCAATAGTAGTTTGGGTGGAATACCATCCACTCCAGGTGATTTATTATCCTTCATAGCCCTTATTTTCTTAGCTACCATTTCCGGGGTTACAATTAATTGTCCTAAATAGTCTGAATCTGCCCCCTTGAACTTAGCCTCTGGTATTGGCAGTGAACTAATATCTTCCCTGGTAAACACTGAACTAAAGTACTCATTCAGGTCTTCTGCCATTATGAATCCCTCTGATATTATATTTCCAGCACTATCTTCTAGAGGACCGACCTTATCTTGAACTTTCTGTTTGCTTCGAACATACGCATATAAACTCTTGCTGTCATGTTTTATATTACTAGCTAATTGTTGTTCATAGCTTCTCTTTGAATTTCTAATTTCAGCTGTAGCTTGGTTAAGTGCTTCTTTGTAATTGTTGTAGTCTTCATCATTTCCAGTAGATCTATATGACTTCCACATCATTTGTTTATACTTAATTTTTCTAATGGCTTCTTTCGATAAGTGTTTCTTTTTGGACCGTTTTCCTTGTTTTTTGAAGGGTACAAATTTATCGATTATGCACTTAATTTCACTCTTTAATATATTCCAGCATTCTGTTGCCGTCTTATTTTTCAGTGTCTTATTCTTTGCTAAATATTTCCTCATGTCCTTATACCTTCCTTTGTGGAAATTTCTCCTATACTGCTTTTTGCTATTCCTTTCTGATTTTACTTTGATGGTAAAATGTATCTGGTTGTGATCGCTACTCCCCAGTGGCTCACATATCTTGACATTGTCAACTAATTCATTCTGTGATGACAAAACTATGTCTAACACATTCTCACCCCTGGTTGGTTCTAGCACATGTTGAGAAAGGAATGTATCTTGAACTAAAACTAAAAACTTGTGGTCCTCTCTCCCCATACTCTGTAGAGATTTCCATTGTATATGCCCATGGTTAAAATCCCCCATAATAATACAGTCCCGTTTGCTTACTTCCCTTATAGCGTTTTGTATTTTTTCATTCTCTTCTATGCTTATGTTTGGACTTCGATAAACTAACCCAACTGTTAACGTTGAGTTTCCTGTAACTATGTTACACCAAACAGCTTCTTCGCAATCTGCTTCTCTTTCTAATTTTGTTTCATAAGCCTGAATAGATTCTTTAATATATAAAATAACTCCACCTCCCTTTCTTCCTATTCTATCTTTTCTAAACATTACATATCCTGTCAGTCCCAATTCAGCATCTGATATATCGGTGGTGGTCCAGGATTCGGTTATACCTATTATATGAGGGTCAATATCTTCTACCATAATGTTTAGTTCATTTCTTTTGTTTACTAAACTCCTTGCATTTAAACAAACACATTTATATCCAGCTTCAGAAGAGTTTTCCAGACTGTTATTTGTTGATTTATTTGTGCTGTCTTTATCTATGCCTCCATTTTCAGGCTTTTCTGTGAGTCCCCCCTGCGAATCTAGTTTAAATAGATGCAACCTGTCCCACTGTCAACAGATTGCAGCAGATTCTCTGAGAAAACTGCTGCCCCCTTTCCACTAAGATGGAGGCCATCTCTCATGTACATATCTTCCCTCCCAACAAAGTATCCCCATAAATCTGTGAATCCCACCCCCTCTTCTTCACACATCTGCTCAGCTAGTGCATTGATCGCCATCCTCTTGCAGTTTCTATATGTTGCCCCCCTTCTTCCCATTACTGCCAAAATTCCTGACAAAATAACCTGTTCGACTCTCGTCTTCTTTAGCTTCCTCACTAACTGTCTATACTTCTGTACTATCGCAGTTGTCTGCATTATTTGTTCCTACATGTACCAGTATAGACCCCCCCTTGCCATGTCCCAATACCTTCTCTACCCTGTCAGTTACATGTTCAATTCTAGCCCCCGGTAAACAAACAACGATGTCCTTCCCCTCGCTCAGTGTCTTGTCCGTCTTTCTCATAATGGAGTCACCCATAAACACCCTCTCTTTCCTCATTGCCCCCTCAATCACTGCCTTAGAATAGCTCCTTCTTCGGTTTGCATCTGTCTGGTTGTTGTCTTCCCCCCTGCCGTCTTCTCTCCTGTCACATTCTCTTCCGATCCAATCTTTCCTGTCGCTTTTTCTCTTGTTACCTTTCCTCCTGTCAGCGTCCCTTTTATCGACTTCTCTTCTATCACATTTGCTCTCACTTCCCTTCGGCCCTTCTTCTTTCGTCCCATCTCATTTTCCTCTCTCCTCTCCCGTTCCATCTTCCCTCCCTCCTTCTCTACAGTCACTTTCTTCCCTGTCACCTTCACGCTTGTCACGTTTTCTGTTGTCGATTTTCCAATTTCTTCCCCTCCAATCACCTTCTCTCCTCTCAATCTCCTTTCCTCAGTTTTCTTGCCACTGCTATTCTCCTTCAGTCTTGCAGTATCCTCACCTCTCTCCCTGTCGTCTCTCTCCATTCGACCTGCCTCCTTGCTAATTCCCATCTCCATTCCCTTCACAATATCTGTCAACCTAACTATCTCCTTCTGCAAACACTCCACCTTCCAACATCCAATGCACTGAAAGGTAAATCCTTCCTCCATGGTTTCTGCCCATGACTTTCCACACCCGGACGATGCAAAATCTACCCAGCTGTGGCAGTGATCGCACACCAAGTGTCGCCTTGCCTTGACTTGCCGCTTGCAAGGCGCCATATCCCGATCAGAATTTATTTAATAACTTAACTAACTTAGTCTTTATAAAGACTGTTTCCTGTGTACTACAGCACACTTTAGGTTACAAATTTCAATTACACAGCCGACTATTTATCCTAACACGAACGCTAACATCACCGGTAGTGACCTAATTTAAATACAATCAATTACGTTATGTTAGGCTGCTTTATTTATTTAGGTTACGCCGCCCGACTATCGCCCTTGCTTAATTTTAACAACAATGCTACCTAACCAAAATATATAGCAAGTACTGGCTTACACAGATATTATCTTATGTAAGTAGTTTGATGGTTGTTACTTTATCTCCTATATATTCTACCACATAATCAGGTTTGTTAAATCTTGTTTACAACTTGTCGAAGGCTAAGCCGCCTAACTGAGTTACCCTATTATCACTCACTATACTAAGGTGTTCTAAAATACTTTAACTAACTAACTTTAAGCACAACTGCTACTCAATATATGTTTATTGCAACTTTATGAATGATATTAAGACAAAAATAATACTTATCAATCAGTAATTCCACTTGTTTATCCACTTTTTTACACCACCAATTTCTACGATCTATCTCCGCCAAATATAGCCTCGAAAGTGATGTGATAATGGTCAAAACTGTGTAATTATTAAAATAACAGCTAGCGATACAAAGTCTCCTATTTCTAAAGTTCATCAAATATGATCCATGAGTGGAAATAAGTTGTACATTGGCCAAACTGAACAATTTACGATTTTGTGAAATACAGCCTCGATCAACGATGGCTGATGCGGAGTCTGTCCTATGCATAAGACAGAGCTAGGTCGGTGCACTTAGCGGATGACCTTGTTAACGCAGGCACTAAACTCGGTCGAACACTGACGTATAACAGACTGGCGGCGGAACGACAAGACGCTGACACACTAACAAAATTGCAACACGCATGATTGCTAACGAACTTCATTTACGTTTGAATTTCCTCAAATAAAAAGTTTGCAATGTTGCAAACGTCGCCATTTATGTACATTTTCACTTGTCGATCGGATAACCACGTAGAGTAATTTTACTTGTCCGGGCCAAAAATCACTTGTCCCGGACAAACGGACAAGTGCTATTTCAAACACTGTACTGCTTATTATTTTATTATTAAGTCACAACATTTTTGGGAATATTCTTTCCTTTTGGGGTCAGTACTGTATGTTGGACATACACGTACCTGCATGTGCACATGCATTTACACATGCACACATGCATGCACATACACACGTATAATATAATTGTATGCTATATTTATGAGTCCAGGGTAGCTCATAATTGCCAGCACCATGGATTCTGCACACATACATTATGTATGTGTGCAGATGTTGCATGATCATAATTGATACGTACACGACACAACGCCAGTCAAACATAACATAATTTAAGTAATACGCATTCATGGTCTCCTAATCACAATTCATGCACTATCAATTTTGATGATGGGACAGACCATAGGCATAGGTTCATTCATTTTATAATGCAGCCGTAACGTGGAGGCTCATTAAATGTCACCTATATTGATATGACTACTAACAGCCGTAGTGAATTAATGGTTGTCCGTGTTATTGCCTGCGTTATATTTGATGTGCACATCTGCACCTGTGTCATACTGTGACATCACTTTTGTAAGATGTATATTTGGTCTCTGATGCACTTGCTCAGACAACATGTAGGTCAGTGAAGTGGGTCACACCAGGACAGTGATATAACTGTAGCTGCAGCGGCTGGCTGGGTGAGCCCGCTGTTGCGTTGGCATTCGTCCAGGGGCTGCATTAATCTCGCACTACGCAGGCGAGTTGCAGGCGGGTCGCATGCTTTTATTCTTGCTGTCTTCTGTTAGTTGGTAGCCTTACAAAGCCTGGTTGGCAGAGATCACTGGTTGTTGGTGCACAAAGGCAGTCTGAAAGTGGCATAAACAGTACTCGCTGTTCACTCGTGGATTATCTGCAAACAAGTTCTCTCTCAAGATATCGCCCAATGGGTGATAAACGATTTTACGCCTTGGAGATATAGCACCTCAAATGTAAGCATTGGGCTTCTTCAAGTAAATGATTACAATGGCGTCAATGTGTTGTTTTGCCACTTTAAACTACAACTATGTTACTGACATCTTGTGAAATGATTCAGGACCGGTGCACATGTTTCTGCACTGCCTTGTCATTTCTGATACAGCGATGTTGTAGATCATTGTCACGTTCAGGTATGCATGAATGTTACCATATGTTCCTGGCATGTTGACTGGTGTTTACCAAGGAGTGTTGTATTGACAGGACATTACTGTACATAGCAGCCACAACAAGACAGCGTAACAGGATATGGTCGTAGCAGGGAGTGATGGTATTGTCCTAGTGGTCCTCTAGTGTGCTATGACAATGGGGGTACTGATTATAAAGAATTACTGCCACCTGACTAACTAATAAACAACACTACACAATCTTACTCTTTATTATTCCAGTACACGCTCTACCCTCACCCATGCCAGTCCAACTTACAACACCATGGCCGCTCAGCCTCATATACCTGCCCAAGCTGGAGGGAAACCCCTGGCTGCACACCCAGTGTGTGACAACTCCTATATCTATATATCTCTGACTAGATAGCCAGTGGCTATCTCTCCTAATCTGGCCACTACTCAACTATCCCCCTAAGCCACTACCACATGTATAACATTAACAATCAACTTTTCAATTCCTTAGAGATGCTTAATTAATCCAGTCTTATATCTTGACAACCCTTTCTGCTGTCAGCTAGGGGAGTCCAACAGGCAGCCTGTGAATGACCCTGCCTTCCCATCTGTGTATTATGTTATGTACAATATAACATTCATTAATATAATATGTATTATAATATTCATTAATATTATAATTTATAATAAACCCTACCATAACATCAGTGGATGATGTTCATTAGAAAGGGGTTACAGGAGAGAGGGGAGTCATGATAAGAACATCCTTCAAAGACACACTGGTCGTTTTGCAGTAGAGAAATCTTGTCATGTGATTGTACAGTTTTGTTATTCATTGATTGACAGCTAGGTCATCCGTTGATTGACAGCTAGGTCATCCGTTGATTGACAGCTAGGTCATCCGTTGATTGACAGCTAGGTCATCCGTTGATTGACAGCTAGGTCATCCGTTGATTGACAGCTAGGTCATCCGTTGATTGACAGCTAGGTCATCCGTTGATTGACAGCTAGGTCATGGGGGATGTTGACAAGTGAAACTAGGAACTGTTACTGTACTGGATGACTGGCTATAACGGACAGGTAACGCACTGTCACACTTGACTCCAGTGTCTGATTATTGCCAAATGTACTGTATTCTACAGCTACATTGACCGTGTTGTGGTGAATGGGTTTCCAGAAATGATCAACTGTCTTGTGTATAGTCACATGGGTGCTGTGGAAAACCCTGACAATCAACTCACTGCCACACCCATGCAGTGTTGTGCTGTAAGAGAATCCTGTTTCTGAATTGGCAATAACATCACGGCTGTATTTATTATCACTAAAGACTTGGGCAGTAACATCACGGCTGTATTTATTATCACTAAAGACTTGGGCAGTAACATCACGGCTGTATTTATTATCACTAAAGACTTGGGCAGTAACATCACGGCTGTATTTATTATCACTAAAGACTTGGGCAGTAACATCACGGCTGTATTTATTATCACTAAAGACTTGGGCAGTAACATCACGGCTGTATTTATTATCACTAAAGACTTGGGCAGTAACATCACGGCTGTATTTATTATCACTAAAGACTTGGGCAGTAACATCACGGCTGTATTTATTATCACTAAAGACTTGGGCAGTAACATCACGGCTGTATTTATTATCACTAAAGACTTGGGCAGTAACATCACGGCTGTATTTATTATCACTAAAGACTTGGGCAGTAACATCACGGCTGTATTTATTATCACTAAAGACTTGGGCAGTAACATCACGGCTGTATTTATTATCACTAAAGACTTGGGCAGTAACATCACGGCTGTATTTATTATCACTAAAGACTTGGGCAGTAACATCACGGCTGTATTTATTATCACTAAAGACTTGGGCAGTAACATCACGGCTGTATTTATTATCACCAAAGACTTCGGCAGTAACATCACGGCTGTATTTATTATCACCAAAGACTTGGGCAGTAACATCACGGCTGTATTTATTATCACCAAAGACTTGGGCAGTAACATCACGGCTGTATTTATTATCACCAAAGACTTGGGCAGTAACATCACGGCTGTATTTATTATCACCAAAGACTTGGGCAGTAACATCACGGCTGTTTTTATTATCACCAAAGACTTGGGCAGTAACATCACGGCTGTATTTATTATCACCAAAGACTTCGGCAGTAACATCACGGCTGTATTTATTATCACTAAAGACTTGGGCAGTAACATCACGGCTGTATTTATTATCACTAAAGACTTGGGCAGTAACATCACGGCTGTATTTATTATCACTAAAGACTTGGGCAGTAACATCACGGCTGTATTTATTATCACTAAAGACTTGGGCAGTAACATCGCGGCTGTATTTATTATCACTAAAGACTTGGGCAGTAACATCACGGCTGTATTTATTATCACTAAAGACTTGGGCAGTAACATCGCGGCTGTATTTATTATCACTAAAGACTTGGGCAGTAACATCACGGCTGTATTTATTATCACTAAAGACTTGGGCAGTAACATCACGGCTGTATTTATTATCACGAAAGACTTGGGCAGTAACATCACGGCTGTATTTATTATCACTAAAGACTTGGGCAGTAACATCACGACTGTATTTATTATCACGAAAGACTTGGGCAGTAACATCACGGCTGTATTTATTATCACTAAAGACTTGGGCAGTAACATCACCGCTGTATGTATTATCACTAAAGACTTGGTCAGTAACATCACGGCTGTATTTGTAATCACTGTAAACTTTGGCAGTAACATCACGGCTGTATTTGTAATCACTGTAAACTTTGGCAGTAACATCACGGCTGTATTTGTAATCACTGTAAACTTTGGCAGTAACATCACGGCTGTATTTGTAATCACTGTAAACTTTGGCAGTAACATCACGGCTGTATTTGTAATCACTGTAAACTTTGGCAGTAACATCACGGCTGTATTTGTAATCACTGTAAACTTGGGCAGTAACATCACGGCTGTATTTGTAATCACTGTAAACTTTGGCAGTAACATCACGGCTGTATTTGTAATCACGGTAAACTTTGGCAGTAACATCACGGCTGTATTTGTAATCACTGTAAACTTGGGCAGTAACATCACGGCTGTACTTATTATCACTGAAAACTTGGGCAGTAACATCCAGGCTGTATTTATAATCACTAAAATGGATTGGCAGCATATTTGTTTGCTCTTTGCAGATTGATGGGTTAGACATATTAAATGTGTATGAAATTCTAGGTAGTAACATACCGGTAGCTCATTATTGATTAACTGTTAGTGAGGTGAACAATACCAGAATTTGCATGTTATGGAAAACATTAGAATCTTATCCACAGTATGTAATTACTGATGACTATCATTGTAAAAGAAATTGTGTTAATGCACGCAATGATGCTTTGAATGTATTTAAAATAACAAAATGTTCTGTATGATGCAATTGATACACTGGAAGAGCCAGAGGTCTGGGGTCTACACCTAGGCCAGGCGCTGTGTGTTTCTAGAAGAGCCAGAGGTCTGGGGTCTACACCCAGGCCAGGCGCTGTGTGTTTCTGTAAGACCTGGCTCTGCCCTTGGGACTGTAGCCTCCCTAACTCACAGGAGCAGGTTAGTTCAGGTCAGTCTTATCTCTGTAGTTGGGGTCATAGAAGTTCCACAGTGGGTCCACCCTGGCAATGTCCACCCTCAGTCACTGAGGGGCAGTGACCACCCTCAAATATTAAGGGGTAGTGACCACCCTCAGACACGAGGGTTCATGGGCCCTGCGGTGATCACCCTCAGTCACTGAGGGGCCTGGCAGTGCCAGCAAAGAAATGTCTCCTTGGCCCATGCCTTGGCCTCATATTCTGAGAAAAGCTGACTGGTTGAGTAAGGCCTTGAGCTTCTGGTACACCATATAAGTAAGATAATTATACAGACTTGCTGGTTAATAGAACATGCTAAGTTCTGGATAGCAGAAGATGAACGAATAATATTTTTAAATAATGTTAGAAAATGTGCTTAGTGCAGGTATAAAGTCATTTTTGGTGTTTTTGGCAAACTATTCTGAAGCACTGGAAGAATAAAAAATAAGAAAGGGGTTGAATCAGTTTTAATTATCAATGTGCACATCAACAAACTATTTTTAATATAAATTACATGTTATCATTATCCTGGGCCAGCCGGTGTCATAAACATGTTGCTCCAAGTTCCGTCATGTCCAGATCAATACATTCCTGCCTGGTCTGCCATTAGACAGTAATGACAATTAAATTATGCATAAGTGCAGGTAATCAGGTTTCCCAGACACCCAGTCTTCCTACATCCATGGAGGCATTATCTTTCAGCCATTGTCTACGTGATCAGTTGTGGAGGATTACATGTGAAATAAGATTTAATCTGTTATGTGGGCAGCAAGAAAATTGTACAATCATTTGCTGTAATTTCAGAATTGTGCTGAAATGAACAAGACATGTCTGGACTGAACACACAAGTGAACCTGATAGGCAGTGTTCCCCTGGGTAAAATGACGGGCAAGGTGGCAGGGGTGGGCTGTTCAAACACCACAGGCACAAAGTGTTGCTACGGAGGTCCACGGGTATGGTTCCCCCTGGGATATTTTTTTTTAATAGCTTTAAAATGGTGCATTCTGAGGTATGTTATCTGGTACTCAGTTGAGGTGTGATTTATACTTGACCACTGGTACTTGGTTGGGGTGATGTTTTTCTTGCCCTGACCCTAGGCCTTGTCACCACATTGACAGGGTCAGTGACAGTGGTATCATGTGAAGGCCCTTTCTCCCCGTCATCAATTTAAAATAATTATTCCAAAGATTATACTTTGTGTTGCTAGCATGCTATGCGGTTAATTAAACAATCAGTTCTGGAATGCCACAAGTATGTTTCTATTAATCGCAAACACGTTTCTCAAATTGTATCTTTTTATAAAACTGTAAATTGTTTAGAATATCCACATTCTGTGCAGACATATCATTGCCTAGCCCAAGGTATTGATAATCTGTTAGTATGCACAGTTTTGGGCAATAGGCGTCTTTTACGAGATTCAAACTTCAGTGGTTTATATTCGTAAGTACATCACTCAAATCAACTAGTGTCATCAGCCTGCACGGTTTTTACTCCCATCACTGTCATAAACCAGAAATTCAATATCAGCTACATCAGAATTCTGATTTATTGTGGATGCATACTATAACAGGGATTCTCTTGGAGCATGGAAACGCGTCAATGATGTGTTGTACGCTGGAATGCTGCATACTTTTTAGCCACATGTGCCCAAAAGACGCATACAAAAATGTGTCTGAGAAATCTGAGAAAATTGAGGAGCATTTGTGTAGAATCTGGACCCACCTCGATTTTGCTGTTGTTAACTATACTTTTGCCTAAATTTGACACGTTGATGCGATAATTAAATCATTCTACATCATCGCCGGCATATTTACACTATAAAATATTGCGTCTTACGCTTAACGCATTTTGAGGTTCAAATATTGCTGCGGTTTGCTCCTGTCTGTGCCTGAACAATCCATCCACACATGTGCATGTTTTAAAATTCATGTATGTTTGCTAAATATTACAATTGGAGTACATTATAAATGAAAAATAAACATTTTTAAAAGCATGTTTATAAATCATGCCTCTGTCACCAAGGCTGACAAGTAGTACATTCATTACATATTCACCTTGGGTCATAACGTTTTGGAAAAAAAGACAACGCTATGTTGTAATACTCTTACTGTATGGTATAATTTAATTGGGGTAAATTAATTGGGTGATTTTCCCACAATTTAGAATCTAATTTCTCAAAAGACTGCACCGATGCAGTCTCAACCACAGACTGAGTGAGGCTATTCCATTCATCTGTTCATCGCTGTATCAATGAGTTTTTAATGTTTAATCAACTTGGTTCTTTGAATATTTTTAGTTGCTACTCTCACGTATATGAATCGTTGTCACTCAATGTCACAAACTGCTACATCGTATTTCTCAGTTAGAGTCTCCCTATCCTTGGAGCTGTTAACAAGTTAAAGAATAACATTATTACAAGCCTAATATAAAAAAATGTAATGTTCACATTTATAGGCTATTTAAGCGATCTTACTATCATGCAAATTAATTAATAATAGTTTAATCAACTGAGTTGGGGCACATCAAATTTTGAAAAGGCACATACCAGGTAGTTCTATGTCTGATGTACCCAAAGGGCACAGGCATGTCTTTTTCCACATCGATCCCTGGTATAATAGTAAAATTGAGCGCAAAAGACATCTTAGTTCAGCTACCATTTTCTTTGCTTTTTATTTGAGTTCCACATCTCCCAAATGCAATTACTGATGTTTGGGCACCATATTACATGAATGTCTAGATTGCTAGTATGTCGACACTCTGCAAGGTGTCACCATTGGAGACACTGGGGATTCAGCGGGAATATTCCGTGATTGGACAACTGACAAATGTTGTCATTCATGTTGTCCAATGGAGTTAATTCCAAGAATTAAATCCTAACCGGCCCTGAGCGACATTAAGATGACCAAACGATGTTGCTACAAATCTGCAATTTTGTAGGAATATAAGTGAATTTGTGGTGTTATTTTGCGGGTCGCAGATACTGAATATATTGTGAATTATAAAAAAATGGATGCACAAAATAGCTACGTGGTGGCATTTTCGGCATATTTTGGGCGAGCAGCACAGAAAAACAGCGAGGCGGCCCACCTCACTCGTCATGTACCAGGGGAAGCACTGCACCTATTGATCGATATATTGCTGATGTGATCTGCATTTTCAGTTTCATATTGCTGTTTATTTGCTGGTGCAATCTGTTTTTTTATTTCTTTCTTTTAGAAACACTGTTTTCCTTTGTTGATCAAATCTTAATCATTGTGGTTGTTTTTATATTTAAAACCAGTAAGCAAGCTTGGTTTGAGAAAGCTGTGCCTTGTGCAGTATACGGGCTTTGTTGAGAAATATCCCCAGGGCATGTGTCTAGACTCTTGGACTGCTGCATAGTTACCTGCTAGTTACCCATAGCTCAACCAACCACAATGTTCTGCTGTCAGATTCCAACATTTCTAAAGTGTATTGCCCCAGAATAATGTCTCATAGCTGCAAAGTGAGTAGATACTAGATACTTGGTCATTTTTTAATGCGTATCTGCTGTTTTAGAGTGCATAAGCACTCAAACCCAAGTACTTTGTAGGGTGTCTCACATTGGTGCAAAATGTGTTTTGCCAACTAAAGATATTGACTGGGGACTGACTTTGTGACTTTTCTTTCCCTCCTTCTGCTTTGTATAATACTTGTTATTTTTTAAATGCATTATTACGTTTGTTTATATTTTTGATGTGCTCACAAGACTTGTTAAAGTAGACTTAAACTTAAAAAGGGTGCACAGTGCCGTGATATCAAGCTATAGATATGTGGTAACAACTATCTAGTATATCGTACTTTACTATTGGATAAAAAATAAAGCAGTATTAATTGCAATGTTCAAGATTAATACAATTTGTTTATTTTCCAGCTAGAAATCATAATCATAGAATTGTGAGGAATATGTAGTCACACCTCATTAAGGTCACCCTCAGGATTGGGACAAAGTGACCTGAATGGCGAGATAGTGGGATTGGGACAAAGTGACCTGAATGGCGAGATGGTGGGATTGGAAGAAAGTGACCTGAATGGCGAGATGGTGGGATTGGAAGAAAGTGGCCTGAATGGCGAGATGGTGGGATTGGAAGAAAGTGACCTGAATGGCGAGATGGTGGGATTGGAAGAAAGTGACCTGAATGGCGAGATGGTGGGATTGGAAGAAAGTGATCTGAATGGCGAGATGGCGAGATTGGGACAGAGTGACCTGAATGACGAGATGGAAAGATTGTGACAAAGTGACCTGAATGGTGAGATGGCGAGATTGTTACAACGTGACCTGAATGGTGAGATGGCAAGATTGGGACAAAGTGACCTGAATGACGAGATGGCGAGATTTGGACAAAGTGACCTGAATGGCGAGATGACGAGATTGGGACAAAGTGACCTGAATGGCGAGATGACGAGATTGGGACAAAGTTATCTGAATGGCGAGATGATGAGATTGGGACAAAGTGACCTGAATGGCGAGATGATGAGATTGGGACAAAGTGACCTGAATGGCGAGATGACGAGATTGGGACAAAGTGACCTGAATGGCGAGATGATGAGATTGGGACAAAGTGACCTAAATGGCGAAATGATGAGATTGGGACAAAGTGACCTGAATGGCGAGATGACGAGATTGGGACAAAGTGACATGAATGGCGAGATGATTGCATTAATGGGACCCATTTCCTACACCTTAATATGTAGGTTGTAGTAAGAGTAACTGCAACTGTAGCAGCTGCATGCATCTCATTTGAAACATTACATGTTGCCCTTTTACCGCAATGTTTCACATTTATACAAAGAACACTTGCTTGTCGAAATGGCTTACATACTGAGATTGCAAGACACTTGCAAAGCGTGCCTGCGTACTCCAATGTAGATGTGTTCACCTGTCAGCATAGACTGGTGTATCAGCTTCATGCAGCCAACACAGGCAGGAGTTCCACACAGTGTGATGGCCTTTGTCAGTTACTAGTTGTCTGTTTCACTCTGGTGGCTGACTAACACAAATTGCATAAAAGCAGCTTGTCAATGTAATAACTGCAGGCATTGAGTTGAGATCCTTGGAAACATACAAACGTACATGATACAATGTTTTTACGAGATTTACAGTGTTCTGAAAATGATGCAGTTTGGATTAAAAATATGTATAAACGTAGGTAAAAGCCAGCTCTTGGGTAAATACTATAGACCTGTGGCACATGAATATGTTGCAACTAGTGCTGTATACATTGACTGTGTAGTTTTTAGTACCTGCTTCATTCTCTAGTTTTCAAGCCACGAGATAGCTTTTTGTTGTTAAAAAGAAGTTGGGTATATAAATCTGCAGCAGGCGGCTACTACATAAACAAGATTCTAGTTCAACCTCCACAAGATGTACTATGGAACCTTGCAGCCCCAGGCAAATGTGCTAGGGGTCTCGAACAGACTGGAGCCTGAGAGTCACAGTGTGCAGGGCCAACCATTGTGTGGAACAGACTGGAGCCTGAGAGTTACAGTGTGCAGGGCCAACCATTGTGTAGAACAGACTGGAGCCTGAGAGTTACAGTGTGCAGGGCCAACCATTGTGTAGAACAGACTGGAGCCTGAGAGTTGCAGTGTGCACTGTGCAGGGCCAACCATTGTGTGGAACAGACTGGAGCCTGAGAGTTGCAGTGTGCCGGGCCCACCTGTGTCACCAGTGTGTGTGGAACAGATTAGTGTGTAGAAGCAGATCATGCTCATTAGCCTTGAGTGAAAGTGATTTAGGAGAAGGAAACTCCTACAAACCAAACCAAACACTGTAGGATTTGCAATGCCAATAAATATAGCATCACACATCATGGTGATGATCTTGCAGTCTGTGTCTAGCCTACAGCTGTGTTCATGAGACACTTCACCAACCATCCGGTATGACAACATGGACGAATAAATTTGTTCATGATGCTGACAGACCACTCTATTGTATAATTTACACATCAACATGTTCTATAGCAACACGTGGGCTACTGGTTCAGCAGGCTACTGGTTCAGCAGGCTACTGGTTCAGCAGACTATCAGCATTGTAATTACGAGATGTTTAAATTAAATCTGTCTAACTACAGGAAGTATAAAAGGAAGACCATTGTAAAAGCCAGTGTAAAATGACCTCTCGTGTTTATTCTGAGCTGTAAACAGAAACATGGCCAACTTAACTCCCTCCTTGGTTCATTTGACCCATCACAAATTGACTTTGTGGATATTCAGATGATCTCACATGTAGTAGGTGAATAGGGTAACTAATATGTGGGTTAATAAAAGTACGTTGAAATTATCAAAATAATTGACTTTAACAGTGTTAGATCAAGTAGTGGTTACCAGATTCATTCAATTTATCTAAGTGATTCTGAAATGACACAAGTGAATTCATTTAAAGCTATAGACAGTAGTAGATATTTGTGTATGAATAGTATTCGTGCATTAATGGCTGAATGCTTCCCAAGAGAAGTCGAGATGGTGTTTGGTTGAACAAGTCTGCCAGGAAGTAAAATGCAAAGCACATTGAGCAGTCTGAAGGACTGGATACTGCATTATATAAGAAGTCTCCTTTAAAGGTAACAAATCTGTAGTTTGTTGCTTTGAATAACAATCTGATAAATCTAGTTAAATGTACTAGATCACTCTGCATTCTCCTACCTGGATCTCATTAGCTGTGATGTGTGTAGGCGTGGAATTACACAAGATAGTATGTTGTAGGCATTTATACTATTATAGGCTATTTATTAGAAACTCTAGAGCTGACATATAACTTCTAAAGGGCTTGTCCTGTCAGCACCAGGCATGCAACGTACATTTTTTAACAGAAGTATTACAATTGTTGACATGAGACATATTAAACTTAAAACTAATGCAGCACCTTGTAAACAGAATGTCATAATCCTGAATACATGGTGGTATGATACAGTAAAGTCATACTAAGCAGTATTTATAAATACCCATTACTGCAATACAGAGTGAAACATATTCTTTGCCTTCTGTGAATATAATTAGATTGCTTAACCACAAAGAATGTTTTATTTGGATTTAATACCATCTTTATCTGATATGTTGTTATGAATTATGTACAGCTTCAACTATCCCAGATAAACACCGTCCTCGATTACTGATAGTGCCTGTCTCAGTATTAAAGTCTGTCAGTTTCTTTCTCTTAGGGAAACGGCAGCAAGTAGGTGTACAACAGTGTACATTGACATACACAAGTTGTCAGTCATTCACTCATGTCTTTGTTGCAACCATGACTGGTTACTGACATTGCCAGCCAAGAATGCCTCAGTTGGCAGTTGGCAGTAACTAAGTATTGCAGATAGTTTCTCCATCAGTTGCCCCAGTGTCCGTGTGTGTCCGTGTGTGTCCGTGTGTGTCCGTGTGTGTCCGTGTGTGTCCGTGTGTGTCCGTGTGTGTCCGTGTGTGTCCGTGTGTGTCAGACTGTTCCAAGGGATTAAGCACAGCCAGGACAAGCCTTGTGTACATCTATTGTCTGGTGTCACGTGTCACTGCACCATGTGAATCCTGTGAGCCCTTTTTTGTCCCCATTGGATCAGATCACACAAAGAATGTGTTCACCAGCCAACGATAAGCCCATTATATTTTTTACCCGAGCCTGCGAAGTTAGAACTTTGTTTCACATGCCCTTGACTGCCACTATCAAGCAGATCCAGGTTATCTGGCTGTCGTTAACCTCCTAGCATTTGCTGCTGCATTTTTTCTGTAAGTGTTATTTAGAGCCTGGTTTTAATGAGATGTGCGGCAAGGCAGATGCCTGGTGCGTCTTGGATAGTTGAACACACGATTGTTAGAATCACTTATGATAGTTGTGCGTAACTATCATTTTCATCTGTGTTTATAAAGACACATGCGTTTTATTTTTAGCAATTGTTGAAGTACATGTTTGTATTGTATTCGTGATCAGGGCATAAAGGATGTTGACAAACAAATTTTTCTGGGTTTGTTAAAATACTATTTGTTATACCCAGTTGTGTTTTGTGGCATGTTGTGGCACGTAATATACACTTGTCATTTTAGACGGCTACATTACATCACTAAATTTTTTTTACTTGGTGGAGGTTATCAGCTAACAGTTTTCTTTCAATATTAGTTTATTATTACGCACTTGCTGTGCCAGAGAAACACAATTTAGAACACTACTGAGGCACGTATACATCAAGTATAAATTATAGTCTGCCTAGTAAATACATAAAATAAAAATGTAATAATATATTGATGAATAAAATTTAACAGATTAAAAATATGTTACATTGTTATAATAAAAATATATATTATAAGTAATAAATCAAAACTTAAAAATAAATAAAAACTTAAATATTTAAAATAAGTTGATTGAGAGTGCACTGCTGTACCACTCCCTCAGTCTGCATCAGCTGCAGCATTGACAGTTCCCCCTCATGTAGCACAAATTGGGTGTTATTTATCTGCCTCTCAGGCCAGACTTTTTTATTTCATGTTTTACGGGCAGATTTGTCCAGAAAGCAGTGACGGGAATCGGAATAAAAATAAAATGTTAATGTCGGGGGAAAAAAGAGTGAATGTTCAAATATATAACATTTAAATAATAAGATATGTGGCTACATGAAAATTAATATAAATCTCCCGTGTTACTTGTTATCTTATTAATGCACAGACACAGCAATGTGAAATGTATCAAAAATAATTTGTATGACTTTTTTGTTTCATTCAGTTTCTGACACTGATAGATTGACATATCTACTTCAAAATAAAGATTGTTTTTTAATAGTTACTCACTGCTAAGTCACTATTTTAGCACTAACTTAGAAGGCCCATCAAGTTTGAAATTACAATAAAAATCTGAATCGATGAAAGTAGTCCATGTTTATGCCTTAACAACGACCACGTTCGTTCACGGTACGCAATTTTGTTTGGTACCAAGAGAACAACCGTCTTCTTGGCTATCTGTCAGTTATTTCAG
The DNA here is from genome assembly GCA_963995525.1 of Escarpia spicata. Lineage (NCBI taxonomy): Eukaryota > Metazoa > Annelida > Polychaeta > Sabellida > Siboglinidae > Escarpia > Escarpia spicata. Next base: position 2,410,910 of record OZ023211.1, read on the forward strand.
TAGTCATGCCCCTTTTTACCAAAGGTGAATTTTCCCGCATTGAAACCAGGTCCCAAATCCTGACGATCTTCTTATTTAACTTTAGACTTATGCAAATGAGACACGGAAGTAGAGAATGGTACGGAAACATCTGAGTGAGTGCAATGCACAAATACTTCGATAGCCCAACGTCATCGAACGCCGCCACCAAATCATGGCAGTGGCGTTCGATGACCTTGGGCTATTGGATGCATCGCGGGCACTCCCGTGGACTCAATCGCAGCTGGCTAATAGGTTATTATTTTACGCAGTGGTAACAGTATTTAATGTAATAGTTGTTAACGCATGGACAGAAGAAGAAGAACAACATATTTATGGAAATTGCTACTTCATAGCTATTTCTGCACAAAAAGTGTTATTTTAGGATAAACAGATAAGTTAAATATGTGTGTTTCACTCTGGATGAGCACCGTCATCAAACAACCCTAGTTGAAACCCACATGTTGTGTTCATAAACAGATTCACTTCCTATTTGTGCTTTTTGCACAACATCTGACGCAGTGTTTACTCTGTGCTCCAGGTACATCTACAAACTCATCACCTCAGCAGTCCAAGTCACAAAGTCTTCAGCCAACATCGCTGGAGCGATCTCGACAGCCGTCACCTATAGTTGATGGAGGTGGACAGCAGGACCCTCAATATCAGCATGGTGCGGTTGTCATGACAACAGTGACGCCAACGAACAAGCCACGCGGAAAGGGGCGACCTGCAAAGGTCGGAGGGTCGGCAGCCAGGCAGGGCGTTTATTGCCCTGTCTGTGGAAAAATCTTCAACAACTCAAGTGCGCTCGCGAAGCACAAGCTGACGCACAGCGACGAGCGCAAGTATGTGTGCATGATCTGCTCAAAGGCTTTCAAACGCCAGGACCATCTGTGAGTTGACACTTCTTTCTGTTTACATGAAAGCTTTCAAATACCTAGATCTGTGATATAGGCTTCTCCTCAGTTTAGATGACGGCTTCTAAAAGTTGCTTCTTCCATACGGTTACAGCTGGGTTACACCAAGGCATTGTGGGAAAATAATAATAATTATAAATTTTATTTGTATAGCGCCATGTCTCCGGATATAAAAATCTGTAAGTAAACTGTTTATCACTGCTAAACATCTTCCTAACATTATTTGAACTAGAACTGATCCAGTTCCTATGTCTAATGATACCAAATTTGCAGTACTCTAATTTAAGAACATTAACATCATCGGAAACCTTAAAATGAATATAATCGTAAAATATTCCAAAATATCACTGGTTACATGATTTACAATGATGTGTTTCGGGAGTAACTGAGTATTTTTATGCAGAATTTCCTGCCGTTTTCAGAAATGGTCACATGATGACCCACCGTAGTAAGAAGCCGTTTGAGTGCAAAGTGGAGGGTTGTGACAAGAGTTATTGCGACTCCCGCTCACTGCGGCGACATCTGGAGAACCATCACCAACACAACCTCGAGACGGTGGCAGCAGCGGTGGCAGCGGGCGTCGACCTCTCTACAGGGACGTCATTCTTCCAGTTCGACATGCCGCCCCACCACACACAGCCGTCAAGCTACCACCAGGATGGTGACCAACAGAAGTCTCCCAGCTACCTCCAGCAAGTCAGCCCCATCAGTCCCGCCGCAAGCGTACATCCCAGACAGGCCTTTGAACAACTAGAGTATGTATATCACATCCCAGACAGGCCTTCGAACAACTAGAGTATGTATATCACATCCCAGACAGGCCTTCGAACAACTACAGTATGTATATCACATCCCAGACAGGCCTTCGAACAACTAGAGTATTTATATCACATCCCAGACAGGCCTTCGAACAACTAGAGTATGTATATCACATCCCAGACAGGCCTTCGAACAACTAGAGTATATATATCACATCCCAGACAGGCCTTCGAACAGAGAGAGTATGTATATCACATCCCAGACAGGCCTTGGAACAACTAGAGTATGTATATCACATCCCAGACAGGCCTTCGAACAACTAGAGTATGTATATCACATCCCAGACAGACGTTCGAACGGAGAGAGTATGTATATCACATCCCAGACAGGCCTTCGAACAACTAGAGTATGTATATCACACCCCAGACAGGCCTTTGAACAACTAGAGTATGTATATCACTTTCCAGACAGACCTTCAAACAGAGAGTATGTATATCACATCCCAGACAGGCCTTCGAACAACTAGAGTATGTATATCACATCCCAGACAGACCTTCGAAGAGAGAGAGTATGTATATCACATCCCAGACAGGCCTTCGAACAACTAGAGTATGTATATCACATCCCAGACAGACCTTCGAACAGAGAGAGTATGTATATCACATCCCAGACAGGCCTTGGAACAACTAGAGTATGTATATCACATCCCAGACAGACCTTCGAACAGAGAGAGTATGTATATCACATCCCAGACAGGCCTTCGAACAACTAGAGTATGTATATCACATCCCAGACAGGCCTTCAAACAACTAGAGTATGTATATCGCATCCCAGACAGACCTTCGAACAGAGAGAGTATGTATATCACATCCCAGACAGGCCTTGGAACAACTAGAGTATGTATATCACATCCCAGACAGGCCTTCGAACAGAGAGAGTATGTATATCACATCCCAGACAGACCTTCGAACAGAGAGAGTATGTATATCACATCCCAGACAGGCCTTCGAACAACTAGAGTATGTATATCACATCCCAGACAGGCCTTCGAACAACTAGAGTATGTATATCACATCCCAGACAGACCTTCGAACAGAGAGAGTATGTATATCACATCCCAGACAGGCCTTGGAACAACTAGAGTATGTATATCACATCCCAGACAGACCTTCGAACAGAGAGAGTATGTATATCACATCCCAGACAGGCCTTCGAACAATTAGAGTATGTATATCACGTCCCAGACAGGCCTTCGAACAGAGAGAGTATGTATATCACAACCCAGACAGGCCTTCGAACAATTAGAGTATGTATATCACATCCCAGACAGGCCTTCGAACAACTAGAGTATGTATATCACATCCCAGACAGGCCTTGGAACAACTAGATTATGTATATCACATCCCAGACAGGCCTTCGAACAACTAGAGTATGTATATCACATCCCTGACAGACCTTCGAACAGAGAGAGTATGTATATCACATCCCAGACAGGCCTTCGAACAACTAGAGTATGTATATCACATCCCAAATAGACCTTCGAACAGAGAGAGTATGTATATCACATCCCAGACAGGCCTTCGAACAACTAGAGTATGTATATCACATCCCAGACAGACCTTCGAACAGAGAGAGTATGTATATCACATCCCAGACAGGCCTTCGAACAACTAGAGTATGTATATCACATCCCAGACAGGCCTTCGAACAACTAGAGTATGTATATCGCATCCCAGACAGACCTTCGAACAGAGAGAGTATGTATATCACATCCCAGACAGGCCTTCGAACAACTAGAGTATGTATATCACATCCCAGACAGACCTTCGAACAGAGAGAGTATGTATATCACATCCCAGACAGGCCTTCGAACAACTAGAGTATGTATATCACATCCCAGACAGAACTTCGAACAGAGAGAGTATGTATATCACATCCCAGACAGGCCTTGGAACAACTAGAGTATGTATATCACATCCCAGACAGACCTTCGAACAGAGAGAGTATGTATATCACATCCCAGACAGGCCTTGGAACAACTAGAGTATGTATATCACATCCCAGACAGGCCTTCGAACAGAGAGAGTATGTATATCACATCCCAGACAGACCTTCGAACAGAGAGAGTATGTATATCACATCCCAGACAGGCCTTCGAACAACTAGAGTATGTATATCACATCCCAGACAGGCCTTCGAACAACTAGAGTATGTATATCACATCCCAGACAGACCTTCGAACAGAGAGAGTATGTATATCACATCCCAGACAGGCCTTGGAACAACTAGAGTATGTATATCACATCCCAGACAGACCTTCGAACAGAGAGAGTATGTATATCACATCCCAGACAGGCCTTCGAACAATTAGAGTATGTATATCACGTCCCAGACAGGCCTTCGAACAGAGAGAGTATGTATATCACAACCCAGACAGGCCTTCGAACAATTAGAGTATGTATATCACATCCCAGACAGGCCTTCGAACAATTAGAGTATGTATATCACATCCCAGACAGGCCTTCGAACAACTAGAGTATGTATATCACATCCCAGACAGGCCTTCGAATGGAATCATTGGACAAACCAGTAAATAATTGTACCTAGATCCAGTAAAACAGACAAATAAATAACAAAAGTTACTCTGTCTCTGTGATATTATAACACACGGTTATTTTAGCTCTTCAAGTTAATTTAACTAGTAAATTTGAACATCGTTTGTGCTGGGCTAAATCAACCAAAAATGCAGTTGTAGTGATGAATCTTTGCTCACGTTTGCATGATTCTGCCACCAGGGGTCTGAAGCCAGTGCCGTGCACGCTGTGTCAGAAACGCTTCAAGAACATTGCCGCACTCAATGGACACATGCGATTACACGGAGGCTACTTCAAGAAGGTAATATCATGATTGGAACTAAGATAAAAGAATGATGGCAATGTTTTACCAAATCATGAAATTGAAGCAAATTATATAATGTGTGACCTGGTCCAAAGACTGAGATAAAGTGTTTAGTTTTCCATAAATACTTACTTTATTTACTTACTTAGTCCCTTGACCGACTTGGTTGTCGGGAGGACATAAGTGACGCTGCAGCTGTGATGTTCCACCATTCCTGTCTGCCAGTGGCTGTGATGAGGAGCTCTGGCACGGAGATGGCTGTCCATTCCATAACATTCTCCATCCAGCTCTTCCTCTAACATCCATAGCGACGTCTGCCCTCCAGGGTGCCCTGTAGGAGCGTCTTCGGGAGGCCAGCATGACGTGTTACGTGTCCATCTTCCTCAAGCACTTGGTTTCGAATGCTTTGATCTTTTTCTCAACTTTAGCAAGGAGTGTCCACATCTCACATCCGTATAGAAAGATGGATAGTACAAGTGATCTGAACAGGCTATACTTGGTTGTGAAGCATATATTACTACTTCTCCAGATCCTCTCCAATCTTGCCATGGCTGAGACGATCCTGATATGTATTTCTGTGGTGCAGTTACCATCCTTAGACAAGGTCGCTCCTAGATATTTAAAGTTAGACTTCTTCTATCTTTTCACCATTCATGATGATGTCTGCTCTGGTGTTGCTTGTGCTGTTAATCATGACTGCTCTTCTCCGTGCTGACCTCCATGCCGTAAGCCTCTGCACTCTGGACCAAACTGTTGGTAAGGCTTTCAAGTCCGTCATTGCTGCTGGCCATGAGATCAATGTCATCAGCGAAGTGAATATTAGAGACGGACCTCCGATGGAGATGGTGCAGTGGTGGTTGAGTAGGGTGTCCTGCATGATCTTCTCCAGGAATATGTTGGAGAGTACTGGGGAGAGCAAGCATCCTTGTCGGACGCCCATTGTTGTTCTAAAGAAATCCGCAATATGGTTGTTCAGCAGGACTGCACTGCTGGCATCTTTGTACAGTGTCTCTATGACTTGTATCAGCCTTCCTCTATGTTGTAACCTGCCACAGTCCATCATGCCAGACCCTCTCAAATGCTTTCTTGAAGTCTATGAAGTTGTGAAAGAGATCTCGTTGGTGTTGTAGATTTTTCTCTATGATGACTCTGACGATTGAGAATTACTCTGAGCATGATCTTGCTGGAATGGCTGATTAGGCTAATTGTGTGATAATTCTTGCACTGTCTGAGGTTCCCATTCTTGGGCAGAGGAATGACGAGTGACTGTGTCCACCATCCTCGCGCGCCTGGAGTCGCTGCTGCTGATTATGTCAATGCCAGCTAGCTGGCTGAACACTGCGAAACTCTGAATTTAAGCTCAGCCTATGAAATCGCTCACTAGATCAGTGGATCTTGGCAGTTCAGGTGGTCATAATAAAGCCAATTTTAACCAACCGTGGCTCGTGTTACATGCAATGTTTAGGAAGTAGAAGCAATTATACGAATACACAATACCGCTCAGCTGCTCGTGCTAATGGGCTAACGGGTCATTATATATTGGAATTCCCAGAAGTCGTTTATCCGTCTTCAAATTGCGGCGGGTATTTGCAATGTGTTGCGGGTGATGCAGTTGCGACTGACGAAGTCAATTACTAGTTTGACTCAGCAAACTTCCGCACTTCACATAGCAAACAGCCCTGGCTTGCGATGATGGTTTCCACTCCTGTGGCCACCCTTTGGTCTCCCAAATCTTCTGACATAGGACTGTGAGGAATGTTGTTGTTGCTTCGACTCATTTTTTCAGCAGTTCTGCAGGGATGTTGTCCACGCCAGGTGACTTTCCCGATTTCAGCCATCTCACTTCCTTTACAACCTCTTCCCTTAGGACAGGTAGTCTTACTGGTTCTTTGTTCTGGGTCTGGACTGTATGGATTATACTGGTGTCTGGCTGGAGGTTGTAGTTGTAGAGATCATTGCAGTACTCTGTCCACCAATTCAATACTGCACTGGTTTCTGTCAGGAGATTTCCATTAATGTCTTCTATTGCTGTTGCCTTGTGCTGTTGGGTCTTGGTTAGAATCTTGAGAGTGTCAAAGGCCTTTTTGTTGCGTCCTGCTGTTATTCCTTGTTCAATACCCTTGCGTCCTCAATCCAATCCTCTTTCGCCCCTTTCATCTTCTTCCTTACTTCTTTATTCACCATGCTATATTGTGTCCGTGCTTCGAGAGAAGTATGCTTCTGCTGCTTCAAGTCCCTTCTCTTTCATCTTCTTCCTTCTTTATTCACCATGCTATATTGTGTCCGTGCTTCGAGAGAAGTATGCTTCTGCTGCTTCAAGTCCCTTCTCTTTCTTCTTCTTCCTTACTTCTTTATTCACCATGCTGTATTGTGTCTGTGCTTCGAGAGAAGTATGGTTCTGCTGCTTCAAGTCCCTTCTCTTTCATCTTCTTCCTTACTTCTTTATTCACCATGCTATATTGTGTCCGTGCTTCGAGAGAAGTATGCTTCTGCTGCTTCAAGTCCCTTCTCTTTCTTCTTCCTTACTTCTTTATTCACCATGCTATATTGTGTCTGTGCTTCGAGAGAAGTATGCTTCTGCTGCTTCAAGTCCCTTCTCTTTCATCTTCTTCCTTACTTCTTTATTCACCATGCTATATTGTGTCCGTGCTTCGAGAGAAGTATGCTTCTGCTGCTTCAAGTCCCTTCTCTTTCTTCTTCTTCCTTACTTCTTTATTCACCATGCTATATTGTGTCCGTGCTTCGAGAGAAGTATGCTTCTGCTGCTTCAAGTCCCTTCTCTTTCATCTTCTTCCTTACTTCTTTATTCACCATGCTATATTGTGTCCGTGCTTCGAGAGAAGTATGCTTCTGCTGCTTCAAGTCCCTTCTCTTTCATCTTCTTCCTTACTTCTTTATTCACCATGCTATATTGTGTCCGTGCTTCGAGAGTAGTATGCTTCTGCTGCTTCAAGTCCCTTCTCTTTCTTCTTCTTCCTTACTTCTTTATTCACCATGCTGTATTGTGTCCGTGCTTCGAGAGAAGTATGCTTCTGCTGCTTCAAGTCCCTTCTCTTTCATCTTCTTCCTTACTTCTTTATTCACCATGCTATATTGTGTCCGTGCTTCGAGAGAAGTATGCTTCTGCTGCTTCAAGTCCCTTCTCTTTCATCTTCTTCCTTACTTCTTTATTCACCATGCTGTATTGTGTCTGTGCTTCGAGAGAAGTATGCTTCTGCTGCTTCAAGACCCTTCTCTTTCATCTTCTTCCATACTTCTTTATTCACCATGCTGTATTGTGTCCGTGCTTCGAGAGAAGTATGCTTCTGCTGCTTCAAGTCCCTTCTCTTTCATCTTCTTCCATACTTCTTTATTCACCATGCTGTATTGTGTCTGTGCTTCGAGAGAAGTATGCTTCTGCTGCTTCAAGTCCCTTCTCTTTCATCTTCTTCCATACTTCTTTATTCACCATGCTGTATTGTGTCCGTGCTTCGAGAGAAGTATGCTTCTGCTGCTTCAAGTCCCTTCTCTTTCTTCTTCTTCCTTACTTCTTTATTCACCATGCTGTATTGTGTCCGTGCTTCGAGAGAAGTATGCTCCTGCTGCTTCAAGTCCCTTCTCTTTCATCTTCTTCCTTACTTCTTTATTCACCATGCTATATTGTGTCCGTGCTTCGAGAGAAGTATGCTTCTGCTGCTTCAAGTCCCTTCTCTTTCTTCTTCTTCCTTACTTCTTTATTCACCATGCTGTACTGTGTCTGTGCTTCGAGAGAAGTATAGTTCTGCTGCTTCAAGTCCCTTCTCTTTCATCTTCTTCCTTACTTCTTTATTCACCATGCTATATTGTGTCCGTGCTTCGAGAGAAGTATGCTTCTGCTACTTCAAGTCCCTTCTCTTTCATCTTCTTCCTTACTTCTTTATTCACCATGCTATATTGTGTCCGTGCTACGAGAGAAGTATGGTTCTGCTGCTTCAAGTCCCTTCTCTTTCATCTTCTTCCTTACTTCTTTATTCACCATGCTATATTGTGTCTGTGCTTCGAGAGAAGTATGCTTCTGCTGCTTCAAGACCCTTCTCTTTCTTCTTCCTTACTTCTTTATTCACCATGCTATATTGTGTCCGTGCTTCGAGAGAAGTATGGTTCTGCTGCTTCAAGTCCCTTCTCTTTCTTCTTCTTCCTTACTTCTTTATTCACCATGCTATATTGTGTCTGTGCTTCGAGAGAAGTATGGTTCTGCTGCTTCAAGTCCCTTCTCTTTCATCTTCTTCCTTACTTCTTTATTCACCATGCTATATTGTGTCTGTGCTTCGAGAGAAGTATGCTTCTGCTGCTTCAAGACCCTTCTCTTTCTTCTTCCTTACTTCTTTATTCACCATGCTATATTGTGTCTGTGCTTCGAGAGAAGTATGCTTCTGCTGCTTCAAGACCCTTCTCTTTCTTCTTCCTTACTTCTTTATTCACCATGCTATATTGTGTCTGTGCTTCGAGAGAAGTATGCTTCTGCTGCTTCAAGTCCCTTCTCTTTCATCTTCTTCCTTACTTCTTTATTCACCATGCTATATTGTGTCCGTGCTTCGAGAGAAGTATGCTTCTGCTACTTCAAGTCCCTTCTCTTTCATCTTCTTCCTTACTTCTTTATTCACCATGCTATATTGTGTCCGTGCTTCGAGAGAAGTATGGTTCTGCTGCTTCAAGTCCCTTCTCTTTCATCTTCTTCCTTACTTCTTTATTCACCATGCTATATTGTGTCCGTGCTTCGAGAGAAGTATGCTTCTGCTGCTTCAAGTCCCTTCTCTTTCATCTTCTCCTTACTTCTGTATTCACCATGCTATGTTGTGTCCATGCTTCGAGAGAAGTATGCTTCTGCTGCTTCAAGTCCCTTCTCTTTCATCTTCTTCCTTACTTCTTTATTCACCATGCTATATTGTGTCCGTGCTTCGAGAGAAGTATGCTTCTGCTGCTTCAAGTCCCTTCTCTTTCATCTTGTTCCTTACTTCTTTATTCACCTTGCTGTACTGTGTCCATGCTTCGAGAGAAGTATGCTTCTGCTGCTTCAAGTCCCTTCTCTTTCATCTTGTTCCTTACGTCTTTATTCACCATGCTGTACTGTGTCCACGCTTCGAGAGAAGTATGCTTCTGCTGCTTCAAGTCCCTTCTCTTTCATCTTCTTCCTCACTTCTTTATACACCATGCTATATTGTGTCCGTGCTTCAAGAGAAGTATGCTTCTGCTGCTTCAAGTCCCTTCTCTTTCATCTTCTTCCTCACTTCTTTATACACCATGCTATATTGTGTCCGTGCTTCAAGAGAAGTATGCTTCTGCTGCTTCAAGTCCCTTCTCTTTCATCTTCTTCCTCACTTCTTTATACACCATGCTATATTGTGTCCGTGCTTCAAGAGAAATATGCTTCTGCTGCTTCAAGTTCCTTCTCTTTCATCTTCTTCCTTACTTCTTTATTCACCATGCTATATTGTGTCCGTGCTTCGAGAGAAGTATGCTTCTGCTGCTTCAAGTTCCTTCTCTTTCATCTTCTTCCTCACTTCTTTATTCACCATGCTGTACTGTGTCTGTGCTTCGAGAGAAGTATGCTTCTGCTGCTTCAAGACCCTTCTCTTTCATCTTCTTCCTTACTTCTTTATTCGCCATGCTATGTTGTGTCCACGCTTCGAGAGAAGTATGCTTCTGCTGCTTCAAGTCCCTTCTCTTTCATCTTCTTCCTTACTTCTTTATTCACCATGCTATGTTGTGTCCGTGCTTCGAGAGAAGTATGCTTCTGCTGCTTCAAGTCCCTTCTCTTTCATCTTCTTCCTTACTTCTTTATTCACCATGCTATGTTGTGTCCGTGCTTCGAGAGAAGTATGCTTCTGCTGCTTCAAGTCCCTTCTCTTTCATCTTCTTCCTTACTTCTTTATTCACCATGCTATATTGTGTCCGTGCTTCGAGAGAAGTATGCTTCTGCTGCTTCAAGTTCCTTCTCTTTCATCTTCTTCCTTACTTCTTTATTCACCATGCTGTACTGTGTCCACGCTTCGAAAGAAGTATGCTTCTGCTGCTTCAAGTCCCTTCTCTTTCATCTTCTTCCTTCTTTATTCACCATGCTATATTGTGTCCATGCTTCGAGAGAAATATGCTTCTGCTGCTTCAAGTCCCTTCTCTTTCATCTTCTTCCTTACTTCTTTATTCACCATGCTATGTTGTGTCCGTGCTTCGAGAGAAGTATGCTTCTGCTACTTCAAGTCCCTTCTCTTTCATCTTCTCCTTACTTCTTTATTCACCATGCTATGTTGTGTCCGTGCTTCGAGAGAAGTATGCTTCTGCTGCTTCAAGTCCCTTCTCTTTCATCTTCTTCCTTACTTCTTTATTCGCCATGCTATGTTGTGTCCGTGCTTCGAGAGAAGTATGCTTCTGCTGCTTCAAGTCCCTTCTCTTTCATCTTCTTCCTCACTTCTTTATACACCATGCTATATTGTGTCCGTGCTTCAAGAGAAGTATGCTTCTGCTGCTTCAAGTCCCTTCTCTTTCATCTTCTTCCTCACTTCTTTATTCACCATGCTATATTGTGTCTGTGCTTCGAGAGAAGTATGCTTCTGCTGCTTCAAGTCCCTTCTCTTTCTTCTTCTTCCTCACTTCTTTATTCACCATGCTATATTGTGTCCGTGCTTCGAGAGAAGTATGCTTCTGCTGCTTCAAGACCCTTCTCTTTCTTCTTCCTTACTTCTTTATTCACCATGCTATATTGTGTCCGTGCTTCGAGAGAAGTATGCTTCTGCTGCTTCAAGACCCTTCTCTTTCTTCTTCCTTACTTCTTTATACACCATGCTATATTGTGTCCGTGCTTCAAGAGAAGTATGCTTCTGCTGCTTCAAGACCCTTCTCTTTCTTCTTCCTTACTTCTTTATTCACCATGCTATATTGTGTCCGTGCTTCGAGAGAAATATGCTTCTGCTGCTTCAAGTCCCTTCTCTTTCATCTTCTTCCTTACTTCTTTATTCACCATGCTATATTGTGTCTGTGCTTCGAGAGAAGTATGCTTCTGCTGCTTCAAGTTCCTTCTCTTTCATCTTCTCCTTACTTCTTTATTCACCATGCTATGTTGTGTCCACGCTTCGAGAGAAGTATGCTTCTGCTGCTTCAAGTCCCTTCTCTTTCATCTTCTTCCTTACTTCTTTATTCACCATGCTATATTGTGTCCATGCTTCGAGAGAAGTATGCTTCTGCTGCTTCAAGTCCCTTCTCTTGTCACATAGGTCAAGAATCTCATCTGAGACCCAAGGCTGGTTCTTCTTTCTCTGCCTACCAAGCACCTCGTCAGCTGTTTCGAGTAACACCTCTTTGAGATCCTTAGTGAGGGTGTTCACATCGCTGTCCAGGAATCTAACGGCTGCAAACTTCCTGCCTCTCTGTGCCTGAAACTCTTCTACGATTTTCGGGTCTTTGAGTTTCTCGAGGTCAAATCGAATGCGAGGATTTCAGTGCTTTGTTTTCAGCCTCCATTTGATGGTTGTGAGCACAAGATCATGGTCACTGCCAATATCGGCGCGAGGGAATGTCCTTGTGTTTGCCTTATTGATGCTGGATTTGAAGTGTTGGGGACCAGTATGGAATCAATCTGATTGTGAACAAGACCGTTTGGAGCATGCCATGTTGTGGTTCTAGAAAGCTTGTGGGGATGTAACATGTTGGCAAAGGTGAGTCGATGGCTCTGAGCAAATTCGAGAAGTCTCAAACCTCTGTCGCTGGTCGTTCCATGTCCGAATGTTCCTACTATTCTCGTCCAGTGTGCTGATATGCATCTGTGCAAACCTTGTCATTCCAGTCTCCTTGATGATGTTGTCTAGCTGTTCGTAAAACTGTTTGATGTCTTCATTGTCATGGTCTGTGGTTGGGGCATAGACTCAACGATGGTGACATTGTATGGCAACTGATGACGCATGCACACGGCCGCCATTTTCACTCACATTACCAAGACATCTCCCCTTCTGTTGGTTGCAGCATGCTCTGAGACACGGCTGCCATTTTCACTCACATAACCAAGGCATCTCCCCTTCTGTTGGCTGCAGCCTGCTCTGAGACACGGCCGCCATTTTCACTCACATTACCAAGACATCTCCCCTTCTGTTGGCTGCAGCCTGTTCTGAGACACGGCTGCCATTTTCACTCACATAACCAAGACATCTCCCCTTCTGTTGGTTGCAGCATGCTCTGAGACACGGCCGCCATTTTCACTCACATAACCAAGACATCTTCCCTTCTGTTGGCTGCAGCCTGCTCTGAGACACGGCCGCCATTTTCACTCACATTACCAAGACATCTCCCCTTCTGTTGGCTGCAGCCTGCTCTGAGACAGGGCCGCCATTTTCACTCACATAACCAAGACATCTCCCCTTCTGTTGGCTGCAGCCTGTTCTGAGACACGGCCGCCATTTTCACTCACATTACCAAGACATCTCCCCTTCTGTTGGCTGCAGCCTGCTCTGAGACAGGGCCGCCATTTTCACTCACATAACCAAGACATCTCCCCTTCTGTTGGCTGCAGCCTGCTCTGAGACACGGCCGCCATTTTCACTCACATTACCAAGACATCTACCCTTCTTTTGGCTGCAGCCTGCTCTGAGACACGGCTGCCATTTTCACTCACATAACCAAGACATCTCCCCTTCTGTTGGCTGCAGCCTGTTCTGAGACGCGGCCGCCATTTTCACTCACATTACCAAGACATCTCCCATTCTGTTGGCTGCAGCCTGCTCTGAGACACGGCTGCCATTTTCACTCGCATAACCAAGACATCTCCCCTTCTGTTGGCTGCAGCCTGCTCTGAGACACGGCTGCCATTACCCTCACAGAATGTGGTTTAACAACCCTAGAGACCAGGAGATTTAGAGGAGATCAGATAGAAGTGTTTAAAATATTGAATGGTCATGAAAATATTGACAGAAATATTTTTTTCTCAGTTAAGAAAGATAGATGGACTAGAGGACATGAAGTTACATTAGCAAAGGAGCAGTGTAGATTAGATATACGAAAGTTCTCATTCTCACAAAGGACTGTAAATGCGTGGAACAGATTATCTCCTGATTGTGTTGGTGCTAGTAGCGTGAATATGTTTAAAAATAAACACATACCTTAAAAGGGCGGGATACACATAGATAAAAAAGTATTGGACTGTCGATAAGCCAAAAGGCTTCCTTGCCCACCTGCCATCTAGAGTTAATTTTCTGGATGGCAATCTTGTTCAAGCTTGTTATTCTTATCAGTTACCTCTTAAGCCCGGTTTTGTATGTCAACATAATTTTGCTCCTTAACACCAGAGTGCGCCACTGTTGCCGGTGTGTCACAGAAATAGTGTCCCCAGTAACACGGTGGCAGCCTTTTGCATTTAGAAAAATCTTAAATTTAGCAAAGATTCTGTTTAATGATGTATTTTATTATGAGCTCTTTGTCTTAGTAGACTGGTTCCTTGTGACAGCTGAGGCTCATCTAATAGTTCACCTCCACAGGTTCCTTGTGACAGCTGAGGCTCATCTAATAGTTCACCTCCACAGGTTCCTTGTGACAGCTGAGGCTCATCTAATAGTTCACCTCCACAGGTTCCTTGTGACAGCTGAGGCTCATCTAATAGTTCACCTCCACAGGTTCCTTGTGACAGCTGAAGCTCATCTAATAGTTCACCTCCACTGGTTCCTTGTGACAGCTGAGGCTCATCTAATAGTTCACCTCCACAGGTTCCTTGTGACAGCTGAGGCTCATCTAATAGTTCACCTGCACAGGTTCCTTGTGACAGCCGAGGCTCATCTAATAGTTCACCTCCACAGGTTCCTTGTGACAGCCGAGGCACATCTAATAGTTCACCTCCACTGGTTCCTTGTGACAGCCGAGGCACATCTAATAGTTCACCTCCACTGGTTCCTTGTGACAGCCGAGGCTCATCTAATAGTTCACCTCCACAGGTTCCTTGTGACAGCTGAAGCTCATCTAATAGTTCACCTCCACAGGTTCCTTGTGACAGCCAAGGCACACCTAATAGTTCACCTCCACAGGTTCCTTGTGACAGCCGAGGCACATCTAATAGTTCACCTCCACAGGTTCCTTGTGACTGCCGAGGCACACCTAATAGTTCACCTCCACAGGTTCCTTGTGACAGCCGAGGCACATCTAATAGTTCACCTCCACAGGTTCCTTGTGACAGCCGAGGCACATCTAATAGTTCACCTCCACAGGTTCCTTGTGACAGCCGAGGCACATCTAATAGTTCACCTCCACAGGTTCCTTGTGACAGCCGAGGCACATCTAATAGTTCACCTCCACAGGTTCCTTGTGACAGCTGAGGCACATCTAATAGTTCACTTCCACAGGTTCCTTGTGACAGCTGAGGCACATCTAATAGTTCACCTCCACAGGTTCCTTGTGACAGCCGAGGCACATCTAATAGTTCACCTCCACAGGTTCCTTGTGACAGCTGAGGCACATCTAATAGTTCACCTCCACAGGTTCCTTGACAGCAAATCAACACAGTTTCAGACAGTGATATTATTACTGTCGTATTGTGTGCCAACTCGTACTGTGTCCTCTGTCCCCAGGAGCTACAACAGGAGGAGGACAGTAAGAAGTCGGTGATGTTACTGCCACAGACAAAGATAGACACAGTGACATCCGACTCGATGTCACCAGACAGATGTCTGACATCAGCGTCAATGTCGATATCGCTGCCTGACAAGCCAGTGAACGTTGTGAAGCCAGCGACGAGTGAGCACGTGATCGTGGTGAAGCCGAAGGAGAGACTACTCAAGAACCCCTACATCAGTCTCCAGCGCATACCCGGCTACTCCACCACTGGGGCGCAGGTGGGTGACACTGACATAGGTGGCGCGAGGGGCATGCAGTTGCTGCTGCAGGCGGCTGGCCAGTTGGGACAGCTGCCCCCTAGTGGCAAGATGCAGCTGCAGCAGCGCCCGGAGGACCTGGCGGCGCAAGCGGTGCTGACAGCAGAGAGCATCACGGTGTCAATGGCACGCTACGGAGATGGAATGACGACCAACCCCCACCTAGGCATGTCCATGAGACTGCCACCCCGCTACGCCACGGCCATGGACGGGGGCGATTCAGCATTCAGTGAGCCGCACCCGGTGTCCTCCCAAATGGGGTTGTATCGAGGGGGTGGTACAGCGGAGATGGGGTTGGCTGGGCGGCGCAGTATGGTGCCGGCGGTACTGCCGGGGCTGGGGGGCGGGCAGCAGGCTATGAACAGTCCCGGGCTGGGGAGTCACCCCTCCACTCCCAGTCACCCTCTCACACCCTCACATCCTCTCACCCCAAATCACCCCATCACGCCCAATGCATGTCAGATGCAGGCCAGTCAACCCCCCACACCTAATCATCCCCTCACCCCGAGCACGTGTCAGATGCATCACAGTCAGCCACCGACACCCAATCACCCCCTTACACCCAGTCACCCTCAGACGCCGAATCACCCCCTCACCCCGAACCATTCCCTCGGCCAGAACCATCATCACGCCATGATGACACACCCTCATACCCCCAATCATAATCTAACCCCCAATCATGCTCTCACCCCGAGCCACCCTCACACCCCCAGTCACCCCCTCACGCCTAATCACCCTCACACCCCCAATCAGACGTTGACGCCCACACACAAGTACCGCTTCCAGTTCCCCCCACAGGCGCCGCTAGTCGACTCCACCCCTAACATATACCAGCAGCAACAACAGCAGCAGCAACAACAACAGCAGCAGATGATGGACATGGAACAGCAGAGGCTACAACAGCAGATGCAGCAGACCTACTGCTCCCAGCAGCTGCAGCAGCAGAGCCCTCTGTTGCAGCCCCAGAGCCCAATGCTGCAGCAGCAGCAGAGCCCAATGCTGCCCCAGTCTATGTCGATACCGCAGCAGCTGCAGACGAACCAACAGTTGCAACAGCAGCTGCAATCGCAGCAACAACATCAGTTCATGCTGCAACCACCACCGAGCTTACTGCAACAACAGCAGCATCAGCAGCAGCAAGAGCAAGCTGCAGCTGAACTCCTGCAGCAGCAAATATCTGGTGATAATCTGCAGTCGCTGCCGAATCTACAACTTGGTCCGAATGAGTCGGATCTGCAGGAAGAGCTGCATGAACTCTTGGAGCAGGAGCAACAGCAGCAGCAGCAGCAGCAACAACAACTTGAACAACAGCTCGAGCAACAACAGCAGCAGCTTGAGCAACAGCATCTGGAGCAGCAGTATCGCCAGCAGCAGGAGCTGCAGCAGGCAGCAGTGACAATGGCAGATATGATATCCCTGGACAGCGTTGACAGCCAGTTCTCGTCCAACAAGAACTCGATGTGCTTCAGTGATCAGATGCCCAAGTCTTCACTCAACACCATCGTAGACGAGCTCTTCTGTCCAATCCAGTCATCACTGTCAGTGCCGCGGGAACGCAAGCGCCGCGCCAGCGCCGATGCGGACAGATTCCTTCAGCCAAAGCGGACATTTCTCTCGCCAAGTGCCGGCTGTATGAAAGACTCCCACTGCGGTGGTGGCAAGTCCTTGCCAGTCTCACAGGCCCCAGTGTCGAGACCACAGGAAGATGACCAGATGTTCCCACGCCCGCAGTCCATCATGACAGACTCGTTCCAGCGCCCCGTCGGTGTGTCCAGGGGGCGCCACCTGTCAGGCGGTGGCAAGCCGGCGCCGGACAGTGCGGCAGTGTTGAATGGCACCGCCGTGTTCCGCAGTCCGAGTCCGGCGCGACCGAAGAAGAAGCACAGACCGGAGCCGCTGATCATTCCGCCTCATGTCAACCACTTCGGCTTCCCCAGTCGGCTGCGCTCACCACGGCTGTGGGATGGCATGCCACGCACCGCTGCTGGGGGTCGCGGCACCACCCCACCCCCCTACACCCCTCCCCCCATGTTGAGTCCAGTACGCAGTGGGTCTGGCCTCTTCTGTGCCATCAAGGGACATTGGCCGGGGACGCCCAAGTCTGCGCCTATCACACCCCGGTTGTCACTCTCTCGAAGAGGTCAGTTCTGTCATCTGTATGCTATACTGTTACTTTCCCTGTATCCTCATTAGCATTGTGTAGTATTATTGGAAGCATATTTATAATTACATATTTTTTACAGTTAGTATAATGAAAAAAGCCATTTTCTTCAGCGTTTTTACTTAAAATGAATATAACCTAAGCCAGTTTTTACATACTTTTAAAGGAAATAAAACAAGGCATTAGCTAAAATCTGTTTTCCATGTGTACACAAAATTTTACATTGTATGTAACATTTGAGAACATTAAAAAATACAGAAAAATACATTTGTAGCATAAATTCGATTTTATACCCTGTGCAGCAATTCCGGGGAAAATTTTTTATTTCCAGAGCTAGGCAATCACATGGTATTGCGTCATCACACATGACATATACTCACATCAGGCCGACCCTTTCAATGCATTCAGAGCATGTTTACAAGCATAGCTTTTGGGTCGAAATGAGCGTCAGAATGAGTTATTGTGCAATATTCTTATATAATACAAACACTAATCATCATTGAGGAACAGGCAGTTATCTTACCGTTCCACGTGAATCCAATTTTATTCAAAACAATGAATGCTTGCTGGATACAGTATATGTTTGCTATGTCTGTTTATTGGTGTAGATTATCTCCCGTGGGTTGCAATCGATATAATTATTCTGAAAACGAGCCGAACGCACGAAAGTCGGTGAAACCTCGCCGCCTTGTAGGCCCAGTCGCATTAATTGTTTTGAATCAAATTGGATTCATGTGGAACCGTAAGATAATTGCTTGTTCCTCTATGATGACTAGTGTTTGTGTTATATCGGAATATTGCACAATAACTCATTTTGATGCTCGTTTTGACCCAAAAGCTATCCTTGTAAACATGCTCTGAATGCATGGAAGGGTCGGCCTGATGTGAGTATATGTCATGTGTGACGTCACATATATAGGCATACCGAAACGTTCGCCAAAAATATGCATATCCGAAGAAGGCCAGTTGCACAGGGTATAATTTGGAATTATTAATTTATTGAATTCTTAATAATTTTTTCTTGGTGGAAAGAAAAATATACAGCAGGATGTAACATAATATGAATTCAAGCAATAGGAGTTTTAATTCCCTTTAATATAGCATATCAAATATGTATTAAACTATCTACATTATGTTGTAGTCATGAACAAATACCAGGAGACTGTAAAGCTGCATATTTCACCAACTAATATAACCAGGTTTATGATGATAAATTGACGGGTGGGAAATAATTTCATAAGCAGTAATAAAAACTAGTTCATAAACTATAAATGAAATGATATCATTCACGTGAACTTTATTTGTTCTGTCTATGTGTCCTGCCAGGAAGTCTGGACACGAGGACCATCATCCCGCCCGGAGCCACAGTCCCGGAGCCAATCACGGAGGAAGTAGAAGAAGAGGTGATAGAGCCGGAGCCAGAACCTCCGCCAGAGACGGACATACAGCCGTACGTAGTGCATTCTGGAATACATCTAATGTCTCCAGAATAAGGAAAACTGTCAATTGGGAAGAGGAATTTTGTTTTTATTTTGTGGAAAAGAACATTCTAAGATATAGCTAGGGTTGTTTAGGCAACACAGGATATGTGTCATAATATCTTATAGGTTTTGTTATAGTTACTGTTAATAATATATGTATAATCTTCCAGATTGCAATTTGATCTGCATATTTTCTTGGTTGTTTTTTTGCAAGTAGAATGAGTATATTTGAAGTTTGTTAAATGTGACAAGAGAGGCTAGTGTGATTACAGGTGACTACAGGTGACTACAGGTGACTACAGGTGACTACAGGTGATTACAGGTGATTATAGGTGATTACAGGTGATTACAGGTGACTACAGATGATTACAGGTGCCCATTAAGTCATGCCTCGTGATTCTCACAACTTCCCTTTCTTCTTCAGGCACGTCAATGTTGGGCCTCAGTTTCAAACAAACTTACCCCGATTCATTGGTAAGTCGCCCTGCCACTCACACTCAGCAACCTAGAGCAGCCAGAAGGTGTATTTGTGTCGAAATACCTCGATAGTTTTGTTTTGTCACCTTCAGTTCAGTTCAAATTCATCAAACCATTGATTTTGTATTGCTTAATCCAAAATGTGCATAGTAAGGCGTAGATGTATTCTAGAAGATGCGTAAAACATCTTCAATACCTAGTGTTAATAAATTTAATATACTGTCAGAAATGGCAGAAGATGTAATCTTATATAATACCCTGTGATTTGAAATGTTGCAATAAAATGGTGGATGTGGACGTGTGGCAAACTGTGGTTATAATATAAGGGTTTGGGTTTTTTTTGGTTGATGTGCCACTTGTTTTGGTATTAGAATGTGTGGTACGGTAGGTGACATCATCAGTTTGTGTGTAGTTTGTGTCAATGACATTGTCATTTGTTGTGTGGTTTCAGGAAACAAGAAGAAAGCTGTTGATATTCCCGTGAAGGAAGCCATTATGTGGAATCCAGACATCGTGAATGATTTAACAGAGGAGGAAGGTTAGTCTTTGTAATAAGTTTAACTAACTCGGCTGTGTCTACATATGCTGGGGTTGGGGGTGTCCATAGTGAACACCTGTCTGTAACAGACAACTGTCTGCAGCAGACACCTGTACACCTGTCTGTAACAGACAACTGTCTGCAGCAGACACCTGTACACCTGTCTGTAACAGACAACTGTCTGCAGCAGACACCTGTACACCTGTCTGCATTGGACACATTTGGAAGTCGGGAATTATTTGCTATTAATTTGCTTCTTTTGTAACTGTCCATAGCAGCAGCTAGTTGCCTGTGTCTTCCAGAAGAGACACTAAAATCTCTTGGTCCCTTCTATCTGGTGTCTTTGCCGTGGGAAGTAAAAGATGCCACAACCAGTCGTGAATTGACATAGTGGTGGACCACTAGTTTATGCACCCTGTGGTCAGAGCTGCTGCCCGGTTAGGTGTCTGACAGGCACCAAGCAGGCAGTGTATGTGATAGCAGTGTCATTCCAAACTCCCAGCAGGGCTTTGTAGCAGTATATAGATGGTTATGTATTGATAATCCTAGGGTTCAAACAGGGTCACCGGTCACTGTGTAAACACGTGCCTTGGCTTATAAGGTGGCTTCAGGTAGCCTTTCTTTCATCTAATGAGTGGCAGTCTAATTCTCCATAGTCAGAGGTGCCAAGTAGTATTGCACAATAAGCTGTGGATCTACCACTTGTCATAATGTGATGGTGGTGTATTAGGTTCTGATGCCACGAACCTCGTACTGCAGCCACTAGGGGGAGTGTGGCGGGAAGGGAATCCCTCCATGGCCAGATAATTGTTTAATTTTTGGTATATTTATTTATTTTGGTGGATTTTTATGTGAAATGTTGATTAGGCAGTATAGTTGAATTCAAAAAGTAATTATTTATGTTTTGAAATTCACCATGTTTATGAAGATTTAAAATCGAGTGGTTGTGGTTTTTCACAGCATTAAAAGGAAACACATTTATTAGACCTGTCTAACAAAACAAGCAAACTTGAATTCTGTACATTCAAGCAAGAGTGCCTTGTTACAATAAGTAATCATTCTAGGGAGTATTTCATCCAGCCGACCTGTCGCCAGCATTGTACAGCGTAACAGATTGTTACTTGGATGATTAGTCAGTGTGCAGGTGCTTGTGTCTAGGCTGATTTATGTCTCATGAGCCAGGCTGATGTCACCTAACATCATTAGGACAGTTAGCGCTGTGATCAGTGGTCATCCTGTCTTGTCACACGTGTTTCTATAAACACTTCCACCTGATAGAGATCTGGAACTCAGTGATGTTGGTCTTGTAACCAGGAGATAGTGGGCTTGTTGGTTGTGTATTTCACCAGGAGATAGTGGATTAGTTGGTTGCATTGTGACCACAAAATAATGGGTTTGTTGGTTGTCTTGTGACCACGAGATAATGGGTTTGTTGGTTGTCTTATGACCAGGAGATAGTGGATTTGTTGGTTGTCTTGTGACCAGGAGATAGTGGGTTTGTTGGTTGTCTTGTGACCAGGAGATAGTGGGTTTGTTGGTTGCATTGTGACCACGAAATAGTGGGTTTGTTGGTTATCTATTGACCAGGTGATGGTGGGTTGGTTGGTTGTCTTGTGACCAGGATATGGTGGGTTTGTTGGTTGCATTGTGACCAGGAGATAGTGGGTTTGTTGGTTGTCTTGTGACCAGGAGATAGTGGGTTTGTTGGTTGTATTGTGACCAGAAGATACTGGGTTTGTTGGTTGTGTTGTGACCAGGAGATACTGGGTTTGTTGGTTGTCTTGTGACCAGGAGATAGTGGGCTGTTGGTTGTCTTGTGACCAGGAGATAGTGGATTTGTTGGTTGTCTTGTGACCAGGAGATAATGGGTTTGTTGGTTGTGTTGTGACCAGAAGATACTGGGTTTGTTGGTTGTCTTGTGAGAAGTTGTCTCAGAGCACTTTACACTTTACTTCCTGGCCGACCTGTTCAATCGAACACCATCTCAAGTTCTCTGGGATGCATGTAGCCCCGCTGCAATTTATGTGCGAAGACTATTCGTACACAAATATCCACCACTGTCTATAGCCAGGTACTCATTCATAAAGCTGAATCTATGTAGAGTAAACAAACTTGCCCAAGGTTTGACACCGCCGCATAGGATTCGCGTTCTCTTAGTCGAGAGTCCGGAGCTCTTATCTACTGCGCTCCACACCTAGCATCTGGCCAAAGGAAGCTGAGGGCCAAGCCAACAGCTCAGCTTGGCCAGGCTGCTAAACTGACTGCAGATTGAAAGAGCTAGATGTGCCTTGTTTCTGCCTCACACACCAGTGAGCACAAAGAAAATGAAGTGAGTAATTGGACGTTGGTAATAATTGTGTTTACTTTGGTTGGTTGCAGTGTTGTTCTACCAGGACTTTGCGTGCTGCGCGGCCATCCCGGGCAATGGAACAAACAAGGAGTTTGCCCTGCATCTCCTTCACCTGTGTAATGGCGACGTCAAGGTAACATTGACCTTGTCTAGATGCGGTCTCATGTCAACAATGGCTGTAGACCACACTGTCCGTGTCTGTGTAGGCCACAGTGTCAGAAACTAGTGGTTTCACGTGTTTAACCTCTCTGGTGTATCAAGTGTTGATATACACACAGACAAACATACACACATGCACGCACGCACGCACGCACGCACGCACGCACGCACGCACGCACGCACGCACGCACGCACGCACGCACGCACGCACGCACATGCACACAAGCACACACAGGCAAACACACGCATATGCACATGCAAACACACACATATACACACACACAAACACGCACACGCAAACACAGGCATGCACACGCAAACACACACACACACACACACACACACACACACACACACACACACACACACACACACACACACACACACACACACACACACACACACACACACACAAACACACACTACATCTGCATGATGGCACGTACAGAAAAATTAATCTGTAACCAATTTGGCAGCAGAAATACTGGTAGACAAGACATCTTGTATGAAGGTAGTCTTCAATGTTGTGTGTATCCAGCCATGTGAATCAATGAACAGTTGTGAGTGTTTCACATTTGTGCCACCAGGAGGCGATGTTGAAGCTGATGAAAGGGGAGAAGCACCTTGGCCGTGCTCGGTCACTGCTCTCTTATGACTACCTCGGTAGGTGCAGCGATTGTTCTAGGGAGGTAGAGAGCGTTAAAGGAACGTTACCTCATTTCTACGTTCTTGCATCACATACATTAGTTCACAAAAACTTAACACACATCAGTTTATGCGTAAATTCGCATACGTCAGTTCACATACGTTAGTTCGCATACGTCGGTTCGCATACGTCGGTTCGCATACGTCGGTTCGCATACGTCGGTTCGCATACGTCGGTTCGCATACGTCGGTTCGCATACGTCGGTTCGCAGACGTCGGTTCGCATACGTCGATACGTCAGTTCGCGTACGTCAGTTCGCATACGTCAGTTCGCATATGTCAGTTTGCATACATCACAACTAATATAAGATTTTTTTTATGTTTCTTATTTCTTATATACATGTACAATGAGTTGATTGATAAGATTTACCACTGAGAAAACATCCTAAGATATTTCCATCAATGAAAATAATAAAAGAATATCTTGTACTTTTATTACCCTAAAATTTGAGATCGTGTAAGAGGAAGCACAGTATTATTCTGAAAGGCATCATGAAATATGTACATCAAAATTGATGACACACGAGGATGTTTTCAGTTTGTTGGCTGTAGTTATTGACGGTTCACTGTTGCGCTGTTCGTTTTACAGAGGTGATGAGTTGGTCGACGGAGGAAGTGGACGCTTACCAGAGCGCCATGTTCAAATACAACAAGGACTTCTTCCTTATAGCGGCTGAGGTGGGTTATCACAGTTCCTTCGTCCACGTCAACACATGGTTCCTTCCTCCACGTCAACACAAGGTTCCTTCCTCCACGTCCACACATGGTTCCTTCATCCACGTCAACACATGGTTCCTTCCTACACGTCCACACATGGTTCCTTCCTACACGTCCACACATGGTTCCTTCCTCCACGTCCACACATGGTTCCTTCCTCCACGTCAACACATGGTTCCTTCCTCCACGTCAACACATGGTTCCTTCCTCCACGTCAACACATGGTTCCTTCCTCCACGTCCACACATGGTTCCTTCCTCCACGTCAACACATGGTTCCTTCCTCCACGTCCACACATGGTTCCTTCCTCCACGTCAACACATGGTTCCTTCCTCCACGTCCAAACATGGTTCCTTCCTCCACGTCCACACATGGTTCCTTCCTCCACGTCCACACATGGTTCCTTCCTCCACGTCAACACATGGTTCCTTCCTCCACGTCAACACATGGTTCCTTCCTCCACGTCCACACATGGTTCCTTCCTCCACGTCCACACATGGTTCCTTCCTCCACGTCCACACATGGTTCCTTCCTCCACGTCAACACATGGTTCCTTCCTCCACGTCAACACATGGTTCCTTCCTCCACGTCCACACATGGTTCCTTCCTCCACGTCAACACATGGTTCCTTCCTCCACGTCAACACATGGTTCCTTCCTCCACGTCAACACATGGTTCTTTCCTCCACGTCCACACATGGTTCCTTCCTCCACGTCCACACATGGTTCCTTCCTCCACGTCAACACATGGTTCCTTCCTCCACGTCAACACATACAAAGAAACCTACCATTTTAAATACGGTACATTTGAAGTTTCTCTTCTCATACCAAAAGGCGGGGCACAGTGGATAGAACATCAGACTCTCAACCGAGAGAACCACTCTATGTTACTCCAGTTCACTCGGCTGTATGAATGAATACCTGGCCATTGACAGTGATGGATATTTGTGTACAGTCGCACCTCGTCTACGAAATGAATCCGCATTATAAAGTGCTCGCCCGGAGAAACATCGTGCTGCTAATTTGTTGATTTTTCACATCAAGAAACACCCCAAATACGTTCTAACTATCTGAACTAGTATAATAACCTTATTTATTAATACTGTCAGGCATTTTGTCAAAATATTGATGCAGAAACTTGAAATAATCCGGAAGTAAACTTTTGCCATTTTGTTTTCGACTTTTGCTTTGTAGGGCTGATGATGCTACATTTGAAACCATGGTTCTGATTCACTGAATTAAGTCAGCCCACTTATGTCATTTTTGGCAGATCGGCCAATGACAGAGCTTTCCATTGATACCACATGTGCGGGGGTCTAGACTTTATGAATGGATGCGTAAATTCAGTATGCAGGACATAGTAAAATCACCAAAATGTGGGCGTCAACTGCATCACATGTTTTGTAAGCCAGAATGTGAGTTGCTATCATTGAATCTGCTCATGAATAAATATACATGATCCAAGTGTTCGCGTGTCAGTTGCGCATGAAGGAAATTAAAATTGTTACAACAAAGGCAGGTACGGTTGGGCCAAATTTTGGCCCGAGACATTCCGAGGGTTAAAGGTAAGCGTTCAGTGTTTGTGATTGTAGGTTGGCACGAAGTCGGTGAAGGAGTGTGTCCAGTTCTACTACCTGTGGAAGAAGGTCTGTGCAGACGAGTACAAACGACTGCGAATTGTTCGCCGCCGTCGCCGCGAACAGGACGAACTCTACAACCTGCGGTCGAAGGCTGCACTGCCTCATGGTGATGACGATGGCAGCATGGCGACCGAGTCGAGGCCTGACATCGGAGGTGGTGGCAATGATCTCTTCACGGCGCCCTCGCTGCAGTTTGAGGTAAATGTCTGTGCTTCATTAGTAGAGTAGTATTTGTGAAACACGGCTCTTCTTGGGTGAACATGTTCAAACTGAATATGTCTTTCTCCTAATGTGTTACATGGCTAGTAGCAGTCTCATGATATTTCTTGTAGTATGTAATTAGCTGCTGCTGCTACTACTGTTTTCTACCATGTTTATATGTTTGTTTAAGCAGATGATGTGATTTGTCTGAAGATAAATACGTCTTAAACTATTATACACATATGCAGTTCGAAACAAATAATCTTGTATGAAGGTTTAGAGACTTGCCTACCTGAGATTTACTTAACTATGATTCAGACATTTGCTTGTGAAATTTACCATCATGTTATTCTTACTGGAGATGATGACAAAAGAACTTGTACTTTTATTAAGGTATTATATAGCATCAGACGCAGGGAAAGTGTAGTTGAGATCTTATTACTCAAATTGAGCAGTCTTTAGACCTCGTGTGACAGTCGGGAAGTTTTGTAAAACTTGTATTGTTCTTGTTGGCAGGGTGACGATAAGACTAATGACGTCGTCACGGCTTTCTCATGCAATCACCCAGGATGTGACGCGGTAAGTACTAGACGGACTGTCACCAGTTACTAGGTCAAACATACTGGTGACATCTTCATTTGGAGAAACAGTGGACAATGAATGATACCAACAATATGGTGCCACAGAGTTATGTAGTTTTTAACTTGTTACTAACAGAAATCATGCTCAGGTCTAGATTTCTAGCATTTTAATTTGGTATTTTATATATATTAAATTCTCTTAGCGTAAGTATAATTTTTAAATGTTGGCCTGTGTCAAAATGATTGTTGGAGCAGTGAGACTGATTTAGTGGTAGAGAGTCACATATGTTGATACAAAAGATACTCATTGCGTGTTTTCCAGACATGCAGTTAAGATGAGTCAAACAAAGGCTCAGTTGCAATTTAACACGACCGTTTGAATTTAAGTACATGTATTGGTAAAACATCAGAATTCAACTTCTGTGTCAGTGTTGCTTATTTTCCTAGCATGTTTATGTTTTGAAGTTTTCTGTACAGTGCAGTGCACTAAATAAGAGTTCTGCCTACAGATATTCAGTTCAAAGCACACGCTGAAGGAACACATGAAGCTGCATGCGGCGGCAGTGAAAAGTCACTATGATGTGAAAACGCACCATACGAGTCAGCATGGCAAAGACCACTCATACAATGACAAGTATCCAGAGGAGTTCCCGTGTCGACTCTGTGGCAGGTCGGTGTCACACTTATGTTTCCGCTTCTTTTTAAGGATAAAAGACTAAATGTGATCGACTGGAATTATTTTAGTTGGTAGTTTACTATTGTAAAACTATGGTATGTGTTTTGGCAAGGTGTTGAACTTGGTGATTTAAACCTGAGGTTAAGGGAAGGTGTTTATGTTGACAGGGAATTGTATCTATCGCGATTGACAATAGTCTTTAAATATATTGTATTTAGACAAACAAAGGTATATCTGGTTTACGTTGATTTCATTGAGTAGTTCTACGCTCGTGTCACAAATGTCTGTTATAAACTGTCTTGGTGTAGTCGATGGCTATCTCTTCACAGTGTGTGTAGCAGTGTATGGTGATGTCGAAGTAGTGAACTGTGTTAATGTCATGGCTGCTTCCACATTTCGTTTAGCACATTGCAAATCAGGTTTCGTTTACACAGTTAAATAAAGTAATGCATACTTAAATTTTTTTTGAAAATATTAACTTTGGTTGTTATTTTGGGTAACTTGCAAAAGTGTGAATAGCCGTGGGTTATAGCAAGAACAGATCAGTGAGTGAAAAATATAACTCAAAACATGTCCAAAAATAATGAATTTACCAGTTACTGGCACCTTTATGGCTTGTTTGATTCTGACGATCTTGGTATCATTTGAAAGATAGGACTTTCTGTTATTCTGGCATACAAATGGTTTCACAATAGTAAGTCGTAAAATAACCTATAAACGGACGTACAATTGTGTCATTTTCAGTGTTTTAGACACTGCCGAACAATGTTAGATTGTTGACTCAGTTCACCCATCTACCAATTGACCCACTACTTTCAAACATTCTTGACGTCACAGAATGCCAGTTTCTCCAGCATCTGCAAACAGACTTGTTTACCAAATAAAACTTAATTTAATAGCGTGTCTGGTGATTTAGTCAAAACTAAATTGAATATTTGCACAACTGAGTGGGCATGTCACAGTCAATAGTAGATAGGTGAGATTTTTCTAATGCGATTATTTGTGAAACGTTGGATTACAGAAACATCTTTAAGGATGGTTATATGAGGGAATGTAGTTGGTGTTAGATGTGCGGTGTATGTTGCAGGGTATTTCTAAAGGTGAAGAGTCGAAATGCACACATGAAGAGTCATCGTCAGGTGGAGAACACACATTCTCATGCGCACTGCTGAGAATATGACTGGTCAATTGTGGCCGGACACATGCGGCCAGACAGACTGTGACATTGGCAGCTGGGTCAGTCCCCATAGAGTGACCACTCTGTGACACATCTCGCATGGTGGTGTCATCATATCGAGAGCATCGGGTGACGTCGACACAGTTCTGTGTGTCGAGTGTCGAGATGCCCGTGTGCTCTGACGTTAATGAACTCGATGTAGTAAGTCGACTGCATACCTAGGCCATATCAGATAGTAGGGGTGAATTCTGCTGTACATAATTGTTAAACAGAATGACAAATATTCACAATCTGTAAATAATAATAATATATACGCATATATGTATATATATATGTATACTCAGCGTATGACCTATACTCATAGCTTTTGTACAAGACTCTCGACGGCAACTCTGCAAGTCAGGAGTACATGAACGATGAATCTTAATCTTGAGTTGCGGCACATATTTTGTAAGGGCATATTTTTAAATACTTACAGAGAAGTTCCGGATGTATGTTCAGTGGTTATATAAATGATGTTGCTATGGCAATGTCCATGAGGTAACAAAGTACTCTATGTTTACCTCTGTCGTGTATGTTTTGTTTGTGTCTTGTCAATTGTGTTGAGTTTTTGTCGTGGTAATGAATCTCTATATTGTTTCTTCAGGATGTTGATATTTGAGTAATCTCTGACTACATAAAACTTGTACTTGCCGGAAGTTCATGTTTCCACTGGCATGTTCATTATGCCATGAGCCGTATCTAATGGTGACAAATGTATTCTGTGTTTTGCATATAAGCACGGCGTGGGTACAGTTGAATTTTCCTAGAAAAGGTTATTTTTTTTAAAAACATTTATACACAATTGACAGAAAGATATTGTGGAAATGCCGTATTTACACTAAAGTAAGAAATGTGTTCACAAAATGTTCTTCCATGTGAATGTTCATTTGTGACTAATTGAGAGTGTTGAGTTGCTGGATAAATATTTATTTTTCGTATTGCATTATTTTTAAGGCAATACGGTTCTTTATGAGAATCCAGTGGAAGCATGGGATATCGGGTGGAAGCATGGGATATCAGGTGGAACTATGGGATATCAAGTGGAAGCATGGGATATCAGGTGGAAGCATGGGATATCAGGTGGAAGCGTGGGATACCAGGTGCTTGGAAAGAGAATCGAATGCTGCAATATTATGTGTGAAAAGTTGTTGTGTGTACAGTTCAAATGTTGGTGTTTTGTGTTTTCTACTCGTGAGCGATGCATGCAGAAAGAAGCATAATATATATATATCCTTTGGATACACGTTTCATGTTCTGCAGAAGTGTGCAGTGTGTGTGTTGACGATGCATTGTTTGGCACATGGCGTCACTGACACGTGTGTAGCTTTTGATGTAACTGCTGCTGTTGTGTCATCACTGGATGTTATTTGTTGAGTTTCTTGTTTCCCGCTGTTAGGTGCTTGTCTGTGTTTGTTACTGTCACTGCTGCTAAGCAGTTATCCTGGGTGTGTTTGGGTGAAACATGTTTTCAATGGCAGCCAGTAGTCCGCTTACATTTTTCCAAATCAGATTAACCATGACTTGTTCATGTGGTGCTGGTCACCGATTGACCACTGTTTAGGGTCCCTTGGAGTTTACACAGAGCAAGTCACAATTCTGACAACAACAACATTAGCTATGCTGATTGGTCTATTGCAAGTTTACACAGCTGGTTCGGGTAGGGCGTTATGTGATACCATGTCACTTGACAGATTAGGATGAACATCACTGATGTAAACTGGCCTATGGTCACTTCTCATTGCAACAGAATGACGTTATTTTAAGATATCCAACTGAACCATAAAGTTGGTGAAAGTCGTGTTGTTTTCACAGTAAAGTTGGAATTTTCAAATTTTCATTATTTGTAATGTGGGTAATATAGAATCTTTTGATTACTGTTACGGTGTATCCAGGACGGAACTCGACTAAACTGCAGGTGCTTTTACAGTGGTGACATATTGATTTTTGTGCAAATTGCATATTTCTTGGTGAGTCTGTGATATGACCAGAGCCACTGTTCTGTGCTGCAGATACGGGCACTGTAGAGTTGGGCTGTGTAGAGTCGGGCTCAGTAAAGTCGAGTTCGGTAGAGTTGGGCTGTGTAAAGTCGGGCTTCGTAGAGTCGGGCAACTGTGCATTAACAACTGATATGTTTAACAAGGAGCAAGGCTTGTAATCAGGGTTTAAATTGTATAGTTCTTTGTGTGCGCGAAAACCTTCTGTTGCATTCTCTCTGTTAGTGTTTGTTACTGTGTTTGGTTTTGAATGTGAAGTATGCTTGTGCTTCCTATCGATTTATAGCTTATCAAGTAATAAAATTGTTATTAATTATGAATTGCCAGGAAAGTGAATTGGCTACTGAAATTATTTTTAATCTTCCAGCCGGTCTGAGATCAAATATTCACCCCTGTGAAATATTCATATGATGTGCGAATAACGATGCCAATTCAGGACATCACCAATGAAGCATTTATTTAATTTTTTTATTAAAAAACCATTTAGCGTGTTTGCAAATTGCATTGCTTGTGTGCCTGCTTGGAAACGTGCCATTTATCAATCAGAAACAGTTTCCTCATGCAGTGTTTCATTTGGGTCGTATGCAGACCGTTGTTTCCACAATTGTGATGCTAGTGTAAGTTATAAAACAGCACATCCAAATGTATTTATTGCTGTAACTGTCGCTCCATTATAGCTACAGTACATTTTATTGTACGTAATTTTATTTACATAATTTTCAGTGTCGTTACACAAAATGACAATTGCAAAATTATTTGATGGGCAAATGTGTACTTTGCTGTTGCATTTAGCCAAATCAAGACCGACTCTAGTTTGCTTGGTATCCTGTCGCATTGTTATAGAGCTTAGTTGGTGCCATAATAGTTACATAATATATAATTGTACATAATAATTATGATGTGAATTTTTTTTATATACTATGTTATTAAATCGATATCGTATTAATTGTGTTATTAATAAGGCCTATGTTGTTGTGCGTTGCCTTTTAAGCTTCATCTTAATGTCTGTATATCAACCTGTCTTGTCGCTCTGTACTTGTATGTTGTGTAATTGACCTGCCTCACTGGTAAACATGGACGATTATGATATCAATTATAATATTTATATCATGCATTTGATGACACATGTGAGAGAGTTATTTTAGGGAATTTGTTCATAAACAGCAAATGCTGATAGTAATTATGACACAGGTATATTTTCTGACAGTTGTATAAAACATTCACTAACGTCATGTGCATAATTTAGTGTAAAACTAATAAGGGGTTTATGGGATGGGACGCAAGATCCTGTGTCCTATACGCATAGAAACAGTACCAGGATGCGTACAAAGTAATCGTTGCATCCCACGGGACACGTGCGTATCAGTGACATATAACAAATATATATATTGAATATGAATGCCTTTAATTTGGTAGTTTATTACCGAATCAGTTTGTTTGATACTTTTTTCACGAGTCCTTCCAAGTAATCATTCTCGTAGGCGTGTTTCCCCGATTCCAACTAGAAACCCAAATAACACTCCTGTTTGCGTCAATGTGACATTTACATGCAAGCTGCATCTAGCAGACTAGAACGCCCTCTCATCAGTGAGGAAGGCTGCTTCCAAAACCACATTTTCAAGGGAAAACATCAACAAATAAAACAGTATACTGTAACAAGGCACGTTATTTTGTTAAGTTTTTGTTAGTATCAAACTAATAATAATAATAACCGGGTTTACATGGGTTGTCTAAGTTGTGATATTTAGAAAACAATACAATTAAAAAAGAGCAATAAGTGGGACCCTTGCTACAGGCTTGGGACCCCCTCAAAAGAAGGCTGGGGTCCTGAGGACCAGGTAAACTCCTGCTAATAATTTGTAGTTAAGAAGCCAGGTTTTGCACAGCCGCTGTGGCTTTGATGCCATTGTTCTGCCACAAACACTAGCTGTGCTTGTAATTTATTACATCACTTTGTTGTAAACATTATTGTAATGATTTTGTAAATTGGTTCTGCTACACATGCACACATCGTGGAATATATTACAAAATAAAATGCTCAGTTACTGTGAATTGCATTCCTTGCGTGTGTGCATGTATGGGTTAGTGTGTGTGTGCGCGTGCGCGTGCGCGTGCATGTTTTCTGCATGTGTGCTTACATGCAAAATACCTACCCTGTCCCTCGCACCTATCACAGGGCTAATGACTACCAGACTATAAACTGTGGTGGATACTTGTGTACAAATAGTCTTCTCCATTAATTGTAGCATGACTTAATACTTTCCATAGAAGTCGAGGTGGTGTTCAAATGAACAGGTCTGCCAGGGATGGAGTGTACCTTGAGCAGTCTTATAGACCTGGCACTGCTCTGTATAAGAACAAACCTTTATCTAGCATGGTGTCCAGTCCGTAGGTGCTGTATATTTGATCCTTTACAGACCTATTCATTCAAACACCATCCTGACTTCTCTGGGAAGTATTTAACTATTCGTACACCAGCACACCACACGAATTACAGACACAAACGAAGCACTCTATCAGAAACACACTTTTATTACATCAACGACATCACATTCATCAATATTCGTTGTCAACAGAGTAAACTTAACGTATGATTTCTCAAGGACTAAACTCTACACTGAATCTCACAAATTTGCTTGGTTAAATACAGTGTATGAAACAGTGTGAAACCGCTTGGTTCAGAATGCTGGCATACTTTGGTGACAATCCAACATGCTGGAATGACGGAAATACAAACAGACCAGCAGACACAATAATAACTGACATATTCTCCTGTTGTTTTATCGCTGCTCCAGCATCCACACATACATTATGTTCTATGTATCAATGGCATCAAACTAATGTGAGGTTTTTGATGTGTGTGTGTGTGTGTGTGTGTGTGTGTGTGTGTGTGTGTGTGTGTGTGTGTGTGTGTGTGTGTGTGTGTGTGTGTGTGTGTGTGTGTGTGTGTGTGTGTGTGTGTGTGTGTGTGTATGTGTCTGTGTGATGAGACCTCTGCTTGCATTGATACCCATAGATCTACTGGTAGCAACTGTACAAGGTCAAGATGACCACCACCGAGTGTCCAATTACAGCCACTGTCCGCAGGTATCATCCTTCATCCTCCTCTTCTTGCCGGATGACCGGTACCCCTGGGGGAGAGAGGGTAGCTTATGACTACAGACCGTCCAGCAGCAGTGATATTGACAATCTGACAGCAAACACGGCTCAGGCGGAGGTTAATGAGACATTTTAAGAACAATCTTAAATTAAACTGATAACCAAATACGTTCTATATGAATTCTTCATCAACTTGCAAACATGTTCTCAGTAAACTACTGGTGTGATATTGTTGCAGATGGGCCCAACAGTGCCTTTTCTTTCACTTTAATATAGTTTGTTTTTGTAGTTAACTTTGGATAGACATGGCAAGTTCACAACCTACTCGTTATGTCGGCAATAATGCAAAGAAATTACATTTTTATCCATTCATTAGTGTAAATAACATTCTATTCTGATCATATGTTGAAGTTCAAACAAATCACATTTTATTAAAGATTAAAGATCAAACAAAGTAAAGTAGCGTTGACTGACCGTCAAGTTTTGAGAGTTTCTTGAGCTTGTTTGAGACCAGGTCCCTCCAGTCCCCCTCCGATGTGTGCTTCTCCTCCAAGGGGTTCCCTGTTGCACACAAGGAATGAGAACACTACATACAAAAGTGGACTGGACATTATGAAATATAGTGTTCATGGCTCCAAGATTCCATTAGACAGCAGGAAATAAACTTACTTTGGAGCAAATATTGAACTATCACACTACCTGTGATAACAACAGTAGCCACACCTACATCGGTGAAACCAAAAGACCACTCAGCCAGAGGGTCAAGGAACCTACAAACCTGGATAAGCCGGAGTGGGAGATCATTATCCGGCCACAGGCCACTCGGTGTCCATGGACAACACAAGGTCTTGGCCCGAGAACAGAACTGGTATAAGAAGAAAGTAAAGGAAGCTTTCTACATCAGACAGAGAGCCCCACCATGAACAGAGATCAGGGGTACCACCTGCCCGCCATCTACAACCAGATCATTCCGCCAAAATCTGAGCCATGTCACATCATCATTACATGAACAAGATCCGCTGTAGACATCACACATGTTTCAACAGGTCATTACTTGCTGTCTAATGGACTGGACATGTACTTAGAAAGAAGACAGTCCCTACCTGACAGACAGACATGTACATCAGAAAGGAAACAGAAAGTGAGTCACCCAAAGACAATTTGACTAGGGACTTTGGATAGAGATGGCAACAACCTGGGTCGAAGCCTGCACTGGTGCCTACTGAGTGGCCAGAGATCAAAGAAACGGAGAAGGAGCACCAGTGTATCAAGGGCCACGATGCAGGTAAGACAGGTAATACTAAATCAAAATAGGTTATCATAATAATATTAGAAACATTATTTTGTTGAGCCATGTTGATTAGCTCTTTGAAAATGATTTGTTTTGAACATATAATTGAACAGACTTTATACCTAGTGTACAGTGTATTTTTAAAGTACTAATGCCCACTTTGATCGATACATTGTACAAATAAAATTATACAAAAAGAGCTAAAACAAATTGTAGAGTCGGCCACAATGAAAATACACACATATTATATATTTAAAATGTTTTTAAAGTTACAAACTTAAGAAGAATACTCACCAACAAACAGCAATTCTAACAGAGACGGCAGATCCGCCTACAGCAATAAATGAATAACATGAATCGTACAATAAATGAATAACATGAAACGTACAATAAATGAATAACATGAATCGTACAATAAATGAATAACATGAAACCAACATTACCAAATCATGCATAGACATAAATATTATGATAGAATCTAAATGTAATATCTGAAACATTGACGTGACAACAGAAGATAACCCAGAGGATGTAGGTGATTGTACTCTGATCTATTTGCATTGATTTGTGTTGGTCTTACTACTTATATGCCTACGGAACTTTCCTTATATTAAAGGAAATAAAAACAAGGCATTAGCTAAAATTCTTTTTCCATATGTACACAAAAGTTTAATATTGTATGTAACATTTGAGAACATAAAAAAAATATAGAAAAATACACTTGTAACATAAATTCGATTTTAAGCCTGACTGTGTAGCGATTTCCATGGAAAATTTAAATTAAATGAGCTAGGTGATCACGTGGTATCATGGCGTCACATATGACCTATACTCGCATCAGGCTGACCCTTTCCATGCATTCAGAGCATATTTACAAGGGTAGCTTTTGAACTGAAATGTACAATATTCGGACGTAATACAAACACTAGTTATCATAGAGGAACAAGCAGTTATCTTACGGTTCCATATGAATTCAATTTTATTCAAAACATTGAATGTCAATGGGTCTACAAGTCGACCAGGTTTCAGCTTTCGCCGAGATTCAGCTCGTTTTCAGAATAATTATATCGATTGCAACCCATGGGAGATAATCTACACCAATAAATATACATAGCAAACAGAAAGTAACGTGTATAATATCATATCACTAGAATATCGATATATGAAGGAGGCATTGTACAATTTATCATAACAACTTAAATCAGTCAGTGAATTGCCGTCGATGTCGCTAGCTCAGTTGGTAGACACGTTGGTTTCTTGTCATTTATTTTATAATCCGGCTACACTGGTTCAATCCTGACACCAAACCATTGATTTCTTGACACTTTTTTGTTTATGTTTTCACACCCAAATAATTGTTATACTATGATGCATTGTTTGTAAATATTTTAAAAAATTTCTGTAATAATTATTTATTTGTCACAAAATTATAATTATAACTTGTAATTTTTTAATTATAATTTGTAATTATAACGATGTTAACATTTTTTATTTATCCAGACAAATATAATGTAATGGATATATAATTTATTAATTGTATATATAATTATATTGTAATTATATCTGTGAAACCAAATTGTGATCTGTCTGAATAAATAAAATTTAGAAACATCGTTATATATAATTACCATACGTCACATCTCAGCACCCCGAAAAGCGCGCCAAAAATATGCATATTCAAAAATGACCGGCTCCACAGCATACAATGTGGAATTTCTAATTCACTGAATTTTTTTTGATTTTTTTGGCTTGGTGGACATGGAAATAGATAGCAGGATGTAATATAATATGAATTCAAGCAATAGGTGTTTTTATTCCCTTTAAGGACTGAGTGTGAAATAAACTTATATAGTTATTTATTAGTTTATTTGACTTGCTGACGTTATCATCATCATTATTATTTTAAATCTCAATCATATTTGTCTTCATGGAAATTTGCCAGAAGGTCCTTAGTCATAGACCTAGACAGTTCAGTTTTGTATAGCACTAACAAGGAAATAAAACACAAGTAAACTATAGCCAAAATGCCTTACGATGTGTCAAACCAAAACAGTTCCTAACAAAACCATGGCAAACAAACTAGGTAACAGAGGATGTTCCCTAAGATTAGATTGTAAAATATAAAGAGGGTAACATACCAGTTTGCTGAACTCTGCCCAATCTTTCACAGCATTATTGGATGCGTATAGCACCTGGCAGGAAACAAAAAACAAACATAGAATACGTTGTCAACTTGTCATATGGTGGAAATGTGTATCGTGTACTGGTCCACAAGTTCCTATAATCCAACATTTTTATTTTTAAGATATAAGTTAATAAAAAAAACGATATTTCGTAACGAGTATGACCCTTTAACTTCTCAGGTTCTCTTGTACAATTTGTATCACATACAATCACATGCATGCAGTAATTATGTAAACACTGAAAGTGTGCATGTGCACGTGTTGTATGGCGTTACCATAGAAGCACCCCCTTCTATTGTGTCGTGAGCAGTGATGTGCTATATGATCTGGCATACTTTGAGTTTCTTGAGGACGTTGATTCCCTTCAGTTTCTCAATCAAGTTGTATGATATCCAGAGCTCTTCCAGCGTGTCCCCCACTGCCTCCTGTAAACAACCACACACTGTCTCCTGTAAACAACCACACACTGTCTCCTGTAAACAACCACACACTGTCTCCTGAAAACACAACCACACACTGCCTCCTGTAAACACAACCACACACTGCCTCCTGTAAACAACCACACACTGTCTCCTGTAAACAACCACACACTGCCTCCTGTAAACACAACCACACACTGTCTCCTGTAAACAACCACACACTGTCTCCTGTAAACAACCACACACTGTCTCCTGAAAACACAACCACACACTGCCTCCTGTAAACAACCACACACTGCCTCCTGTACACACAACCACACACTGTCTCCTGTAAACAACCACACACTGTCTCCTGAAAACACAACCACACACTGCCTCCTGTAAACAACCACACACTGCCTCCTGTACACACAACCACACACTGTCTCCTGTAAACACAACCACACACTGTCTCCTGTAAACAACCACACACTGTCTCCTGTAAACAACCACACACTGCCTCCTGTAAACACAACCACACACTGTCTCCTGTAAACAACCACACACTGTCTCCTGTAAACAACCACACACTGTCTCCTGAAAACACAACCACACACTGCCTCCTGTAAACAACCACACACTGCCTCCTGTACACACAACCACACAATGTCTCCTGTACACACAACCACACAATGTCTCCTGTAAACACAACCACACACTGTCTCCTGTAAACACAACCACACACTGTCTCCTGTAAACACAACCACACACTGTCTCCTGTAAACACAACCACACACTGTCTCCTGTAAACACAACCACACACTGTCTCCTGTAAACACAACCACACACTGTCTCCTGTAAACAACCACACACTGCCTCCTGTAAACAACCACACACTGCCTCCTGTAAACACAACAACACACTGTCTCCTGAAAACACAACCACACACTGTCTCCTGTAAACAACCACACACTGCCTCCTGTACACACAACCACACACTGTCTCCTGTAAACACAACCACACACTGTCTCCTGTAAACACAACCACACACTGTCTCCTGTAAACACAACCACACACTGTCTCCTGTAAACACAACCACACACTGTCTCCTGTAAACAACCACACACTGTCTCCTGTAAACAACCACACACTGTCTCCTGTAAACACAACCACACACTGCCTCCTGTACACACAACCACACACTGCCTCCTGTAAACACAACCACACACTGCATCCTGTAAACACAACCAAACACTGTCTCCTGTAAACAACCACACACTGTCTCCTGTAAACAACCACACACTGTCTCCTGTAAACAACCACACACTGTCTCCTGAAAACACAACCACACACTGCCTCCTGTAAACACAACCACACACTGCATCCTGTAAACAACCACACACTGTCTACAGTAAACAACCACACACTGTCTCCTGTAAACAACCACACACTGCCTCCTGTAAACAACCACACACTGCCTCCTGTAAACAACCACACACTGTCTCCTGTAAACAACCACACACTGCCTCCTGTAAACACAACCACACACTGCCTCCTGTAAACAACCACACACTGTCTACAGTAAACAACCACACACTGCCTCCTGTAAACAACCACACACTGTCTACAGTAAACAACCACACACTGTCTCCTGAAAACAACCACACACTGTCTCCTGAAAACACAACCACACACTGTCTCCTGAAAACAACCACACACCATCTCTTGTAAACAACTACACACCATCTCCTGAAAACAACTACACAATGTCTCCTGTAAACAACCACACACTGTCTCCTGTAATCAACCACATAATGTATCCTGTAAACACAACCACACACTGTCTCCTGTAAACACAACCACACAGTGTCTCCTCTAAACACAACCACACACTGCCTCTTGTAAACACAACCACACACTACCTCCTGTAAACAGCCACACACTGTCTCCTGTAAACACAACCACACACTGCCTCCTGTAAACACAACCACACACTGTCTCCTGTAAACAACCACACACTGTCTCCTGTAAACACAACCACACACTGCCTCCTGTAAACACAACCACACACTACCTCCTGTAAACTACCACACACTGCATCCTGTAAACACAATCACACTCCATCTCCTATAAACACAATCACACACTGTCTCATATGAACACAACCACACACTGTCTCCTGTAAACACAACCACACACTGTCTTCTGTAAACACAACCACACACTGCCTCCTGTAAACACAACCATACACTGCCTCCTGTAAACACAGCCACACACTGTCTCCTGTAAAACACAACCTTATACTGCTTCCTATAAACACCACACACTGCTTCCTGTAAGCACAACCACACACTCTCTTCTGTAAACACAACCACACACTCTCTTCTGTAAACACAACCACACACTGTCTCCTGTAAACAAAACCACACACTGCATCCTGTAAACACAGCCACACACTGCTTCCTGTAAACACAACCATACACTGCTTCTTGTAAACACAGCCACACACTGTCTCCTGTAAAACACAACCACACACTGTATCTTGTAAACACAACCATATACTGCTTCCTATAAACACAACCACACACTGCTTCCATTAAACACAACCACACACTGTATCCTGTAAACACAACCATATATTGCTTCCTGTAAACACAACCGCACACTGCCTCCTGTAAATAACCACACACTGTCTCCTGTAAACACAACCACACTTTCTTCTGTAAACACAACCGCACTCTGTCTCCTGTAAACACAACCACACACTGTCTTCTGTAAACACAACCACACACTGTCTTCTGTAAACACAACCACACTCTGTTTTTTGTAAACACAACCACACACTGTCTTTTGTAAACACAACCACACTCTCTTTTGTAAACACAACCACACACTGTCTTCTGTAAACACAACCACACACTGTCTTCTGTAAACACAACCACACTCTGTCTTCTGTAAACACAACCACACACTGTCTTTTGTAAACACAACCACACTCTCTTTTGTAAACACAACCACACACTGTCTTCTGTAAACACAACTACACTCTGTCTCCTTCGGCATGATCTGAATAAGGATATCAGAACCAATGCAATTTTGAGATGCACTGTTTTGCTACAGTTGTTTTGTATTTTTATTCAGCTTGTTTAGCATATTTTTCTTCCCACTGCTTAACTGTACATTAAAAGTTATAACCTCATACAGCATCACTGGTCTTTTCATTCTTAAATGCACACATGCAGACTCGTGCGCACACACATAATAGCTGTCTTTGTAACACCTCTCTTGTCACCTTATTAGACAGTTATAACTGGTGAATTGATAATCAATTAAGAGAAAAAACATAACTTTTGTTTTTGTGACTTCGGATATTATTGTAAAATGCCAATTGGCAATACTTTGACTTACCAAACCTGTTAAACTCTTTATATTGTTTCTTCCCAATGATAGGATCTTGAGATTTTCTGGAACACCAAACATTGCACTATATTACATAATCATACAGAGTTGGTAATGAATGATGCTATGAATTCTCTATGTTAACTACCTTGTTAAAGTTTATTTGGTAACAACATTGAAAACATATTGATAACATTCTGTGTAGACGGTTTTATATTTTACCATGACATAGCAATTAAGATCAATTACTTCAAATGGAAATACACCTGGAGAGGAAGAAGAATCTAAAATAAAGTGATAGCTTGAAATTCACAGGAGAAAAAATGCAGGTGCAATAACATAGAGGAAAGTTGGAGGTATATCTACATATCACGTAAGACCAAGGGAAAGATGCTTTGCTCATGTGTAACACCAACATACCTGTATGGCCTAGCAATGGGGGAACAACAACAGGTCTGTGAAAGCAACTGGGCCACAAGAATTGCAGGAATGTTCAAAGAGATTTGACGAATGAATAATGGGGTGGAGGGTGGTGTAAAGAAAGTTTTAAGAAGAAGCTGGTGAGGAGTCGACAAAACATTAAAAAGACCCATTGGCAAAGAAAGCAGGTGCCTAGAGAGTGGAAGGGAAAAGGAAACAACGGTGACCTAGACTGCATTAGGAGAATTGTGTAAAGAGAGATTTGGAGTGGAGAATGAGAGTGAAAGGTAGAAAGGAGTGGAGATGGTTGGTGGAGACAGCAGTGCAAGAACATTAGGGAACACAGAAATTGAGGACCAGTATCGAGGCCAGCATAACCCTGGCCATACAGAGAAAGAAAAGAAGAATAACTTCATGTACAAGAGAACCAGGTGACACATAATGTAACGACTTACTTAATCCGTTTAGGTTGGCAATCTTCTCAATGCAGTTTGTGGACAGGGACAGTCTCCTGAAAATGCAACAGACTTTGTTTGATGTAGATATATTTAGTCATCTGGCACTCACCTGGAATAGGAATGCAACATGGTGTGGGTCACTAATGAAAACAAAACAAGGATCATCTAAACAAAATTTCAAGTCAACAATATGGATTTCAACCAGGAAAAAAGGTACATCTGAAAGTTAGCTACACTATTCAAGTTGAACACAGTTGTTAGCATTACGGTGTGGTTCATGTTGCACTCACTCGCAGGCACCCAACGTAGAGAGTGATGCGTCCATTTTCTCTATGGGAGGGAATTGTGCGTACAGTTCTACCCTCGTCGTCTCGGATGCTTTCATTCCATTCTTCTCTTCCTGCAAAAGTCATTAACAGTATGCATAATGACTATGTTCTTGGTCATAGTATGGGTCAAAATAACCATATGTATGTTACTTTTATTGACCATTATTTTAATTTGCAGATTTCTTCCAAAATTCATCTACTCTGAGGATGCAGGTGTTTGGTGGGAAAAAAATATTTAAGTTATCGTCTTCACGATAAGAGTCAAAACAAAGTCAAAATGTGCAATTAAAACATGTGAATAAACAAAATTATGACTTATGACAGGTCATAACTTATGACAGTTATGTGTACAGCCTACAGGTTTTTTGTTTTTAACCCTGTGTCCGAAAGCGCCTGGGTGTTTTCTCCCCAGAGCGCCTGAGAGCGCCCAGCGGAGATAAACCCCTAATGGTGGCCCCATCTTGTGGATACTTGAGACTAATACTAGCCAATTCCTTGATATCTGAGCTATGAATTGTGGGTATTTTGAACAGGTACTGAAAAAAATTGAGATCTTCGCAATAGAAGTTCATCACCTGTAGATCTTCAAAAATAGGGGTGCCCTGGACATCGTAGTTGTTTACTAATGATGAAGTTTGCACTATTATTTCATTGGATGGGACAATTCTGACACTGAACTAAAGGTAAGTTGACATTATGTTCAAAATGCAACTGAATGAGCAATAAAATGGATGACTTGGGCTTCGTTTATGTTTCGTTGTCCAAGTTTGGTCACCGTCAGTTGGGTTTTCGGCACTGAGACTGCAGTTTATATCATGCTATACAAAAATTATGCCTTTTTTTATAATGAATTATTAGGTAAGTATTCTAACACTGCGATAAAATATACTAGTGATCACAATGTCAACACGAGCATTAATCTCGACACAGAAGCCATATGTAGAATGACAGGAACCAAGATAGAAGTCATCAATGCTGACTATATTTATACAAAATGATCTGATTTACATTGCCTCATGTCTAAGCAAGGCATGGCAAGTATAAATGCAGAGTAGAATGCATTTTATGTCAATAAAATGTATGATATTCCACTCTATTATTGTCCAGAATTTTAATTCTCTGTGTTTTTCATCTACAAATGACAACATATATTTAACCACTAAACACCACAGTCAAACATCTTAAAGATAATTTCAAAGAACATCAAAATAAACACAACTTACAATTATAGAAAATCAATAGTTTTGAAGATACCGCTTAAAACCTGCAGGCACCCAGAAATGTTTAAATAATACGTGGCTGCAACTTGGGGAACAGGGACACATGCCAATTTAACTGGCTGGGGTCGAATGGGTTAATAGTAAATGACCGTAAGACATCATAGTTTATACTACTAATCTAACAGTAACACTGTCCGTGTTCTGGGTCCTGTACAGTTACATGCTTTAGTTCAGTAGTTGACGACGTTGTCGTCGGTCTGAAATTCGGCATGTGTGACCGTCTATGTCTATGACACTGACAGTGTTTGCTTGATGCTTGATGTAGTAATCCCTTTACAGCTGTTCACAGCTAAACTGGGATTTGTGCAGTGCGTAACGTCAGGGCAGTCAAACAAAAAGGGAAAAAATTGTGTAGAAGGTTGTTCAAATTAGAGAAAGAAAAACAATGAAAACCAACAAAAAAACAAACAAAAGCGCGGATAAAAACAAGTGGTGCACTATATACATAATTTTGTAGCTTTAAAGGATGTGGACGCCATGCAAGGGTTGCATTTCCCTGATGGCTGGCATGGCGACACACAGGAAGGCTGGCAGTGATGGCGTGATGTGTAGAACAGCAGATGGTG
This sequence comes from Escarpia spicata, assembly GCA_963995525.1. NCBI lineage: Eukaryota > Metazoa > Annelida > Polychaeta > Sabellida > Siboglinidae > Escarpia > Escarpia spicata. Next base: position 2,454,682 of record OZ023211.1, read on the forward strand.
GTAGTCTGTTCCATATGGATGCTGCTCTGGGGTAGAATGCATATTTATATGCATTGATGGTTGGAATTATTGTGTTGGTATATTTAAGTGGATGGTCGATTCTGTTGGAGATATGTGTGGCGTGCTGGAAACATGGCGGAGGGCTGATGTTGACCATGTGGTAGTGGATTTTGTAAAACATTGATGCTTGTTGAATGAGGCGGCGTGTGTGGAGCGAGTCCCAGTTGAGTTTGTTTATGAGTGGTTTAATGTGTTTCCTTTCGATAGTCTGAGAAGATGAATCTTGCAGCATTTCTTTGAATTTGTTCTATACGGTTAATTTCTGTTGCTGTGTTGGGATTCCAGACTTCACTGGCATATTCAACTTGTGGTCGGACAAGGGTTTGGTAAGCTGTTTCTTTGACATTTTGTGAGCAAGGTGACAGTGTTCTTCTTAAGAGTCCAAGTGTGCGGCTGGCTTTGGTGGTTATTTTGGTGCAGTGGTCATTCCATCTTAGGTCATGTGATATTGTGACTCCAAGGTAGTCGTGCTTTTGAACATGGTTTAGTGATTTTCCCAGTAATGTATATTGATATAGTTTGGGGTTTCGTTTGCGTGTGATGGTGAGGACTGCACATTTCTTAACATTGAAATTCATTGACCACTTCTTAGTCCACGTTGTGAGGGTTTCTAAATCGTTTTGTAGTATATGTTGATCGTTTGTGTTGTTTATTTCTCTGTATAGGATGCTGTCGTCTGCAAAGAGTTTGATTGTTGAATTTATTTGTTCCTTGATGTCGTTTATGTATAGAAGGAATAGGACCGGCCCCAGGACAGATCCCTGAGGAACTCCGGAAGTGACATTAGCCCAGGAAGAATGTGTGCCATTGACTGAAACAGATTGTATACGGTGGGATAAGAAGCTATTGATCCAGGCAAGAGTGTTGTTTCGGATGCCGTAGTAGTTTAATTTATCTGATAGGTGGTGATGAGCAACTTTATCAAACGCTTTACTGAAGTCTAGTAAGATTACATCAGTCTGACTTTTTTTATTTAGTGTTTCTGACCAGTCATTAGTTGAGTTTATGAGTTGTGTTGTAGTTGAGAGGCAGTTCCTGAATCCATGTTGTTCATTAATAAGGATGTTATGAGTGTTAAGATGTTTGGCGACATGACTTAGGATTATGTGCTCCATGATTTTACAGCACAAGCAGGTCAAGGATATGGGTCGGTAGTTGGAGGCGTCTGATTTTGGACCGCTCTTATGAATTGCTGTAACTAGTGCTTTGCGCCACTGTTTTGGGACTGTTGCTTGGTTATAGGATTGCTGGAATAGACATCTAAGAGCTGGAGCTAGTTCATTTGCAACAATTTTAAGGAAACGATCTTCTTCTTCTTCCGGTAATCCACTACCGTCATTACTGACGACTTCGTGGATGGTGTGGTGTTTGTTGCGTGCGCCAGGTGTGCATATGTGCAGTGCTGGTTGTAACTGTTTATAAAATCATGTGCGAGTGCAAGTTAAAACAACAGAGGTCACTCTTAGTTAGACTTTGTTTGTGCCAGTGTTGGCAAGGCACTGCTTGAAAGCATCTAGGGAGGGAGATTGAACTGATTGGGCGGTTAGGTTATTCCAGGGTACTATTGTGGCTATAAAAAAGGAATGTTGGAAAGCCTGTGTTTGGGAACGTTGAACCATTAATTGGAACGGATGTCCTCTGCGCCCCTCAGCTAAGAGTTCTGTGGCGCAGTGGGTACGGGCTGGCTTTGTGTAAAGGCTGGCATGGATGTCGACTAGGCCGTTTTTAATTTTGTACATCATGTTAAGCCTCGCAAGACATCTGCGCTGTTCTAGGGACTGCCATTGCAATTGGTGGAGCATGGAGATTGGGCTGCTGCGGCGCCGCCAGTCACCATAGACGTATCTGGCAGCACGCCTCTGTACCATCTCTAGTTTGTCGATGTTTCGCTTGGTGGCAGGGTCCCAGACGGCAGAAGCGCACTCTATTGTTGGTCTGACGTATGTCTGATAACAGTACGATTTAACTGGTCTAGGGCAGTTGCTGGTGTTTCGGTTAAGGAAGGCAAGGGTGCTATTGGCTTTCTTAGTGATGGCGTCCACATGGTGGTTCCAGGACAGTTTGCTATTGATGTTAACGCCTAGGTACTTTGCAGTGTTTTGTAGGTGTTCTCCTGTAGACGCTGCCACTTGCCTAGCTTTCTGCTGTTTTGATTTGGGGATGTGGTCTATGGCTAAGGCTAATTTGTGGTCATGAATGAAGTATTCTGAGAGGATAGGTTTAGTTTTGTTGGTGATTCTTAAGATTTCACATTTGTCTGGGTGGAAGCTCATGAGCCATGTCTTCTCCCATTCCTGGAGCCTATTGAGGTCCTCCTGCAGGTGCACTGAGTCTTCCACGCTGCTGATTCTGCGATACAGTAGACTGTCATCTGCATACAGTTTGATGTTTGATGTCACGCAGTTTGGTATGTCGTTGATATAAACTAGGAACAGCAGCGGTCCTAATACAGTGCCCTGCGGGATGCCTGATAGCACGGGGGTCTCTTTGGAAGAGCTTCCATTCATTAGTACTCTCTGTGTCCGGTTATGTAAGAATGATTCGATCCATTCTAGGATGTTGCCCCAGACCCTGTAGTATTTTAGTTTTAGTATGAGTCTGCGATGAGGCACTTTGTCGAACGCCTTGCTGAAATCAAGGAGTATACAATCCATTTGGCCCCCCTCATCGAGTGTGTGAGCTAACTCATGTAGGGTTCCTAGAAGCTGTGTCTCTGTGGATCGCTTCTTCCTGAAGCCATGCTGGGCATCTGTGAGGATGTTGTGGTTATCAAAATGTGTCATGATGTGGGAGCGGACTATGTGTTCAAGGAGTTTGCATAAGACAGAGGTTAGGGAGATGGGGCGGTAATTTTCAGCTTTCCCTCTGTCGCCCTTTTTGAATGCTGGTACTACGTTTGCTTTTAGCCACTCAGATGGGGTGTGTTGTTGAATGGAAGCCTGCAATAGGAGGGTTATGGCAGGGGATGGGAGGGTTATTGCGGGGGATAGGAGGGTTATGGCAGGGGATGGGAGGGTTATTGCGGGGGACAGCTCATCGGCAGTTTCTTTCAACACTCTGGTGGGGATCTCATCAGGTCCTGTAGCTTTATGTGGGTTTAATCCAGCCAGGAGCTTGTTCACTCCTTTAACGGTTATGTTTATGTCTGGTAGTGTGGGGTATGGGCTGGGGCCTAGGCTGGGTAGGGGGCCTTCTGGTTCTTTTGTGAATACCGATGAGAACTGCTCATTTAGTATATCGGCTTGTGTTTTATTGTCACTATGTGTCTGACCATCTCTCTTAAGGGGGGATACTCCAACGTTGTCACTGCGCTTTGATTTGACATAAGTCCAGAGCTTTTTCTTAGCACTGGAACCTCCATCTGTGATTAGGCCATTGACATAGCGGTCGTGTGCTTGTCTACAAGTGCGCTGTAGCTCGTTTTTCAAGCTGCGGTATCTTTCCCATTTCTGGGTTTGTTTGGCTTGAGTGTATGCTCGCTGCTTACGTTTTGCTAGCCGCTTGATTTGTGCGTTTACCCATGGTTGGTTGCGTCTAGTTGAGGTCATCTTAGTTGGAACGTGTCTGTTTGTAAGGGATTTCAGGCCTGTTTTGAGAGACTCCCATATCTCTTCCACTGGTGATTCTGCTGAGAATTTGTCAAGGATTGATGATGACAGTCAAGATTTAACAAGATTTAACAAGATTGCCACCCAGAGAATTAACTCTAGGTAGCAGGTGGACAAGGAAGCCCTTGGCTTTTCGAGAGTCCGACCTTTTTATCTATGTGTATCCCGCCTGTCTGAGGTATGTGTCGATTTTATTTTTAAACATATTCACGCTACTAGCACCCACACAATCAGCAGGTAATCTGTTCCAGTCTGGCGGCTTCTGCCTTTATTTCTGTGATGTTTACTTTGGACCAGAGGAAGACTTTTCTCCTGGTTGGTTTGGTGCATGTGACATTAGCTGTAGCTTCAAGAAGGATTGCTGCATGGTCACTCACGCCGACTATGTCCTCAATTCGGCTTACAAGGGATGGTCTGTTTGTGAAAATTAGATCTAAGCAGTTTTTTTTCTCGAGTGTTTACGTGGACTATTTGATCCAAACCTAGGTCGGCTTTCATATTCAGAAAGAGCTCATTGATGGGTTTGGGATACCGAACTTTGTAAGGGGCTGGTTTGGTGTAAGTCAGTTAGCCAGTCAGACTCAATGTCGGGCAAGTTAAAATCGCCGCATACCCAGAATGTACAATATCACTTACCCATTTCGCAAGGGCCTCCTTAATCGTTGTCCCTTTCACGGCCTACAAATTAAATAACAGCATGATACAATAAACATTACATCAAACACGACATTACTTTTATTTTTATACAGAAACAAAGCCAAGCTTATCTCACCATTTTGAATTATGAAACGGTAACCAGGCAACCGACAGTACGGCACCAACAACCACTTCAGATCGCATTGGTGGAAACTATCAGAAATTTATCCAATCACCTCAAAGGACTTATTATGCGCGAATGGAAACATGTCGGCGCCCATGATGTTCGGAATGTTTGCTCGAGTAGCCAAACATTTGACGCAAACTGCGGTAATGACATGATATATTTTTTATTCATGTACGCTTATAGCTTTTTGTGTACATTGTACGTCATATGGTTGTTTGAAATTTACGAATACGCAAAAGCAATGACGTTACTGTCATGATTTATGTTCAAGGACAGATCCCTCTGCCAGGTCCGGGGCGAGGATTTACGGCTGTCAGTGTCACGCGCCTCATTAAGATAATGACTGTCACTGTGACAGGCATAGCTAACTACGACAGTAATTAATTCACAGTTATATGTATATATCCCTGTCTTAAATAGCTGGGCAAGCTGTAGCTATTGTCTCTGATGGTTGTTTTCAAGTGTCAATTGGCAATTTAAGCCCGGGCCTAGCCTGGCCCCTAGCCCTAGCCTAGGCCTAACCCTGGCCTAGGCCTAGCCAGCAACCTAAGAGGCTAAGTTCTAACCCTAATTCCCTGTACATACATTTTGTTGACGGGTGATTTTTCATTCTGTACATTGTAACTATTGTTATAACACAACTATAGAACCATGATAATGTACTTGTATGTTGCATGGAGTCTGTGAATAAAGCAATTATTATATTATTATTATAACCTTATTCCTAGCTGTGTTTTTCGGTTGATGACTTTTGTCTTTGACTTTGTTTTCATCAGAACTAAAATAAAAATTCAGATTTATTGCACTGCCACTGGCAGTTGAATGAGACCTCATAAGACCATTACATTGTAACCACAATATTCAGACTAGTCATGTCTATGACTATGCCTTATTTCTACCGCATTTAGTATTAGCCTTATTTCTACCGCATTTAGTATTATTAAGTCTCGTTGAGCGTGGATTTCCTGCCTCAACTGTACACTTCGTGTAAACAAAGACTATACTATATAGTTCCATCCATATAGAAACGCGCAGGTCAGGCTGCTAACTAATTGATAGCCAAATCTAGTAGGAGCACCAATAAACGTTTATACTAACAGGTTTTCGCACAGGACGTCTTTTAAAACCAGGACTCGCCCTGGGTGAAAATCCCTTGTTAGCTGCACCATATAATAAAGACGTCTTGTCTGCACTTGAAATTTAAATAGATCATTTAACCTGATACCTGTGCGAAATCGTTCAATTGCATTGATCATAATATAACGTAGGTTAATTAATAAAAGAGAGAGGGAGAGACTTGGCTTGCAACTTGTTTCTTTTGTGAAATCCTATAACAGCATTGAACATTTTATTGTAAGTACATTTTATTTTTAAACATTTAAAAATCTACACCATATTGTTTTTATTTTTTGTATTGTTTTTAAGCCTTCACTATTTAAGTGGGAGATTCAGGACAGTCATACGGCAGCATATTTTTTTTAAATACATTTTAAACTACCTGGGTACCTGAAAATTGGCAAGAAACTTGTCACTATAAGATGGACCTATGGGTAACAACAGCTTTCATACTGATGGTTGCATTCTTGGCGGGACTTCGACATGGTAATGGTTTTACATCAGCATCACTTCCTGATAGTATAAATGCTGGATTCCAGTATCTTGGTGAGTGGAGGATCCAGACAGCTTTGCTGTTTGGAGCTGATATGTACATCAAGCGTGTCGTGAACAGACACTCACGATATCCATCTGCGAACCAGCGAACAATGTCCACTTATCTGTTACTTGCACTACTGATCTCGGGTGATATACAGTTGAACCCCGGACCAGTTAAGTATCCATGTGGAGTATGTAAAAAGGTTGTTGCCAGAAATCATTGTGCTATGTGTTGTGACGAATGCGACACGTGGATCCACATTGGTTGTTGCGCAGTATCACCCAAAGAGTATCGCCACTTACAACATTCTACTGTCAGCTGTTACTGCACTCACTGCTCATTACAAAATTTCTCATACTCCTTTTTTAACGACAGCTCCATACTAAGTGATCCTAACCCATATGACTTGTTGTCGGACTCAGAGTCTGAAAATGGTGACAACGTTGCAGACTCTGAGTCCGAACCTACAAACCGGAACAAACCAACCAACAAGCCTAAATCAAAACCAATTAAGGTTATGGTCATTAAATGCAACAGCATACTAAGCACAGATAAACACACCCAGTTTATGAGTACTGTGGAGGCCGAGGGTCCCGATGTAGTGATTGGCAGAGTCGCACGTAGATGCATCAGTGTCTGATGGAGAAATCTTCCACCCAGGATACGATGTCTGCCGAAAAGACAGAGACAGGAATGGTGGAGGAGTATTTGTTGCCATAAAGAATTGTTTTATTTCATCGGGGATGCCCGAGTTTGACTTGGACTGTGAAACTGTATGGGCAAGAATACAGGTGTTCAGGTGCCGGACCCTGATAGTGGGATCATATTATAGACCGCCTAACTCCACTATCGATGCACTATCTGGTCTGGAGGATTCGCTAGGCTGTATTAGCTCAAGATATCCAGCGGCAAACATTGTTTTAGGGAGTGATTTTAACATGCCGGGCATTGACTGGGAAACCAAGTCAGTGAACAGAACCCCCCAGTATGGCAACGGTATGAGTCAGAAGCTGATTGATATCTGCAATGACTTTTCATTGGACCAAGTGGTCAGAATACCAACATGCCTCAACAATATACTGGACCTGATTCTTACCACAAACCCTAACCTATTCAGAAATATTTCTACTATCAACAGAATTAGCGACCATGACATTGTCACCACCGATCTTGACATGAAAGTACCAATGAACAAAAAGAAAGCCAGAACCGTTTATATATATAAACGCGCAGACATTGGTGCCATTAAAAAGAGTTGGAGGAATTTAATATAAACTTGTTGGGAGAGGATTTCAATTTGCGATCAGTTAATGAGAATTGGAATATGTTTAAAGTAATTGTACTGGATAGCATGAACAGATTCATTCCTACAAAGAAACTATCAATTAGGAATAATCTCCCATGGATGACAAGACATATTCACAGACTAATCCGCAAGAAACAGAGATATATAACAAATCAAAAAAGACACAAAACAATCAGGACTGGGCTGTCTTCAGGAAGCTCCGGACACATGTAAAAACAGAGCTAACCGCTGCGTATCATAACTATATTTATAGCATGTTTGACGTCGAGTGTAACAAAGAAAATCCCCAAGAAATGTTGGTCATACATAAAAAATCTAAGAAAGGACTTTGTTGGTATACCATCACTGAAAGACCACAATAATCATCTGGTGTTGTCTAGTAAGGGTAAACAGATATAATAATAATAATCTTTATTTTATATAGTGCCATATCCATAGCGTTCATAGCGCTTTACATAAAACTAAAATATAAATAGTAAAAATTAAACAAATTAAATTTAAAAGTAAAAACAATTAAGATAGTAATGCCGTGTAAACATAAATAGATTAAAAAGAAAACAATTTTGAGTCGCTAGGGGGCGTGGCATAATGTTTACTTTTCAAAATTTATCCTTCGTTTAATGTTCAATTATAGCATACTAATTATTTTGAATAGATTACTTTTAATATTATGTAACTTGTAATGCGCTACAGAATCAAGAATTCAACCACAAGCTAAGTATATTTAAATTATAAGCATATTTTAACAAGTTTTGGTCCAGTCATATTCAACTTAATAAAACCGACGTTAAAGCCGTTATGATTATCGCTTTCGCCGGTCGGCAATGTTCAGTTTTTTGTTTGTTTAAATGTTGTCGTTTGTACCAATTATACTGTTAAATGATTAAGTTACAAAACATGCTGCCTGTGAGTTTTTTCAATTGACCTTTTAGATTACTATTGGCATTTTATATTATTACAATAAATACGGTATTTAAAAAGGAATCATGGTGCGGTTAATGGCATTGAGTGATTGATACTACAGTTAGTTTCTGCCTATCTAAGACTAAGGCTACGGCTGACTGAGTGAATTATAATAAATATACACGTGTAAATAGTTCTTCCTCCCTTAATAGGCCTGTAAGTCTCAATTTAGTTACCGGAGTTGGCCCCGGTTCAACATTTTCTAATTAAATAAAGTAGGCTTTATTGTTAAAATTGAGACTCTACTGATCTTGTAAATATAATTTAGTTTTTACTTACGGCAGTTACGCCATAGGCTTAGCCTTAGCTCTGGGTTTAACATTCTTTACTATTTATTATCTATATGATATAAAATGATATGGTTTTGGTCTATTATTTTCTACTAAATATGATAATAATCTAACATAATTATGTCACCATTATTCCTATTTGGTGTTTTCTGCTTGTCTTGTTCTGTTGTTGTAAGGGACATCGATTTTGTTTTATGCAAACCATTGAGATCTAATCATTTTAATGTGCTTTTTCCTAATCACACTAAAATTCATCATTCTATTTCAGTTTTGCATAGTCTGCCATGTCTTCATGTTTGTTATAATAGAAAGTTACTGCCAATCCCCCGCTCTACGCCTACATTGAAATTAGCAATAATTTTATTACTAGCAGGAGATGTAAGTCTCAATCCTGGGCCATCTGTTAGACGAAACATTCGGGTGGCCACTACAAACGTTCGATCTGTACGAGATAAGACAGCCTCACTTTGTGATTTATTAATTTCAAAGAAAATAAACATTCTAGCTGTAACTGAGACCTGGCTTAGACCACTTGATACACATGCATGCATTGCTGACGTTTCCCCTTCTGGTTACACCTTTCACCATCGACCACGTTTAGTCGGCCGTGGAGGTGGTGTTGGCTTTTTTTATATCACGGCAGTTCAAAGTTAAATTACATTCTAACCCTGAATACTCTAGTTTTGAGTCCATCTTTGCTGAAATTTCAGATTCTTCTTTCTCCGCACACTTTGTTTGTATCTATCGCCCTCCAGGACATCCTGCCAATTTCTTTGAAGACTTTCAGGATATGTTGGAAAATCTGGCAGTCATTCACTCAGAATTTTACATTCTTGGTGATTTTAATCTACATTTGGATATACCTTCTTCAATTACAACTACGTTTGATGATATTCTGGCATCATTTGATTTGAAACAACATGTTACCTTTTCGACACATATACATGGCCATTGGCTTGACCTCTTGATAACCCGTTCAACTTGTAATAATATCCAAGCACCTACTGTTTCAGATGGGTTATCAGACCACCATACTGTCATTGCCAATATTAATGGTTCTATAGCCCCTTTACAATCGAAACACAATGTATCTTACAGAGCCATTCATAGGATTGACATTACAGCTTTAATGGCTGATATCCTTATATCTGACCTTATCACAGATCCAAAAAAACATCTATCTGACTTACCGGTATATAAACAGTACTGTCAAGTACTCAATGCACTACTTGACAAACATGCACCTATAAAATCCAAATGGGTGTCAGAAAGGCCACCGGCTCCATGGATGACTTCCGAAATTATACTATCTAAAAGGCGTCGTCGTTATTTAGAGCGTGTATGGCGAAAATCACGCTCGCCATTAGATAGATCGCGTTATTCTAAGCAATGTCACCTCTGTAACAGACAAATGGCTAAAGCTAAATCAGATTATTTTACAGATATGGTCATAAATAAGTCTGATAATCCGCGTCAGTTATGGAACTGCATCAATAACATTCTACACAGACGGCCTACTCCATCGTTACCTGATCATGTGTCAATTAAGTTTCTATGTGATTCGTTCTCTAGTCACTTCAAGAATAAAATCAGTATCATTCGTTCTGCTTTCCCACGTCATAATATAAGTAATGTCAGTGTGGACTTTCCACAAGTAAATTTTCAACTTGTATCATTTGAACCTGCAACAGTTGATGAAGTTAGGAAAATAATTATGGCCTCCCCAAATAAATCTTGTGTACTTGATCCATTTCCAACAATACTGCTAAAACCATGTCTCGATACACTAATTGGACCTATAACAAATATTATAAATGCATCACTTTGCTCTGGCTGTTTTCCTGATGATTTTAAATACGCCCATGTCACACCACTTCTTAAGAAGTCATCTCTGCCTAAGCAAGACCTAAACAGTTATAGACCTATTTCTAATCTCAGCTTAATTTCCAAAATACTAGAAAAGGTTGTAGCAAGTCGTCTAAGGTCTCACATTAGCACAAATGTCTTAACTAATGTGTCACAATCAGCATATAAGCAGTTTCATTCAACAGAGACTGCCCTCTTAAAGGTTCATAATGACATTAACTTGAACATGAATAATGGTAAAGTGACTGCACTTACCTTACTAGATCTCTCTACCGCGTTTGATACGATTGATCACAGCATTCTCATTGAACACCTATTAAAGTGGTACAGCATATCTGGCACAGCTCTAAGCTGGTTTTCTTCGTATCTGCCTGATAGATACCAAACTATAAAGATTGGGAACTTCTTTTCAGCTGCACTGCCGGCTTTATTTGGTGTTCCCCAGGGTTCTGTTCTTGGGCCTTTGCTTTTTACTCTTTACACCACGCCACTAAGCTCTGTTATACAAAGACATAACTTGGGTCATCATCTTTATGCTGATGATACTCAGATCTACATTTCGTTGGCTACCCCGGATACAAATCGCTCCCTTAACCAACTTAGTGATTGCCTTCAAGATATCTTCCATTGGATGACTGACAGCAAGTTGCTGCACCAACTCTTTGGAATATGCTTCCTCTTAGTGTTAGATCAGTTGAAAATATTAAAAAATTCCGTCGTCATTTAAAAACGTATCTTTACAACCTTGCTTATCCACCTTTGCTCCCTAGCGCCTTGACCCATCTGTTGACAACTGGAAAACTACTTATGTACTTTGAGATTTACCAACCCTTTTGTTTTGATGCACCTCTGAGCTTGGTTTCCAAGGATTTAGGCACAATGGAAGTTATCTTATTATTATTATTATGGTAAAGTAAGTAGTTAAAATGTTCTTTCTGCTGTTAAGAAGATATATACTGTCAAAGCAGTACCAAACTGTTTTCACAAAGGAAGATCTTGTCAACATTCCAATCATGCCTCAGTCACCATATTCCGCAATGCCAGGAATCACAGTCACGGTACATGGAGTACAAAAGCTGTTACTCAGACTGAAGCCCGGCAAAGCGCATGGTCCTGACACAATCCCAAACAAAATTCTAACGGAGACAGCTGATCAAATTGCACCTTGCCTGGCTAGAATATTCCAACAATCCATCGACACGGGTGAGGTCCCCTTTGACTGGAAACATGCTAATATATCAGCATTGTTCAAGAAGGGTGACAAATCAGTCGCAGCAAACTATAGGCCAGTATCCCTCACATCAGTATACTACAAACTATTTGAACATATTATCTACAAAAACACAATGGGCCACCTGGATTCTAATAACATCATCGTAGAGTACCAGCATGGGTTCAGGAATAAACATTCATGTGAGACACAATTAATTGGTGCCACAGAAGACATTGCAAAGAATATAGATAATGGCCACCAAACTGATCTCCTAATACTGGACTTTTCTAAGGCCTTTGATACCGTGCCCCATGCATGCTTATGGGAAAACTCCAGTATTACGGGGTCAGTGATGGAATCACCAACTGAATTTCAAATTGGCTAACTGACAGAAAGCAGAATGTAGTAGTAGATGGTGAGTCATTAGAAGAAGTGACAGTCGAGTCTGGGGTACCACAGGGCACTGTACTGGGCCCACTTCTTTTTTTATTATATGTCAATGATATAGGAGAGGGGATCACCTCTAACATCCGTCTTTTTGCCGACGATTGTATTTTATACAGGTGTATCAATAACAGTAATGATGCAGAAGCCCTCCAGTCCGACCTGCAGAGGCTGGTGGACTGGTCTGCAACCTGGCAGATGCATTTTAATATCAATAAATGCTCAGTTATGCATATCACCAAGAAGAGAACTATCCACCGGTCTCAGTATACCATCAATGGAGACAGCCTGGGAACTGTACACCATCACCCGTACCTAGGTGTGGAGTTCTCTGATGACCTCAGATGGAACATTCATATATCCCACCTATCTGCCAAATTTAATTGTGTATTAGGTTTTATCAAGAGAAATCTATATAAATGCTCAGAGAAAACTAAACAATCGGCTTACTTTACACTAGTTCGTCCTAACCTCGAATACGGGGGCGCTGCTTGGGATCCATACACCAAACAAAATATTAACGAACTTGAGAAAATACAGCGACGAGCAGCGAGATTTGTAATGGGTAACAACAGTCGGGAAAGCAGCGTAACATTAATGATGAAAACACTCAAGTGGGAGTCCCTAGAACGCTGCACAGAGGTCAACCGCCTAGCAATGTTCTATAAATCTCTACATGGAGAAATAGCCCTTCCTTTGCCGAGCCACCTCGTTCACTCAATCAACAACACTCGTGGCCACAGTGAACGATTTATTCAGGTGCCGGCAAGGACTCAGGTTTATGCTAACAGCTTTTTTAATAGAACAATAAAGAATTGGAATGGACTAACCAAAACAGTTGTGTCTGCAGCCACGGTGGATACTTTTAAATCTAGGCTGGGCAGACGACTCTGAAATCATAGTGCTATGGCATATGCCCCCACCCCCTATATTGGCATAATGACCTTATGGTTTTTGCCAATTATTATATAGACATAGACATACATTGTAACCACAATATTCAGACTAGTCAGTTAATAGAACATTGCTGAGCCCTGGAAACAACTAGAACTAAAACTATTCGCAGAGCCTGGCTCTCCAAATAAGCTCTCCAACTGGTTGAGTTATTTCTCGACTGCCAGGGTTTCCACAATAACCTGAAGAAGAACCTTATTCATAGAAGTTAGATTCTTAGAACCCACTATTCAACCAACCAGGATGTGGGAGAAACTAAATGGCAGACAAGATGGTCAAACTCGAAGTGTGATTTTGTTTTCATTTGAGTTTTAATAGTCCAAGTTATGCCTACAGTAAGAAAATGTTTTTGTTCTGTAAATTATTTGTAGTAGCAGTAGTATCTTGTAGATGTAATAATTGCAACTGCTGACACCGGTATGACGTTCATTCAGTAATGCAGACATTTATAAAACAAATTGTTGAAATAGCGAAAGACTTGTGCACTATGAACAAATCACAGTAATCGCACTATGTTATGGTGTAGACTAACGAAGTGACAAATGTTCTGTTTTTCTGTGCAAATAAAACAGGTCACATGACTAGACTTGCTAGGATGGAGAACTTTTTATATTAAAAAGTTCCCCAGTAGTAAATACTAACAAGTTTTACTTGTGTAGTGAATGCTATGGATTTGAGAGTTCAGCTGGCTTTTAAGAATCATTATTTTGATCTATATGGGCTGGTGACATGGAGGGAGATTTTTCATAATTACAGGTTAGAATATTTTTCAATCCATCTGCACAATGTCTTCTAGTATTTAATGTACATTTATATGTTCACAGGGTTTGACAGCAGTTTGCCAAAGAAGTTGTGTTTTTCTCCGAAATCCAACAGGGACACAGTGAGTTCTTCATATATTCTTTAAAGACTAAGTGAAATGAACCTTTTTTGTTCCCAATATACTCTAAAACTAGTGTCCTGATATTAAACTAATCCTCCATCATCCTGTTGAAAGCCCCTGTTGGTCACACTATTCTGCACAGTTTGTTGTTATGCCTAATGGTTGAGATGACGTCACCACACAGGCTGTACCTAAAATTGCAAACGCAGAATTTAGTATTATTTTACCATAGAGATAATAATCTTACCTATAAATGTGTCGCTGGATGCACACAGGAATTTGTTTTACTTTCTGAGTTAGTCTTTTTATTGGCATTTGAACATTGCGAATACTCAAACTTGCAATGGGATTTAATATTTTTTGATATCACATTAAAGATAATAATTGTATATACAAATACGCCACTGGAAGCAGACCTGGGTTCAATTCGCTTTTATCAACTCCAATTCAGTTCTAATTCGTGTGTATTTACCAAGGATAAATTCCAATTCAATTCCAGATACACACAAGAAGGGTCAATTCCAATTCAATTGTAATTCACATTGATGGGCAATGAAGCCCCAGAGAAAATCCACTGAAGCAAACATTAGCTCTTTAAAGTCCATAATAAAATACCTACCCTGTTCTCAGAAGAGACAGTGCTAAGTAGGCTTTGTGCCAAGTACTGCAATCTGAGTGTTCTGAAGGGTTATGTGACTCAATTCAGACAACCTGCACCATTACTGAGTATGTTGCCACCTTGCAGCCTGCTTAAAGAATAAAGGGGATGCTGAACTGTGGACATTGACAAATACTAATTCACCCCCTCTGCAAACAGTAATTTTGGTCTCTGATGGTCAATTAGTGGTGATTTCAATTAGCACTTAGCAGCTCTGTTCTATGCAGCTAGTAAAACTGTGGTACATAGGGTCTGAGAGAGCAGAGAACTGCTAGATAAAGAATTGCTGCCCATGTTTTGTCTGGTGACAAATCCTTTTGTGCATATAAATAATGGTAGTTCAGCTGTTAGTTGTTTTATTTTGGTCCTTGACCAAAGACACCCGAAACGTTACAATTTAACATATATTTTGTAGTTTATGTTTCAATCAATTAATTTTATTAATCTTATTAAATGAGATTCAATTCCAATTAAATCTGTTTTGGTTTATTCAATTCAAATTAATGCATTTTGTTGATCAATTTGATTCCAATTCAGTTAAGAATTGAACCCAGGTCTGGCTGAAAGTACCCATGATTTGTCTTTAGTTTTTGAATTATTGCCATTTGAACATTGCAAATGCTTAGCGGATGTAATGCCAAGTTGAGCAGTTGCGGTGTTCAAATGGGAATAATACAAAAGTTAACGCAATTCCTGTGTATATCCAGCGACAAACTTGTAGATAAGATTATTATCTTTACGGTGATATAAAAAGATCTTAAATTCCACAATTTCATGTACAGTCTGAAACAACAAGCCGCACCGACGCTCGCCGTGCTAAAGAATAGGGCGTACTCAGCGGCAAATGACCACGTTTGTGTGGGCTCAGTGACATGAGTTCACAGTGAACAGGCTTCCTATTTGACACATTACTTGACAAGAGTATTAAATTTACATATACAAAGACACTTAAAAGTTAATTTCACTTAATCATTAAGACTGTCCCTAAAATGTTAACATAAAAATGCTTATAATTATAACTGACTTAACTGTGCCTCATGCAAAATATATAATGTTGTACACTGAATATTTGTCGTTGATTGTTTTGTGTTTAATTTAATCATGGGAATCACAGCTCTGTGCTGTCCATGCAGCATAACAGGACAAGGTTATTTCCTATTTTTTCTTTCATGTGGTCATAAATTAACACCCAAAGGTTTGGTGCCTGACATGTAAGCCAACCAGGGGGAAAACGTCAAGATAACCACGTACAAACATAACTATGTGCTAGTCTGATTATAGTTTGATATTGATCTGTATGTATATTTCTCTTCAGGCGATTGACACCTGCAACATTATGTGCGTCACAACGGCTGTGGTCGAACTCATCGACACAGGTACTTGCTGTAGAATAGTTGACATGGTCATTTATTTTTACATGAGATAATACATTTAAGGGAAAAGATTTTTGAATTGTTTTTCATGTAATTTTCATTATAATTTTCACTCCAAGTAAAGAAAACAAATACATGTAACAGATTACTGTTGTGCTTTATTGTAATATGTATCCAAGCTGACATTGTCCTATTGGTAGACTGCAATGAAAACATTGACACTGAAAAGTACCGTAAATATTGTATTTGTGACTGCTGTACAATTACAGTATCGTGTAGTTGAGATCATGAAGATTATGGAGTGGGGCTTTAAATCGAGTAATTTGCTAAAAGTAAATGTCAGGTCGTTAGGCTGCCAGTAGTAGATGGCTGTATTAGCTTTGAATAGTCGGGTGTTACGGTATCTACTAGTTAGTAAAAAATAAAGGATAATCATGCATTTTCATGACAGTAAATATTGCACAATTCTATTAATCATTTGTGGCCCCCCACAGTGAACCAGATATTAACTTAAGCCGCACGGGTGAATTTTGGACCCAAGCCAGAAATAGCTGTCTTGGTCATATTCCATCAATTTTTTATTTTGGTAGAAATGCGTATGTTGTAATTCAATCTTTCAATGTGCAGTTTATTTTTCTCGACAAATAATATCCATTTATGAACACATAGATTAATATGGGTGAAGAGGTTCATCAGACTGGGTGGTTCAAATGAGTGATAGTTTTACTTATTTCACAGTCAGTTTACCTTTTGTTCTGCTTTCGAAACATCACGAGAACAAAAGGTAAACTGACTGTGAAATAAGTAAAAATATCACACATAGATTAATAATCAAACAATGTACAAATTTAATTAAAATTATATTATTTCTCAAAACACTGCTTTTTTAAAGTTTCCTTTAATTTTTGCAATAAGTAAAGAGCTACAGAAGATATTTCAACAAGTGATGTATCACTTTAAAGCTCAGTATCTGTGCAATCCAAAAATGAACAAAACTAACTGTTAAAATTAAATTTTTTGTATAACCATTTTGCTGTGGCACGTCACATTTAAGAACTTGCTCTTTGTAACTGCATCATAACACAAACACTAAGTAAATGTGCTTTACAGTACGTATGCATGCGTACTGGTCTACGTTACACTGCCACTTTTACACTATGCTGCTTGATGATTCTGTAGGCAGAGGACACAGATGAACTGGATGCACTGTTCAAGACCATTCTTATTGAGGTCAAAGGTCACGACCCCGCTGTACTCAACAGTTACGAGAAATTTGTCGGCATGACTGCTCGTGAGCTCGATATCCCCGTCAGCAAAATGCAAGTACATTTCGAGTTGGTTGAGGGTAATCATATTTTTGGGCGGTGGGAAGAATGATCTGCACTGATTAACAGGCATTATTTGTAACACAGCTAATGTAAACCGATATCACAATGATCAGTATTAAAGTTCTCATGTGCTTCTATAAGGTTGATTGAATAAACCTAGAGAATTACACAAATTCAAGGTATTTCCCTGGGTTTCAAATTAAGGGGTGCAGTGGTCGAGCAGTCAGACTGCCAGACTGCAATCAGAGGAAGCGGGGTGTCGAATCCTGGTTCCAACCGATCAGTGGTTTGGTACCAGTATTGGTCACTGTGTCGAAATGTGGGCAGTTTTGTTCACCCTGTCACCTGTGTCTTTCTGAAGAGACACTATAAACCGTTGGTCCCTTCTATCTGGTGGTAATGCAAGGGGAAGTAAAAAAAATTGAAACCTGTCGTGGACTCACCGAGCTGGGATCTCATTCTCTACACACCCATTAGTGTGAATGTCCGAAAATGGACCCTGCCAATTAAGTGAAGAAGAAGTAGACTAAGTGTAGTCGTGTGCAGATGTTACAGTTACAGGTTATGTTACAGGCTACCAAACAGTTGTGTAGACTTGACGACAGCCATGTCAGTAACTAAAATTGTTTTGCACTTGCAGATGGACGCCCCCAAAAGCAATAGAGAGATACACACTTCTCAAATCTGTGCACATTTACAAGAAACATCGAGTCCAGTATGAGACGAGAACACACTTTAGAAGTATACAGGTAACCGATTTGATAGTTGCTAGGTTCACTTTGTGGTATATATGTGTTTATTTCATCTACATTTTGCCAAGTTTTCTGCCATTATGATTCTATATCTTCTTCCTCCTTCCTGTCTGTTCATTGAATCTTTGTTTTTTATTTAATTTCTGTCCAGTTCTGCAGCGTAATCGAGCTGAACAATCTTTTACTCACTTGACCAATGTGTACGTGTGTGTGTGCGTGCGAGCAGGCGTGCGTGCGGATATGCATGTGTGCGTGTGGGTGCGTGCATGCCTGTGTCTCTGCATGTACCAGTGTGTGCGTGCAAGCATGAATGCGTGCGTGTGGGTGCATCCCTGTGTCTCTGCATGTACCGGTGTGTGTGTGTGTGTGTGTATGTGTGTGTGTGTGTGTGTGTGTGTGTGTGTGTGTGCGCATGTGACGACTATAATATTGACACCATATGCTATGGCAGCAGCCACAAAGTAACATCAAAACTATATGCAGTATTAAAAATCCTTGTGTAAAATGGGTAGCACAGACCATGTAAGGGGTTTAATGGTGACATTAGGCGTCTATCATGTCTTATTACAGATGATCAGTGATAGTTCATTGTTGTGTCACCAGGTGGAGCGACTGACCGGGTCAACGGCCGATACGTTTCTTGAGTATATTCAGCGTAATCTGCCAGAGGGTGTCGCAATGAAAGTGACCAAGGTGTGTGGTGTGGCAGTCAGTGAAACGGTCCTGTGTCGACATTGTTTTGTAGTTTTGGGCTAAAAAATGTCTTCATAGATGAACCCCCGAACATTTGACATCCTAGATGCAGGTGTCTGTGAGGAACATGTTAACATACACACATGCATGCACACCACACACGCATGCACACACACGCTTCGACTGAGAGTGACAGAGGTGACCATGTGTTGTCTCTGTTTCAGTACCAGTTGGAGACTCTGCCAGAATACATCCAGGGAGACATCCAGGCAACGTCAGCTGCACCGAGCTCGTGACACTCGCAAGACATTTGCATCACCTTTTCAGATGAAACACATTTGTCTTGGTTAAATTGAGTGATACTTTTGGTGTAGGTCAATCATGTGTAGATCTTCTTTGACCAAGGCGAAAATGCATACAACTGTATATTGATTATATTACCTAAATAAATTTATTTGATATCCTCCATTTTATAATTATGTTGGCATTCAGTTGTTTAGTACGTTTTTGTGTACCACTAAATTGTCTTAAAATTACAATGTGGCTACATGTTGGTTTCTGTCTGGTCTGCTCCAAATCATTTGTCAGTCAAATGATCATGATAAGAACAGTTGTAACGTCTTTTGGTGATATTGATTGTAATAAAGATTTAGAGATGATTAGCCTGGTTTAGCTATTAACGTATCATCCTACCACCTGAGCTAGTAAATGGTCAGAAGCTCTGGTGCGATTCAAAGTAGGTGGCGTAGTTCTTGATAAGATAATCAAACCCCAATTAAAATTAATTTAAATTAACCGCAACAATTTATCAGGTAAATTTCTAGCAGTTACATAAACTGAGACTTAAGCTTACTGAACATTCTTCAGGATAGTTCGTTTTCAAATTAGAAACTTTCATTTTTCATATCATGTTTCATATCATGTTAAATTACCTGGTAGAGGCTGACGTTGTGTCACTGTTCACGAAGACCCCAATCAGAGAAGCTTGCAAAGTCATCAGAAAAAGACTAGAGAATGACAAGACACTAAAGAAGAGAACAAATATAAACGTAGACGACATCATGGAGTTGTTGAAATTTGTCTTGGAGACGACATACTTCAGATTTGGAGGAGAAATTTACCAACAGAAGTTTGGGGTAGCCATGGGCAGTCCAGTGTCCCCCATTGTTGTGAACCTGTACATGGAGGACCTGGAGCAGAAAATCATAGCCACAGCACCAGTCGATCGCCAACCGAGAAACTGGAAGCGATATGTGGACGATGTAATTTGCCTGGTACACACAGGAAAGGCAAAGAAATTACAACAACATATGAACACTGTAGACCCCATAGGTAGCATCATTTTCATGCGGGAAGACGAAGAGAACAACAGCATGCCCTTCTTGGATGCAAAGTTCACTAGAAAGGAAGATGGTAGTGTGAAGTCCACAGTGTACAGGAAGAAGACGCACACTGACCAATACCTGAATTTTGCATCCCACCACCCCAAACATCAGAAGTTGGGAGTTGTCAGAACCCTTATGAACAGGTATGAGACAATAACTTCGGAGGAGGGGGACAAGAAAGAAGAGGTGGAACACCTGAGAGGAGCTCTAAGAGTATGTGGCTATCCGTCGTGGGCCTTGAAAAAGGTGACAGATAGCAGTAAGAAGAAAAAGACCAACAAAAAGACTAAGGACAAAAACTATCGGAGCCAAGTAGTCATCCCATACATAGAGGGGTCTCAGAGAGAGTACATCGAGTACTGAAAAAGTATGGAGTAGCAACGGCCATGCATCCCCACACCACTCTCAGGCACCTGTTGGTACATCCCAAGGACAAAGTACAGCTAGAAGAACAAGGCGAACTGGTGTACCAAATACCGTGCAAGAATTGTGGTGCTGAGTACATTGGGGAGACAGGAAGACTACTCAAAACAAGACTGGAGGAACACAGAAAGGACGTAGACAACATGAAAAATTAGAAATACACAAGGAGCGGAAAAAAAAGATTGATGTCTACCATCAATAAATCCGCCCTTACAGACCATACGACAACTGAAAACCATATCATAGACTGGGAGGGAGTGAAAATTGTAGACAAAGAATCCAACAGAAGGATTCGGCAGATCAAAGAAGCCATCTGGATCAGAAAAACCAAAACACCCATCAACAGAGACGAGGGCAATTACGAACTGCCTCACGTGTACGATGACGTCATTCAGCGTCATAGGTACTGATGAAGTCGGCGTGACACGTCAACGAAAGCCTCTACCAAGTAATTTAACATGATTCTTGGATATGAAAAATGAAAGTTTCTAATTTGAGACTTAAGCTTGTTAATTGTTTAATAAAATAAAACAAATATTTACTTTGATTGAATTAATAATTAAATTATGTGTTAACTTTATGCATGTTGACCCATAAATCAGTGCAGACGCTTAATGATTGCAAACATCCAAAATAGGAAGAAATCCTCCTTAAAAGTCAGGCGACATAATATTTTTTTCAGTTGTGATATAATAATGCTGTGACTTATGCATGAGGCATTGTGGGATACATCGATGACAAGTGTGTAATATGACAGCAAACCAGGCTCATCTTTAATTATTTAGAAGCAAACCTTTAATTCATTAAATGCCTTTAATTATTTAAATACGTGTACCGGAAGGTACAGTTAAAGGTGTAGTTGTAACTTTAAGAGAAAGCCTTTAATGAATTACTTGCACCTGTGTAATGTTGTAGGCATACTTTTAATTAGTTAGTACGCGAATGTAATGTTAAAGGCATACCTTTAAATAACTTAAGTATGTATTTAACTGTAACCAATCTGAACCAGCAAAACATTAAATATTTTGCTGGTTCTGATGCTTACAATTAAATACGCATACGTAGTTAGTTGTGGACCTGGGCAGGGCACCTCAGTAGGCTACGAGATAATTGATGGACATCGTGTATCACTACCTGGAGACCTTATGAAGAGAAACGATCTAGAGGAAGACTGGTGAGATGGTGGAGAAACGAACTAGACGAGTACTGGAAGGACACCATCTGGCAGAGGATAGTGCAAGACAGGCAGATCTGGAAACAACATGCTGAGGCCTTCGCCCGACCACGGGACACTACGGCTGCACAATGATGATGAATTAGTTAACCTAATTTTTACTTATTTTAGGAGGAATTTTCAAAATTATTCTGCACTGTAATAACAGTGTTGAAAGTAACAGTGGTCAGAAATGAATTACTCTCTGGGTCTTGCAAAACTGCTAGTGCCGGTCCCAAGCCTGGATATGAAAAGAGGAAGGTTGAGCAAAGGGCTAACAACCCTTTCCCGTAAAAAAACAGATTGTTATAAAAACATCGACCAAAGGAACTGTACTAAACTTGGGAAAGGGAGAGCCTCCCATGGAGAGTATGACGCTGTGCAGTGAAAGCCAAAAGGAAGCTATATCACTGATGTCCTTTTTATCTTGCAAGAAAATTTCAAAAATTGGAACATGGAACGTGAGAACCATTTACGAAGCAAACCCAGCAGCCCAAAACAGCAAGGGAACGACGTGCCTACAACACCACAGTATTAGGACTATGCGAAACAAATCAGGACAAGTCAGACTGAACACAGGATAAATGATACTTTACTCGGGGCATGAAGAAGAAGATGCCAATCACATAGAAGGAGTGGCATTCATGCTGTCACAAGAGGCACAGAGTGCCTTCATCAGCTGGGAGGCAGTGGGACCAAGGATCATCTATGCTGCATTCAAAACAAAGAAGAAAAAGATGAAGCTAAACATCATACAGTGCTATGCACCAACAAATGACAAGGATGATGAAACAAAGGAGGACTTCTACAACAGACTGCAAGCAGTGCCCGACAAACTGAAGGACAAGGACATGACGATACTCATGGGAGATGTCAATGCCAAGATATAGAAAGAAAGTTCAGAAGATCACTGCAAGACGTGCGAGTACATAGAGGAGCAGACACAGCCTCAGACCACCACCTAGTGCTGGTCAGACTGAAGATGAAGCTGAAGAAGAGAGACGTAAAGAGGAGCATCAGAACAAGATACAATGTGGACTTCATAAAGGACAGAGTCACAACAGAGACATTCCGACTAACAATCAGCAACAAATATGAAGTCTTACAAGACCTTCTCGAAGAAGGTAATATGGACATAGACACCCAGTGACAAAAGATCAAGGAAACATAGACCAATCAAAGACAAGAATGGCAAAGTACTTACCAGTCATGAAGATCAGTTGAAGAAATGAAAGGGAACGTTTTGATGAACTGCTGAACCGACCGCCACCACAGAACCCACCAGATGGCCCACCTGCTGAAGAACTACTCCAGACATCGAGAAAGCCATTCATCACCTGAAGAGAGGGAAAACTTCCAGCCCAGATGATATTCCTGCCAAGGCAATGAAGGCAGACATGTAGACCTTCACAAAGATGCTGCATGATCTGATTGGGAAGATATGGGAACAAGAAGAAATACCAACTGGTGAAACTCCCAAAGAAAGGAGACCTGCAGGAATGCAAGAACTACAGAGGGATAATGCTCCTGTCAGTGCCCGGAAAGATCCTCAACAGAGTCATCTTGGACTTAAAACAGCAGTGGCGCCAGACTCAGAGATCACCAGGTAGGCTTCTGTAAAGATAGATCTTGCACCGACCAAATAGCTCCGAATCATAGTTGAACAATCAATGGAATGGGACATCCCTGTACATAAACTTTGTACACTATGAGAAGGCATTTGATAGCCTCGACAGGGAGACGCTATGGAAGCTCCAAAGAAGAAACCGACTCCTTCACACACCTGGAAAGTGTAATTAACCAGAGGCACAGAAGATGTCAAAGCAAGGATACAAAAAGCAAGAGTGGCATTTCTCATTTTGAGAAACATTTGGAAGGCAAAACAAATCAAGCTTAACACCACATTGAGGATATTCAACTCAAATGTCAAGTCAGTGTTACTCTAAGGCTCGAAGACATGGCAAATTACACAGAAAACACTAAAAAGATTACAGACCTTCATCAACAAATGCCTGTGCAGAATCATACACCTAAAGTGGTCGGACAAGGTACCCAACACTACACTATGGGAATGGACCAAACAACTACCAATAGAAAACAAAAGAAGAGAAAATGGAAGTGGTTAGGATGGATACAACAGACATCACACGACAAGCAATTACATGGAACCCCCCCCAGGGAAGAGAAGAAGTGGAAGGCCGAGAAACACCTGACAGAGACACGGAAAGCGGAAGAAAGCAGATGGGAAAAACAGTGGAGGACCATGGTCAATGGCCTATGCTCCCAGTGAGCAAACAAGCGTAACTAAGTAAAGTAAGTAGAGTCTTACAAAAAAAGTGTATTGTATTATTACCGCCACTGCCTTTTATAACTATATGTCAACATGTTTCATTATGGCCTATCTCACAATATTTTTTATTTTGACAAACAAACTGCATCTTAATTATTAAATGTTGATAACGGTGTTGAGATTCAATAAACATACAGTGACAGTTTTACAATTCTTTCTCAATTCGCGCACGTGTACACCACAGCATCTGAGCACCATTCACGAAATCGTCATTAATGACGGTAGTGGATCAATGAGAGAAGAGAAGACGAAGTATAAGACGGTTGTGTTTTGTATGGTGCCATAGGCATAGACCATAAGAGTGTTTCCACCACAATGCTAACAAGATGTATTGCATGAGTTTCATCTGGCACATCCAGCAATCAGCAGAACAAAGTCTCGCACGCAGTTATGTGTTGTGGCCACCAATGGACAGAGAGCTGGAAGAAATTTGTTCAGAAGTGTGACACATGCCACTGTATAACATATCACGAGCTTAACAACATCGATGGCAACAATCTGTAAACCAAGGGAGCTGTTTGTGCAACATGGATTACCGGAATCTTGGTTTCGGACAATGCAACCAAATTTGACAAGTGAACAGTTTGAGACGTTCACGAGGAAGAATGGAGTTGCCTCAAATGGCAACTGTATTTTAAATGTAATATTATTTTTAAATATAATATTATAAACATGGGATAATTTCGCGGAGTGAACAGATCAGCTTTATTAACTTTAATAGAGTGCAACGCTGGGCAATTAACGTGGCTAGTTTTATAAAAATGGGCCAAGAGGCCCTGAAGTCCTTTGGACTAATACATCGATATGTGCCCTGGCTTACCAAATGAGTGATAAGTCGGAAAAATTTTAACACTGTTTTCTTACATTCTTATAAAGGTTGGGTAGGGTGCTTTACACGGTTTCAAAAATTATGACTGCTACAAAAATTGGCGAAGTTATGGAGCATTGAACATGGTAAGAGTCAAAAAGTGAAAATGAAGAAAATGGATGTTGAAATTTTACATTATATATGCAAATGGATTGCATGGAAATATTACATGCATGATTTTCAAATGTGGCACACATTATGTATGTTATGTTGCAATGATACATTGGAAGTACAAATGTGCTGCTACAAAGACATCAAGTTATGCCAGATTATGTCTTTATGTGTAAAACTAAGAGGACAGATTATTTGAGAGAGCAAAAGGTAGACTAAAGAAAAAAAAAATGACAAAGCTAATGCAGAGTTAAGAGAATTGGCTAGTGGATATAAATGCTTTATAAAACAAATATCAAAATGCTACCATAAACAGTTACATGAAAACTTGCGCAACCTAAAACATAGCAAGCCTGCAGAATACTGGGATGTACTTAATAAAGCAAGTAACAGCAGTGAAAAATGTGGAAATATTTCACTGGATAAGTTTATGAACTACTTTAAAAAACTCGGTGAAAAACCTGAAATTGAAACTGTAGCTAGTGAGATACCTTTTGATCCAAGAAAGTCAAACGAACATGTAAACAGACCATTCACGCAAGATGAGATACTAATGCAAATCAAAAAACTAAAAAGCAAAAAGACCTGCGGTATTAATAATGGATTCCCATTACACATTGTAGTTACAGCCCACGTGGAGGCATTCAGTTTGACACTGGGACAATGGCAGTATATGGAATGTATATGCAAAATTAGAGAAAAAGTTACTGAACAGTTTTTGAAAAAATAGGCAAAATGTGAAAAATTACCAGTTTTGGGGGCTCTGGGGGGCACTACAGGGCCCTTAGAATGATTCAATCAAATACAGATTTGTTGTGCATAGTCATAGACACCATGGTAGCAGTACCCTAATATGTCTATGCAAAATTAGAGAAAAAGTTGCTGAATGGTTTTATGAGAGATATGACAGCTAACGGCGCACGGCGGACGGCGGACGCAGAGTGATGGCATTAGTTCGTTGGACCTTCGGCCCAAAGGACTAATAAAAAATAGAGCCCAGAAAGATATCCCAGGGATTACACTCAACGGTGGCGCCGTATAGCGAGTGGACAGTTTTATTTATAAGCTCGCCATCTGGCGAGAGTGTGAAGAATGACAGCTGTGAGAGTTCGCCAGATGGCGTAGGCGGGGAACGCTCTCAAGCGGCGCGTGTCGCGTTGAGCACTTGAGAGCTAGAGAGACAGAGAGACAGAGAGATAGCGGACTCGTTGCGTAGTCGTTGGAGCGTGACACATTTGTCACCTTAGAAAAACTCCGGGCTGGCTGCAGGCGTCTTTTGTACGAAGTCAGTCGGTGGAGCGTGTAGCCCCGAGTCTGAGTACGCGGCCGCGTGTCGGGAACTAGATAAAGAATGGACCCAACATAAACGCACAGTTCAGTAAAGTTCTACTAACTGGACCGCGAGTAGGACTAGGATTTTGTGCTTAGAGTGTGTTGCCTAGTGCAGATCATGGCGACAGTCGAGGAATTTATGGACAGTCCTCTCGTGACATGGGTAAGTTGAAAACCATGGCCTTGTGAAGTTTGTATATATATCTGTACTGTTTAGGTGCATTATAACGTTATAATAACCACTGTTACGCTGTTCAACTTCAAAGCCAAATGAAATGCCTTGTTGCAATGTTGCCACCTACTTAAATCGCCTTGTGGTAATCGGCCTACTATAACTAGTAGTAATAATTAATTAAGTAGGCCTATTAGTGCCATCAGTAGTAGAACTAGGGGCATATAGGTGCGGGAACAGGGGGTGGAGCAAAGGGCCATGCAGCTGCCCCCCAGAATTTCGCCGGGGGTAGACATATGGTTTTGCCCCACCCCAGTAAATTTATCAAAATTCAAGTTAGGCCCTACGTGTTAAATTAATCTGAAGGTGGGAATTTTTGGCAAGCCTTAATTTTGTTCCTGCAACAATGAATAACAGTGACTACCCCGTGGTAGGGGATGAGCCAGCACACATATTTGTTCTCTTTATGACGTGCACTAGTCATTTAGGTGTTGTCTTGCTGACAGTGGAAGTTACGTCAGAAGACTTCTGTTGAAAAAGAACGTATTGTTAGTAGTGTGGAATAGGCATAAATAGAAGCACGTGTGGGCGTATACACTGCTCCAATCAATGGGATCTAGCGCGTCTTTTTTACTATGCTATATTATATTATAGACAATTAGACAAGGAGAGATGGCACCTATATATTCTAACCCTAATGTAGTTGTAGGTAGCTGTGGGCATGCCAGGGAACAGTTCCCTGGAGTTCCTAAATAAAATGTGGTAATTTCATATTTACAGTTATTCTTAGTTGTGTTCAAATTTCTTAAAATAATAATCAGAACTTTAAAATAAATATATAAAATATATAAACTCACTTCTAGATAATATTGTGGTTTATTTATGTTAATTATTGCTTGTTATAACTATGTTTATGTATAACGATATTTAATAATAATAAATCATTTGTGCAGAGCAAAGTATAATACATAATGACAATTTGAAAAGCAGGCCAAACTCAATAAACAGTATTTTCTTTATTGCTTATGGTGATATTTGAGTACAGGAGTACTGAGATTAGAAGCACTCAACAGACATCATCCTTCAAAGAGTAAATATTTGGCAGCTCTCTGTGCATGCTGTATTGATAACATAACTAAGTACCTTCAGGGCTTGACATTAACTCCCATAAAGCACTTGTCCAGTAGGACAAGTGCTAATTCATGTTTACTTGTCCCAACAGAAATTTACTTGTTCCAAAAAATTGCTTTAAAGATAAAACGCCAGTGGTACTGTCATAACTGGCTCTGGGGTTGTATCTTCGAAATGATGATTGTTATAGGCTTACCGAACACAACCTGGCGGGCAGTATACCTTCAACATAGATAGTATAGTCTTAAAAACATTATATTAATTCATAAACTAGGAACAGACTGCCTCCTTGTAACTAATTAAAATGCAAAGCTAAACGTGTCATGCATTTTACTGAACACAATTTTATATCGACACTACATACAAAGTTCTGAATTATCATCTCTGCTAATAATACAAAATATTGTTTGTAATAAATTCCAAATACAGTTATGTAGTTGGACCTAGCCATGCATGCTGCCTGGTAATTTTGTTGATATTTACGACCATAACAATTATTTAAGCAATTTTATGAAATTATACACATTTATTTTGAATGTATGTATGTCTATAGAGTATTCACATAGAGAAGACTCTCCTCCTTCCATGTTCTGACTGGCTTTATGTAGAGTTTTGCGTAGGCACACATAATTTCACAGTTTAAACTTTAAACAAATAAAAAACTAGCTAGTTAGTTAAGAGTTGCCCCTTTCTGTAACTGGTTGCCGAAGTCACCAAGTTATATAAGGGTGGACTGCCTTTAGGCAAAGTCATTCACTTGATACAATTTATCAATATTTTCCCTGTAGTAGACCTTAAGCAGGGACATAGCAAGGGGTTAAAGTAGCATCATGCACAATTTGTTTGATGGCTAATGCCCATTAATATATCAACACAAGGACCCAAATGTCAGTCGCCCACTGGACAGGACAATAATTAATGGACAAAGTTCTAAATTGCACACTGCAACTAAATCATTTTATCTAGTCGTAGGCATAAGATTATACCCGCAAATGCACCAAGGTAGTAACAACTTCAAGCCCTGTTAATAGTGTGACTCAATCAACTTATCCCATCGGACAAGTGTCCTGGACAATGTACTTGTCCGATATTGGTAATTACTTGTCCCGGACAAGCGGACAAGCATTAACGTGGAGTTCTGACCTTTATTTCAGACAAATAATGCAGAATGGATATTTTTGTGTGTACATTTCTGTCCCTAGTTGGACCATGGGAATGTTCTTGGGGCAGCATTCTTTGTCAGCTTGCCATACATACCTTACTATACTCTTTGAACTGATAAGGCGGCAGTGTATCTTCCACCATTAGTCTGACTACATATACCTATTAGACTTCTTTCCATGTGGTCCACCCCAGTTGTTGCCCCTCTTTTCTGTTGTTTGCCAGGTTGTCTTACAGGCCTATAGCATGGTTGATTTTGGGAGGGTGTATTTTTCAACCTGTGACGACATGCTAAAAAAACCTCTCACTGCCTCCCCTACTGCGACCTCTGATTGCACCCCTTCGATGCTCACAAAACCTGACTGTCCGCCCCTTGAGGCACCCAAACCTTTCACCTGTGCCTTCTAGAGGCTCACAAAATGCTCCTGCTATACCCTCCTCTAGATCTCCAACATCAGCCCCCTGAGGCCAAAATAGCCCCCCAAATGCATCCTGTATTGACACTCACAAAAATCACAAAATGATCTATATTCGAGTGGAATTCTTTTAGCTCAGCAAGTAGGATGTTTGCACCCATTACACTCCGCTCCCCAAACACACGGGTCTGTCTTATCACTCTCCATCTATACCATTGTTGTGGTGCCCTGTCTTCATTGTCTCAGTATATATATAGTCCTTTTCAATATCTATATCTCAGATTACATTACATAATTGTTTATAGTTTTTACTTGAATGGTTCCTTTGGGAACCTGGATTTCATTGTACGGCTGATAAAACAAACACATTTTCTCACATATGCTACTTATAATCTATTATCTTACCAGATCAGGACAAGTCATATCGCAGGACAACTGTGATAACATACGTGTGTGTGTGTGCACGGTGGTCCCAGAGGCCTTCTAGGTCAATGCAGAATTGTAAATAGAAGATTTGTTTTAAAAAAAGGATCTTCATTCAAAAATAGATCTACTCTATCTAGATGTGTTTCAGATTTAGATAAGGTAGATTCTGTTAGCTGCATCTATGATTCCGTGTACAGGGTGCATAGGGAGAACATTCCCAAATCGAAATTAGTTTTAAAATTCTAAATTCTGAAACAGATACTTTGTAGATATGTCTTAGATAAGATAGGTTTATTTTCTCCTTCTAAGAGTACAGAGAACACTCGGCTGACAAGCAAACCGTACAAAGGGCAATTCAACTGTCAAAACTTAAAGAAGATCATGTGATTATTGTGGGGATCATATTACACTAAACAGTAGAAGCTGTCTAATTTATGGACAGGTTTATTTGCAGTTTCAGTGGCTGAGATGATAAACTGCATGGATCCATATATTATGTGGACAGGCCGCATTGAACTAGTTTTGATCTGGCATAAATACTACACTTTCAATTAATTAATGGACCATGACAGTCTAAGAATAAACATTCATGTTGGATATATTTACCAAGATACATCAGGTGTAGTAAAGAGGAAATCAATATATACTAATTACATTTGAAAAGTAATTTTTTCAAAAGTCTCCAGAGACTACTTCTAATTGAAGCTGTTGATATTTTTAAAGACAACCAATAGTCTGTCTGCACATTTTATCTTTATTTATTTGATGTGCTCTACATGTGTTTACCAGCTTAATTAATTGTTTATGTATTTAGTGTATTTATTTAACTTATAAATGTGTAGTTGCCTTTTAAACATATTTTATTTTAAGTTTAATTTCACTTGTAACTTAGCAGTTATTTTTTAGAACAGTTGAGCAGGTGTTAAATCATTCTATACCAAGAGCAAGTGAAGTGAACAATTTGAACTCATATTTAGCCTGGAACAGCACTGCTTTTGGCTCATTACATTGGAAACAGGGTGCATTATAAGTGTATATAATAATTAATACTGGTATTCTTGTTGTAGGTACGCACATTCAATGAGAGCATTGATGCCGTTGATTTCCAAGACCTCTGTGACGGGGTCTACCTCAATGATGTCATGCTTCAGATGTAAGTATTGACCTCAACCGTCTCCCTGTCTTGTTCTGTCATGGCAACATGTGGTATACATCATTTCATAGTATAGAGCTCCGTCATCCATGCTACCGCACTGACTATATTATATATATATACATATATATTTGGACACTGTGTGTACTTAGGCACTGTACGTTTCCGAACACCCTAAAAATCTATAACAATTATTATTTTTCTGTACTGTATGTTTTGGGACCTGTAGAATTATTGTTTGTGTCCGAATATATACACTCCATAACATCTGTATGTTTTCAGACGTAAAATATAATTCTTTTTATGTGTTCTGTATGTTTTTGGACAGCTGAGAATTTAATTATTTTTAGGTGTTTGAGTGCACACGCCGTCGTTACTGTGTGTTATGGAGCAGATTCACTAATGTACTAGACAATGAGTACTATTAAAATGTATGAGTATGATGACGAGTATGATTACTGAGTAGAAGATTATTGTAATCAGGTGTGGATACTTTTGTACATATGTAATTATGACAAGGAGCATCATCACATTAATGGTTTAGCCATGTGTACATTATTTGTACATTGTCTGTGATTGTGACCAGACAAAGGTTACCGTACAAACTCCCTGAACAGGTGCATACAAATTTGACTTTTTTCTTTTCTTCTTCTTATGTAAAGTTCAGAACTCTGTATCTGCCACACACATGTGGCTTAAGAATATTATCAATTGTACGGAATTGACCCAAATTTGACAGCTTGCATTGTATCTGGGACCCAGCCAACATAAATATGCTCAGGATGACTGCTATCATGCTTGTAATCATTGTGTCTACCTGATTAATCCCAATCCCAAGAGCATCTACACATCTACCAGTTGTGTGGATGTGTAGATGTTTCACTCACCTGTGCACAAACTATATTTCTTGCCACCCAAAAGGTTGTACTGTATTATAAATAAATATGGAATGATGTCACATTGTCATAACTTATTTAGCACTATAGGCCCTAAAATAGCCATTTTTATCAGTGAAGTAAACAATATTTGGACCAGACTCTGAGTTTGGACTAGACAGGTACATATATATATATATATATATATATATGATAATTAATCATCTCATCAGCCCTAGTTAGCTAGTTTTTTGGGTTGTGTGCGTAGCTGCAGTTTTGGGGTATTTACAACAACTAGATCTAGACAGCAGATGATGTATGCTGATCTTCATTGTTCAGGAAATTTGAGTTAATACTGTCTGTGAATTAGTTGTATATGACCATCAGGTTACTTGACTAGGTATGATAGGGATATAAATCAACCATGATATGATGAATTGATGTAACTAACCAGGTTATATATCATTTACAATATACCAACTGTCTTGAAATATGAGCCTAGCAGTCATATTATGTAGCGACTGCAGTGGAGATAAGTTGCACTGTAAGTGTAAGATGTAATCTTATTCCCTGTAAATTACACTCTGCACCCAGACATGGCCCTGGGTTAAGGCACCCCAACAAGTACTATTGTGTGCTTGAGCATTTAGTAATTTTATGAGTCATGTGCAAAATATATTTCATAACTATTTCACTTATTTAACATTTTGTGAGTTAGCTAAGCTTCCTTTTATAAAAACAATAATAGTTTACCTGAAAAAATGTGAAGTTTGCGTGAGTTTGCGTGATCACTGCATTCCCACGTTCAAGGCAATCAATTTAGCTAACTTCCTGCCAGTAATTACCACCCTGGCTGACATTTGGGAATGAAACAACCTTGTTTCAACAGATTGTCCTTTTTCTCTGTGAAAGTTATTTGAAACTATACGCATCTATTTAGTTACATACAAGTATTGAATCATGTACTTATTTAACTTTATTAATTGACTATGTTGGTTATTGATTGAATATGACATCAAAGGCTTTTGTTGCTTTCTAGCCCATATTGCTGCATGGCGCATAGTCAGAAAACTCAGAATTCATATTGGCTGAGTTCAACCCATTTCATGGCCGAGTTCAACCTATATCGTAGTGAGTTGATCCATATTGGCCAACAACCTATATTGTAATGAGTTGATCTGTATTGGCCGAGTTAAATGTGTATTGTGGCCGAGTTCAATGCATATTGTGGCCGAGTTGATCTGTATTGGCAAGTTCATCAAGAATGTTAGATTATGACATTTGCATAATTTCAAATGCCAACACGCTGCGGCACAGATGCCATTGTTTCAGCGCATGACAAATTTAATCAGAGTAATTTATAGTCGCGTCATTGCCAGTTCAAAATGTGTGAGGTCAGTCAGAGATGATGCCCCCAGCCACTCATGGTAATGCCATTTAATACGTTTTTTTATTAATTGACCATGTTTGTACAGCCTTCGTATTGGCCTGAGGGTAGTCATGTTGGCCCTAGGTACCATGAACCATGCTCCTATGTAGCATTACATTTCAGCAGTTAAACAAACTTAATATCTTTCATAATTAATTTGTTCTTTTTGCCTCAGGATTTTTTATTAAATTACCAAATAATCAAAGTATGCAAGCCATCGAAATAGACTTTCGGTACACTGGCTGTGACAGAATCATGTATTACATGGAAGAAAACACACATGTGAATGAGTTTTTAACAAGGTTGTGTAAGCTGCAAGTCAAATTCCACAAGTAAACCATTTCAGTACTACAGCCCTGACCAGCTGTGACCACTGAATACTGCATTCCCAGTGAATATGCAAGACAATGGACTACCTCACTTCAAGTCATTTGAGCAACAAACATGCATTTATGAATAGGAATGTTACATATTTTTGGAAAGTATGATAATCAGCAAGTACAATGAGGCATATCATTTTACATTCCGTCGTCATGGTAACCAGCAATCCAAGATGGCCACCAAGATTTCAATGTTTTTGCAGTTGCTGAACTCAGGTGTATACTATGTTCGCCGACATCATTATTGTGTCGATCGTCAACATCCAACAAAGATTCTTCGCTAAAACTATCAAATAATCTGTCCAAAACATACTGTGGTAAATCGCTGGGTGGAGTAATGCCGTCTGCCATTGTGGCCACCACAGATTTTGATAATCCATCATTAAAAACTGAAAAAATCTCTGTAAACTTTTATTGAGCAGTAATAAACGATGACCACTGCTGAATAGCTAATTTATTCGCCTTGACAACCTTACACAACAAGTCGTACTGAAATGGTTATGCCAAATTGTAGCATTTTCAAGTTATAATTTATAAAATATATTATATATATAAAAGGTAAAGGTAAGTTCTTATATAGCACAGTATCTAGTCCTAAGAACTGCTCAAAGCGCTTTACACTTTACAGTAGAGAGTCGGAAACTCTAGCCACTGCACCTCTGCACTCCCATATATATATATATGTATATTTGTATCGTTCCATGTAAAAGCAAATTAGCCTCTATTTTGTGTGCTGTTATGTACACCTACCTAGCTGTTTCCACATGTTGTAATTTATTGCATTTGAGCCTTTTGGGGATGTCAACAACCCTTAATTACCCAACAAGTATGATTTGATAACCTAAATGCACTGTACATGTTAATTTAAAGTGCAACTCCCCCCAGGCACCGAGGTCCACTCACCTCCTTCAATTGCCTCCTTGGTCCATTGACCTCTCATCTACCAATTGACGATGTGATTCAATTACTCAGAGTTATTTACCTACCTATTTTATATGCTTTTGTTGAAGGTCTTTCTCCTGTGTGAATCAAAGAGAGTCAAGTGTTGAGCCACTCTCCTCCAGAGAATCCATTTTGGCAAAGAGTTTTAAAAGATCTAAGCCCTTATGGTGATCATTCCTTAGGTTTGTTGCACTGCGGGTGGGTGTATGTCAGTGCCCATAAAATGGGGAATTGGTCTCAAGGATATTACTCATGTACTGACATTGTATTGAGTCACCTACTTTCAGTGCCCTCCCATCCAGGGATTGGAAGAGCACGTTTTCGTGCTACCCCTCCATGTACAAATGCATGCAAACGTCTGGTGTCAATCTTCTCCAAATACCTACAGCTTTTAATAAGATTTAACAAGATTGCCATCCAAAGCCACAAGCTCCAGATGGCATGCAGACAAGGAAGACTTGGGCTTATCGACAGTCCAACAACTTTCCACCTACGTCCTATGCCCTCATCAGATAGCTGTCAATTTAATTTTTGAACATTATAGTATCCTACCTGATGTACTCTTTATCCACCTTTCCACGTTCTACGTGCATGTATTTACACTTCCCAAAATTGAATAACACTTGCCATTTTTCAGACTATTTGACCAATTTGGCTAGATCATTTTGTAAAATATGTTTGTCTGCATCCGATTTAACTGTTCTGAACACTTTTGTATCGTCTGCAAATTTCTTTACCTAACCCTAACCCCCTTTCTTTCTTTAGACCCACAGTCTCTGCCAAGTTACCTGACGTCAGTCTCTCTAGCTGTACATCACACCAACCATCTGTACAGTGGTACGTGGAGGGATAGCATGAAGGTGTGTCCAGGATTAGACTGACCAGTTGGTGCTTGTGTTGCAGTGACCAACGAGAGGCGGAACTAAGCGGTCGTGTGAACCGATTGGTCAAGGACAGCAATGCCCGGCTACAGAACTGGACATTCCTTCTCACACACATCAAAACTTACTTTGAGGTACTTCATTTTTATGTAGATTTGTTGCAGCAAAAACTATACCATAACATGACTTTCATTGGAAAGTTACTTAATGCAAGGTCAGGCAACACCTGAAAACAAAGAAAATGCTCCTGTTGGGTCTCACGTAACAGGCATGGCTACATAAGGCAGACGTTTGGAGACCTGCTGGTACACACAACTGGAAAAGCACACGAAGCACAAGCCTGACATTCCATAAAGGTTCCATGCCCACCTTATTTCATCAACGAGGCACCGATGCACTGGAGTGATCAATGCAGATGGAGGACACACCCGTTATTAATCTTGTGACGGTCAAGTCTGCCACTGAAACTTTGACCCTAAAGACTAGGCATAAACGTTAAAGCCATCGT
The DNA here is from genome assembly GCA_963995525.1 of Escarpia spicata. Taxonomy (NCBI): domain Eukaryota; kingdom Metazoa; phylum Annelida; class Polychaeta; order Sabellida; family Siboglinidae; genus Escarpia; species Escarpia spicata. The sequence continues at coordinate 2,490,706 of OZ023211.1, forward strand.
GTTATTGTCACGTGAAAATAATGGCATACATGTTACACTTACATAACACTTTTATGTGGACAGTTTAAACCACTTTTTTAATAATATAATGATATTTGTATCATGCACAGTTTCTTTTTTGTGGCTAGTATATATTTCAATTTTATTACAAATATTGACAAATCACTGGACCAGAAGTGTCCTCAGAAGTGTTCATGTAGAGTTGATTGGTGACTGCATCAAGCCAAAGACACGAGATTGCATTTTAGACACCGTGGGATAGGACCCTGGTAGAGCTAGGTGTTTTATTCCTTTATTTCAACTTTCAAAGATCCTTTCAAAGTTTCAAAATGATATTATTCTGATAATTTTGTACTAGAAAATCCCTCCCCTCCTGCTTGTGTAGTTCTGTCATTTTAGAAAGGAAATGTCTTAAAATTATATCATCTGTTCCTTACTTAATAATGGTTGTAATAATTTTTAATAATAGTTAATACTAAAATAAGTATGTTGAAGGCCAAGGTACATTTTATAAGCCTGCTCAAAGTATTTATTTATTACTTTCCATGAGACATTCAAATCGTACATGAAACATTGAAATAGTAAACGGCAGCTGTAACAGAGAAAGGCGGGGCTAAGTGCAACATCTGCAAGTGCCTTCAAGTGCTCTTTGACATTGTCGCAGTTAGCAGGAGAAATCGCCCAGACCCACCCAGTTTACAGATCAGTGCCAGGCACAAAGTATAATATGTATGCATATATTCCATGCTGATCAAAACCAGGTGTGCAGGTGTTCTACACACAAATGTATTACTATTTCCGTGGCCGTATGCGCTGTATGCCTGGCAGTGTCAGTTGCAGATTCTATTAGATATGAATCACGTTAGAGAAAACAAAAGCATGTCCAAAGGGCAGCCATTTCGAGTGGGACCATATTGCAACATTATCTTTGTGTCTAGTTTCCAAAATGATATGAAGTGATGTACATTGTGGCATGGTCCTTCAGCTTATCAGATGCTAACAGTATGAGTATGTTTAAAAAACAGGATTAACAGATGTCTCAGAATGGTGGGTTACGCATTTGTGTAAAAAATTTGGATTCTTGGTAAGCCGGTGAATTATAATCCTAATCCAACTGCCATCTGTTTTTATGTACAATCTCTGCAGTGTTCTCAGCTTATAAATTAGATAAACACAGAATAAAAGGTGAACTATATTTATATTTTGCTGTGACTTACAAACTCTGAAATTGCTTTCATTCAGAGTTCAATTATATAACCACTTTTCCCAATGAATCTATGACCTTTTTTATTCATTCAGGTCATTTGTTGAGCTCTTAATGATATCACACCTGAGGAAAATATCACCATTTCCCCTTCAGCGTACACAACTTAGCCTTGGGATATTGTCTAAGTGTTTGCATAACAAGCAACAGAGAAGCTTTTGTGTTGACACGTGAGGCGCTGCACTTTGCCAGTAAAGATCTGTTGCACTGGCTGTCTACGTGTGCTTAGTTGACATCTCCCTCCAGACACTAAGGTGTTCTTTCACCAAGTTGAATTCACTGGTGTTTTTTTGTTATGACTGAGCCTTTAACCTCAAGTACAAACGTGGTTGTCAATATTCATGAAGAGCACCAGTCAAAAAGCCTGGCAGAATTCCAAACAGTAAATGCTGGTCTTATATCTATGGAGGTAAGACACAGAAAGTAGGTACTTAAAATATTGTGGTTGGTTTTTAATGCAGATCCTTCGTAGAAAATGTAGTCTGTCTGTCTTAAAATCTTTGGTGTAGATGTCAACGTAAAAAAGAACTGTCAATGTAAAAAGAACTAAACATCATCATCGAAATAAGAATAATTAAGAAGAACTAGTATTAAATGTTGACAACTTATATACAGGTGGTGTCCATTTATAAAGGCAGACAGTCTAATTATTTTATCATAAAAATCATGCAATATTATATACCTGGAACTGGAACATCTTTATTCGACAGATAGTAAATAAGCAAATACAAAGCATGTAACGGCAATGTCAATAAGAAGACATTTCTCTCGGGAGACTCTCACTAAGGCATTATAAATATGCCACTGATGTGAGAGCCACCCACCCACTTGTAATTACAATTACATCTCCCAACGTGGTATAACATAGTAGCATTAACTATAATTACATTCTAACATATTGACCACTCAAATGCGTTTTATTAAGTACAGTTTTCAATATAATTTTATAGTGTTTGAATCTGTTTATAAAAAAAAAAATTGGTTCAGATATCTTGCAGATGTCTCATCCATGTGAACTGTCTTTTGAAAATTGTGAACAGCCATTTCTAAATTTACTAAATGGGTAAAATTATGATCATTTATATTAAAATTATCGTAATTTCCCTATATTAGATGTTAATAAAGCAGTGGTTCATTGAAACGTTTGCTCAGTCAAAATTTGTGAATAAACAGATTTGTTTTGTGTACCGTGTAGCATGATTTTTTCACTGGCGGATCCAGCAGCTATTGTATCTAGCTTCACTTTGCTACTAGGCATGTACGTAAGTTGTACAGTAACACTACACTGTGACCTGATAGAAATGATCAATCACTTGGCGGCATTAATCTGCCGTGGTTGCTTTTGAGCAAACTGGTAAATTATGGCGTCTTCGTCTATCACACTTCCGTAGTGTGTGTGAAGCAAGGCCAAGCCATGCATGCGGTCCTCAAGCATCGTGCTCCGCAAGAACGTTTTCAGTCTCCCTAGGGCACTGATGCTGCGTTCACATTCACAGCTGGTTCACAACAGCTTCAATGCAGTATGCACATTGGGGAAGAAAGCTTTGTCGGCAGCTTTCAGCGGAGATGCTGCATTGTTGGGCAGCTCCGTGACATCATCCTTCCACCGTCATCTTTGTCAGCAGAGTAACTCGGAATCCATGTTGCATGGACTTGGCAGATATACAATGATACTTCGTGCTGTGATCAATGCTGATCACAACATCATAACATCTTAAAGGTAATCCCCAACTATAGTCATGACGTCTTAAAGGTAACCCCAACTACAGTCATGATCTTAAAGGTAACCCCAACTACAGTCATGACATCTTAAAGGTAGCCCCAACTACAGTCTTGACATCTTAAAGGTAACCACCAACTACAGTCTTGATGTCTTAAAGGTAACCCCCCAACTACAGTATTGACGTCTTAAAGGTAACCCCCCAACTACAGTCTTGATGTCTTAAAGGTATCCACCCAACTACAGTCATGACGTCTTATGAACGTTCTTATGCAGAGCCTATTTACTATATACAATAATTACACACTGTGTTGTGAAGATGAGGTTTAAAAATAGGTCACTTAAGAAGGTGTGTAAACTTATGGATGTCAAGTAATGAAGCCTTCCAGTGCCTACCATGAGATTTTGACCAACATAACATCTGATTGTTTTTATTATATATATAGAAAATAGTGGTGGATCCAGAGGTGTCCCAGGGGTCCATGGACCCCCACTCTCTGAGGGGGGTCCCAGACACCCCTTGCGAGAACAACAAAACATTAATAAAAAGTCGTAATTGATGTTACCAAGGATTTCACTCATGGAATAATAAATAGTGTAGCTGCAGGCTAAACTATTTATTATTCTGAATAACTTGATACAAATCAATGCGCAAGTAACGCTGCATAGGCCTACCCTTGTCCACTGAAACGTCTACACAAGTGGCGCTCGCTTATGAACTGAACTATGAAGATCAGTGGTCGAGCTGCATGAGAGCGTTCAAATTTGCAGCCGCTTAATCATTATTCATGTTAGCTGATCCAAAGCTTCGAAAATGCAACGCAAGCGAAAGGTGACTTCATTCGTGATGGTATCCTGGAGGAAGTCGTCAGGCAGGATTTTACTCTATATCAGCTGACGAAACTGTTGATAGAACGAATCATGAGCAAATGACATCAGTATTGCATTTCTGCGATGCAAGTGATGAGATCAGGGAAGAGTTTGTAGAGTGTGTGGCTTGTCCGTCTACGACGATTGAAGCCTTAACTGAAATGATTATCAAAAAAATCGAGAATGACTGGAATATACCTCTGGGCCAATGCAGGGAACAAACATTCGATGGTGCAGGAAATATGGCCGGCTCGCAAAGGGGAACAGCAGCAAGAATGCGACAGAAGAGGTTAAAAGCCATATACATCCACTGTTCTAGCCACAAACTGAACCTTGGTTTAGTTAAAGCAATGAGTATTACCGCCATTAGGAACCTGATGGACAATGCAGACAAGCTGATCAGATTCTACAATTGTTCGCCAAAGAGGCAACGCAATTTGGAGAAATGGATTGAGGAAATCCAGGATGGTGAGGCAGATAAGGTGAAGCTAAAGGAACTCTGTCGTACCCGGTGAGTTGCATGCCATGATGCGTCCAACATCTTCATTTACACGAGTGCATTGTGAACTCCCTGGAGGAAATACATCCCAGCAGGGAGGAGTGGAATGCACAAAGCGCGAATGATGCCACGACGCTTCATCTTTCCACCGCACAGTTTCCCTTCATTGCTGCATTGATCACAGCACGAAATATTATGGCATATCTGTCTTTAACACGACTGTAGTTGGGGGTTAACTTGACGATGTCATGACTAGTTGGGGGGCTACCTTTAAGACGTTATGATTGCAGTTGGGGGGTTACCTTTAAGACGTCATGAATGTATTTGGGGGGTAACCTTTAAGACGTCATGACTAGTTGGAGGGTCACCTGTAAGACATCATGACTGTAGTTGGGGGGTCACCTTTAAGACGTCATGACTGTAGTTGGGGGGTCACCTTTAAGACGTCATGATTGTAGTTGGGGGGTCACCTTTAAGACGTCATGACTAGTTGTGGGTTACCTTTAAGACGTCATGACTGTAGTTGTGGGTTACCTTTAAAACGTCATGACTGTAGTTGTGGGTTACCTTTAAGACGTCATGACTGTAGTTGTGGGTTACCTTTAAGACGTCATGACTGTAGTTGGGGGGTCACCTTTAAGACATCATGACTGTAGTTGTGGGTTACCTTTAAGACGTCATGACTGTAGTTGTGGGTTACCTTTAAGACGTCATGACTGTAGTTGTGGGTTACCTTTAAGACGTCATGACTGTAGTTGGGGGGTCACCTTTAAGACATCATGACTGTAGTTGTGGGTTACCTTTAAGACGTCATGACTGTAGTTGTGGGTTACCTTTAAGACGTCATGACTGTTGTTGGAGGTTACCTTTAAAACGTCATGACTGTAGTTGGGCGTCACCTTTAAGTGTTTTCCACCTGACATGAGTGGCTTGGTCTGTTCTGTTACATAAGTCGTCCGTGATTCCTGCCGTACCAGCAGTGACACGTGGAAGCCGGGTAAACAAACTAAATGAACATGTGTACATTGTTAAATATTAATTCCACTTCATTAATAACGGTCTTGCAGTATGTTTGTTGTTCAATGTTATTTCCAAATGTAATATTTGTTCTGGAGTCTTATTAATAGTATCTGCTATGTGTAATGCATTAGTTTATGTAAATGTTACAGTACAGACCCATCGGCAGCTATTCAGCCTCATTATCAATGTTTCTACATGACATGTATATTACATAATCTGTTTATTTCATCGGGCATTTGTGGTTGTAAAATCATAGATTAAAGGGTCCTCCTAAGTTTATCTTTGCTCATCTCTTTTAAATTTATTTTGTGAAAATTCAAACCAACATATAATATCAGCCAATGCCCATAACATACTTGCACATTTGCATAATATTTTATGTAGTTTATAGGAGATCGTTTGACAAACTATCACATTTAATGTTGGACCAGACATTATTTGAAGTGACTCTTGAAATTGAAATATCCATGTGAATGCACTAGATGTGTGTTTTTGATTATATTGTTGATTTTACTTGTTTTTGCAAACACTAACAAATTCAATTACTTGAAATGAAGAAAAAATTTCAGTGTAGCAATTAGTTTTCGCAATAAGCCATCTATGGATTTACTTAAACTTGTCACATACTATATGGACATCAGTGAACGGGATGTCTGATCAGCTAAACAGTAAGCAGCTTTAAAGTGGGATCAAACAATAATTTAAAAAAGCTATTCTAATTTTCACATGGAAAAAATCTATAGTGTAAAACCTGGTGGTAAAAATTGGGACTGTGTACCACAAATTAATGTCCCCGTTTGGAAATTGAAAGAACTGGCATGCACCCTGGAAGTAATCAGATTCAATGTCAATGTAGAGGGTGATTGCCCCAGCCTTGGGATGGTTGTCTAGATAAGTGGGACCCTGGTAACCACAAAGTGCATAACCACTATGTGATTTGTACCCACAAAGACCGGCCTGCTAATGCCACGTATTAAGTGTAGGAAGGAAAAACATGAGAACAAACAGAGGTCTGACTCATAGCAGCGAGTTGTGCAATTTTGAGTCACTGAGACATTATACTTCTACAAATTCTTTAAAATACCGATAAATTTTGCACCGACTTAGCACAATAGGCCTACACTTAATGCAGGTTGTTAGGCATACAAAAAGCAGTTTTATGTTATTAATATGACTTTCACAACATATGACCCCAGCTGATGTTTGCTGTAGCTCACCGTGTTGACACAATATCGCAAAGAATGTCTACCAATGGCTGCACTGACTTCATTAGATCTGCATCTCAGCTAATGCACACTAATTGGACTGAATAATGAGATATTAATGGACGAGTGTACAGAATTACAATGTTGGAAATTGCGCAGTTGTTGGCTAGTGAAGGCAGACAAGAAGGAAAGATGACAAAGTTGGCCGGGTGTCCACAAGGTGGACCAGCTGTAATCTCAGTCCCAGTTGGTCTGTTCCTGTATCACCTGCTCTAATGCTCCTTCTTGGTCTACTGGTTGTATTTCCCTCATTAACATAAAATGGACCGATGTTTCCCCACTAGCATAAAATATGCTGATTTTTCTCTCTTATAATTTAAGTAATAACCGACAAGTAGATCATAGGGTGGGGAAATGTCTGTACCCAATATGAACTATACCATTCCCTTTACGCTGTACACAAAATAGTTGTAGGCCAACTAGAGGGGTACTTGCGTCCATTATATGTTATATTTATGTATGAGCTGCCAACTTTCACATCTGCCCAGTTGTTGGTAGGCAGGTGTAATGGATCTTCATCTCATGCTCTCTTGCACACAGTGAGAGCAGCACTGTCGGACAATGAAGGTGTGAAGTGTTCTGTGATTGGTGACGTTGCTATAGTAACTGTCACTGTATGGTGAGTTTATTGTGGTGATGCAGTATATTTTTTATTATATGTAGCAGCCCCTGGTCTGACATGTGGGGCAAATACACGACAGCCAGCTTTGAGAGAGGGACGTCTGCAACTGTTCCCAGCAACCCATAAGATCCACAGATCGATCTGATTGATTCTGAAAATGTTCACAGCAATCCATTAGACCAATAAATAGACCCCTATGATTCTGTAACTGTACAGCAACCCATATGATTGTCTATGTCCATTTGATTGCTGTTACACCCAAAAGCAAACTGGGATACATGGACTCAGCATCTGCAGTTTTCTCACTCAGTGCCACATCTGAAATCACTGCATTGGCGTCTTGTCCAAAAAGTACTGTATCATTTTTAAGATCTGCACCATTACATATACCATGAAAGTTAACCTTAGCCAGCAAGTTGTGTGCTGCAGGGGAAAAAATGTGTTTTCAGTTTCTACACTTAAACAACATGTGCATTTTACAAACATCCCTTTAACATTTGATGTGTTCTCCACACGGCAATTAGAAATAGACTAAACATTATTCCAAGTGACATCTGCGGTCCCTACACACCGTGTGTCTTTTGTAGGAGTCTCTCCAGCAACTATTGGTGATGCGGCGTCCAGACATCATCGGCATTGTGAAGGAGCCACATAAAGGTAAGCCCTACTTCACTTTAGTCAAGATCAGACAGCAGTAAAAGAGGTGTTAGAACAACAGACTTGGTCGAGACGACACTTTTTTCTCATCCTCTTGCTCGTGTTTTGAAGTTTGGGCAATTGTTTTTCATTGTACGTTGTTTCAGTTGAGTTAGCTGTAAAGATGAGTACCTGACATATAGAGAGAGGTGGATATACGTGTGAATGCATAGTCTCTGTAATAATTGCAGCATGGCTGAATATTCCACAGATAAATCTTTCATCGTAAGACAGGCTTAGGAATCTTCTAAGAGTAAGGTTCATTTTTTTATATTTCTTAGAGTTATTTGGGACAGAAACCAAGACAATGAAAGAAGCACAGGTCTTGTTGGGCAGATGCTTGTCTTACTGGTGCTTGTGTTAATGAGATAGGGTTCACCATCCCAATGAACAGTTCTACCAGTCACTTTGAGCAGTCCTACGACTGGGAGAAGCCCTATATAAGAACTTACTTTTTTACCTTGTGATGTGTGATAATATTGTAGATACATGATCGTGGAAGAATGTGATTGTTGGTAGCTGTTTATTCCTGGTTAATAAATTGTACATCTTATGACAGGCTTAGGAATCTTCTTCAAGAGTAAGTTTCACTTTATTTATTTCTGAGAGTTATTTTGGACAGGAACCGAGAGAATGAAAGAAATACAGGTTTTGGGGGAGTTTTTACTAATGGCTGGGGAAACAGAGCAACAAGAGAAGAACTTGGTTATCGGTGAAAGAAAAGCTGACAGAAGGGGTGTATCTTTCAATGTGTCGACATGTTGAGAAGTTACGAAGCCAGGACATGCCGTGATGCAGGGGTTGCAACCGTTGCATACATTGTCACTTGTTTGTCACCTTTGTTGAAGAATGATCACTCCTGCAATAGGCTCACTGGTTGGCCTTGGATTGCAAATGTAGAAACATGCTGCATTATTCTTTGTTCAGAACACATTTAAATTCAGAAATATACTCAGTGTCAATGCTATGCAGACGCTCCAAAATGTTACATGTTCATAGGTTTAAATGTTTCTGAGTAACATCCAAAATGTTGTAGTCGTGGCAGTAACACTGAAGGGAACTCTTAATCAGTTAATGTCTTCTGTATTTGAATAAATAGATTTCTGCTGTAGCATATTCTAGTTTGGTTGTGTTTTGTTATTTGTTTCTACCTGTATTGATTGCGACAGATGGCAATCAACTGTAGTAGTTTTGAATGGATCATGTGAGGAATTACTATATCGGTCACCCGCATTGGTAATAGAGTTCTAATCTGATCAGGCGTACAATACCTGGTACCACAATATTAATGATTTGCTTCAATTGAAGCCTCATAAGCAGGCGAGAAACTGCTACTCTGGTCCTGCTATAATTGGTGCCAGTTGAGTTAGCATGGTCACCCCCAAGGACAAAAGGGGTTATACCCTGGGACAATGGGGTGATACGACGTGGGTATAGTCGGTGGGACAGTAACATGGCATGTAGTATATGGTACATGGTAATAAAATGTCAGTGATTATTTTGTATAATAATAATAATAATAAGATAACTTCTATTGCGCCTAAATCCTTGGAAACCAAGCTCAGAGGCGCATCAAAACAAAAGGGTTGGTCAATCTCAAAGTCCATAAGTAGTTTTCCAGTTGTCAACATATGGGTCAAGGTGTATAGAAGACATAGAAATGAATGAAGAGGGTGGAAGCTAGGTCGTTGAGTTACGAGCGGGGTTAATTACACCCCCAGACTCGGTGAATCACTGTGCCCTTTATTGTCGTTTTTATATATAGTCATATACCATTTGTGTCATGCGTTCTTTGTCAGCGCCAGGATCGCAGTGTAAACCATGTCCGTGAACTCGGTAAGCTGGTTACTGTACATGCCCCCTGATGGGCTACTTGGGTGAAGTGTCACGGAATAACCGGTTTCTATGTAGGCACAACTCATCACCTTCAGATTGGCCTGTATAGTTGATAATTCACTGTTAGTGTTCCTGTGCACTTGTGCATGTTCTCAGACAGAATGCCACGTTTGTTCAGCACAATTCTCCCTTGTCACTGGAATCTGATTATTCAGTGGAACTAAAATGTTGATAATGATAAAAAGACTGAAAGATGGAGGACATTATATAACTGTCTGACTTGTTTTTGTACGATTTCATCAAGTGTAGTTGAAGTTTGGGTAAGGAGGACCAGCTGGGTAAAGTCTGGGTGTAAGTCCAGTAGTAATACTATAGTTAGTTGTTTTTACGTAGGAATCTTTCAACATCATACACACTCACATGCACGCACGCATGCACGCACGCACGCACACACCACACAAACGTGTGCATGCATCTGATGCATGTTTGCATGTGCACAGATTAATAATTAAATGCGTTACTTCCTAAATTAAGAAAACAATGGAAATAGGTTATTTGGATTTCATATTAATACATTTTCTTCACAAAACACATACTGATTAAATTAGGTTATGTACACCCTCCACCCATGCCTAATTCAGTCAGTGACACAGTGGCATTCAGTTTGTTCCTGGTGGGCGGTGAAGCAATGCATTCATCAACTTCACACCAGTTTGACAAAAGGGGCGGATAGGCAGATTCTCTTCTTCCTTTTTACATAAACTCCAGAACAACATTATTTTTCACACTCCATTTTGAATTTGACTTTTATTATATGTACAGTATATCACCGTGTTAAATTATTTATATGCCATATGGCGTAACATTATTTCTATTATCTGATAGGTGTGGCCTAATTTGTAAATTATACAGCAGTGTTGTTCATTTTCAGTATGTTTAATTAATTCCAGCCACTTATCTGTAAAATTATCTGCGCATACTTGCAATCTCATTGTTCATACGTATTGTTAATTACTAATATATGTGAATATTCAATATTGGCAGTGAATGATACAATATATTGGCAGAAAATAATTGGTGAGCTGAGATCACTTAAAGATAAAGTGTTTCGTCCTGGTTCAAGCCACTATTCACCCACTTGCAAAGTTCAGTGATCCAAGAGGGTTTCTAAAATCCCGGCCAATACCAACATAATTAAGTTAACATGACATGGTTTCCGGGACATTTCCCACCATGCTACCTACCCAGTTGTGGTGTCTACAGTAGTGTCAGTGTGCATTAATACATAATCCACTCAGTAGGTGGCACCAGGATAGCAACATATTTATATATATATATATTTAACTTAAGAGTGTTGTAGTAACTGTGGAATTGTGTGATTAATTGTTCCTCAGTTGTTTATGTTACTGCAAAAATCTGTTGAACAAAATATCAAGTGTTATGATCTTTCAATGATATGACTAATGCACCAGGTGTCTACAATATGAGCACACCTTCACACTTTAACACTCGTTACTTTTAAATGAATGTTTTCATTGGTTTGTCTAACAGCTTTTTCTCAGTAGAGTGTATCTGGAGCCAAGGAAGACTTGTCTCTTTACACAGAATAAATGGTGCTATTGATCAAAGTTGCTATATTCCTGTATAACAGTTCGGGGTCACAGCACAAAGTTTTGTCTGGATTGGCCTGAAGACACGGCCATGTTTGGGTAACAACAGACAGACTCACATTGCTTTAAGTATTAGAAGGTGTGCTAGTGACTCAGAGCAAAGTTGCTGTGTACACAGATATTTTGGTGACCCTGAGCAAAGTTGTTGTTTACATAAGTTGTCTGGTAGCCCTGAACAAAGTTGTTGTTGTTTACATAAGTTGTCTGGTAGCCCTGAACAAAGTTGTTGTTGTTTACATAAGTTGTCTGGTAGCCCTGAACAAAGTTGTTGTTGTTTACATAAGTTGTCTGGTAGCCCTGAGCAGGGTTGTTGTTTATATAACGTTGTCTAGTGGCCCTGAGCAAGGTTTTTGTTTACAAGGTTGTTGTTTATCGAAGATACAGCTTTAGTCTGGTGGCCCTATGCAAGGTTGTTGTTTATATAGTCTAGTGATCCTGAGTAAGGTTGTTGTTTATATAATATAGGCTGGTGACCCTGAGTGAGATTGTTGTTTATATAAGATTGTCTGGTGACCATAAGCAAGGTAGGTAGTTTAATGACCCCGAGTAAGGTTGTTGTTTACATAAAGTAGTCTAGTGATCCCGAGCAAGGTTATTGTTTACATATGGATGTCTGGAGGCCCTGAGTAAATTTTGTTTTATATAAGTTGTCTGGTAGGCCTAAGCAAGGTTGTTGTTTATATAAGGTCTGGTGGCTTTGAGCAAGGTTGTTGTTTATATATATAAAGTTGTCTGGTGGCTCTGAGCAAGGTTGTTGTTTATATAAGGTTGTCTGGTGGCCCTGAGTAAGGTTGTTGTTTATTTAAGGTTGTCTGGTGATCCTGAGCAAAATTGTTGTTTATATAAGGTTGTCTGGTGACCCTGAGCAAGGTTGTTGTTTATATAAGGTTGTCTGGTGACCCTGAGCAAGGTTGTTGTTTATATAAGGTTGTCTGGTAGCTCTGAGCAAGGTTGTTGTTTACATAAGGTTGTCTGGTGACCCTGAGCAAGGTTGTTGTTTATATAAGGTTGTCTGGTAGCTCTGAGCAAGGTTGTTGTTTATATAAGGTTGTCTGGTAGCTCTGAGCAAGGTTGTTGTTTATATAAGGTTGTCTGGTGACCCTGAGCAAGGTTGTTGTTTATATAAGGTTGTCTGGTAGCTCTGAGTAAGGTTGTTGTTTATATAAGGTTGTCTGGTAGCTCTGAGCAAGGTTGTTGTTTACATAAGGTTGTATGGTAGCCCTGAGTAAGGTTGTTGTTTATAAGGTAGTCTAGTGGCCTGGGTAATGTTGTTTATAGAAAATGGTCTGGGCCCTGAGCAAGGTTTAGCCAAGTTACTCTGATGACCCTGAGCAAGGGGGTTGTTAACAGAGGGTAATCTGGTTGTATGTGTTTCCGTCTATAGTAGCCCATGGTGTGCTTCTCACAATATTCTAGCTGCCATGACATGACTAACGAATACAAACAAACATATACATCCTGAAGAATTCTATTCCCTCTCCCATTGTTTACTGCCATTATTTATAAGTCACAGAGACAAATCTTTGATACCACGGACACACTACTGTTGACCCATTTCACAATTCTTGTATTTGACTTGTAATATCCACCACTAGAAAAAGCTGTTATTGGTACTCATTCATCCTTCTTTAACAATGTCACACATCCAACAGTGACTGCCACATCCTGATCCTCTTTATCTTAGTGTCCACCCAGATTAAACTAGTCATTATTACATTATTGGCACTACCTCATTCTTGTCCAATAATGTCTACACAAGTATTAATCTACTGGTCATCATAGTGGACGCACTGGCCACTGAATGTCATAATATCAGGGATAGTCACACTGGGGCAATTGAGTGGTCAATCAAGTACATCTTTATGAGAATTCTGTCCCCACCATTGCCTCATTAGTATTGATCCTCTGGCTCTGATGTCATGGTCGATACTCTACCAAGCATCTCTCCATCAGTTACAAAGTTAACTAATACGACTGACTTACTAGAGAATTACCACTTGGTTAATATTGTGATGATCATTTTACAAGGTTAGGTCCTGAGCAATGTTAATATGTACAGAGGACTGTTTGGTATCCCTGATGCCTGAGCAAGGGTGTTGTTTACAAAGAGTGATATGGTGGCCCTGATCAAAGGTGTTGTTTACAGAGGATAGTCTGGTGGCCCTGATCAAAGGTGTTGTTTACAGAGGATAGTCTGGTGGCCCTGATCGAGGGTGTTGTCTACAGAGGATAGTCTGGTGGCCCTGATCAAGGGTGTTGTTTACATAGGGTAGTCTGGTGGCCCTGATCAAGGGTGTTGTCTACAGAGGGTAGTCTGGTGGCCCTGATCAAAGGTGTTGTTTACAGAGGATAGTCTGGTGGCCCTGATCAAAGGTGTTGTTTACAGAGGATAGTCTGGTGGCCCTGATCAAGGGTGTTGTCTACAGAGGATAGTCTGGTGGCCCTGATCAAGGGTGTTGTTTACATAGGGTAGTCTGGTGGCCCTGATCAAGGGTGTTGTTTACATAGGGTAGTCTGGTGGCCATGATCAAGGGTGTTGTTTACATAGGGTAGTCTGGTGGCCCTGATCAAAGGTGTTGTTTAAAGAGGGTAGTCTGGTGGCCCTGATCAAGGGTGTTGTTTACATAGGGTAGTCTGGTGGCCCTGATCAAAGGTGTTGTTTACATAGGGTAGTCTGGTGGTCCTGATCGAGGGTGTTGTTTACAGAGGATAGTCTGGTGGCCCTGATCAAAGGTGTTGTTTACATAGGGTAGTCTCGTGGTCCTGATCAAAGGTGTTGTTTAAAGAGGGTAGTCTGGTGGCCCTGATCAAGGGTGTTGTTTACATAGAGTAGTCTGGTGGCCCTGATCAAAGGTGTTGTTTACAGAGGATAGTCTGGTGGCCCTGATCAAGGGTGTTGTTTACATAGGGTAGTCTGGTGGCCCTGATCGAGGGTGTTGTCTACAGAGGATAGTCTGGTGGCCCTGATCAAAGGTGTTGTTCACAGAGGATATTCTGGTGGCCCTGATCAAAGGTGTTGTTTACAGAGGATAGTCTGGTGGCCCTGATCAAGGGTGTTGTCTACAGAAGGTACTCTGGTGGCCCTGATCGAGGGTGTTGTTTACATAGGGTAGTCTGGTGGCCCTGATCAAAGGTGTTGTTTACATAGGGTAGTCTGGTGGCCCTGATCAAGGGTGTTGTTTACATAGGGTAGTCTGGTGGCCCTGATCAAAGGTGTTGTTTACAGAGGATAGTCTGGTGGCCCTGATCAAGGGTGTTGTTTACATAGGGTAGACTGGTGGCCCTGATCGAGGGTGTTGTCTACAGAGGATAGTCTGGTGGCCCTGATCAAAGGTGTTGTTTACAGAGGATAGTCTGGTGGCCCTGATCAAAGGTGTTGTTTACAGAGGATAGTCTGGTGGCCCTGATCAAGGGTGTTGTCTACAGAGGATAGTCTGGTGGCCCTGATCAAGGGTGTTGTTTACATAGGGTAGTCTGGTGGCCCTGATCAAAGGTGTTGTTTACAGAGGATAGTCTGGTGGCCCTGATCAAGGGTGTTGTTTACATAGGGTAGTCTGGTGGCCCTGATCGAGGGTATTGTCTACAGAGGATAGTCTGGTGGCCCTGATCGAGGGTGTTGTTTACAGAGGATAGTCTGGTGGCCCTGATCAAAGGTGTTGTTTACAGAGGATAGTCTGGTGGCCCTGATCAAAGGTGTTGTTTAAAGAGGGTAGTCTGGTGGCCCTGATCAAAGGTGTTGTTTACAGAGGATAGTCTGGTGGCCCTGATCAAAGGTGTTGTTTAAAGAGGGTAGTCTGGTGGCCCTGATCAAAGGTGTTGTCTACAGAGGATAGTCTGGTGGCCCTGATCAAAGGTGTTGTTTACAGAGGATAGACTGGTGGCCCTGTTCAAAGGTGTTGTTTAAAGAGGGTAGTCTGGTGGCCCTGATCAAAGGTGTTGTTTAAAGAGGGTAGTCTGGTGGCCCTGATCAAAGGTGTTGTCTACAGAGGATAATCTGTTGGCCCTGATCAAAGGTGTTGTTTACAGAGGATAGTCTGGTGGCCCTGATCAAAGGTGTTGTTTAAAGAGGGTAGTCTGGTGGCCCTGATCAAGGGTGTTCTTTACAGAGGTTAGTCTATTGACCCTGATCAAAGGTGTTGTCTACAGAGGGTAATCTGGTGCCCCTGAGTAAGGGTGTTGTTTACAGAGGCTAGTGCAGTGGCCCTGAGTAAGGATTTGTTTACAGAGGCCAGTGCAGTGGCCCTGAGTAAGGGTTTTGTTTACAGAGGCCAGTGCAGTGGCCCTGTGTAAGGGTGTTGTTAACAGAGGCCAATCCAGTGGCCCTGAGTAAGGGTGTTGTTTACAGAGGCTGTGTCATTAGTCATTATAAATATACCTCACAAGAACGTAAATTTTGCTTTCTGAATATTTTGACCTTGTCTTACAGCCATCACTAGTGATTATTCAGGAACAAGAGCTGCACATTAATGTAACGATGGCCTGGGAAATAAGGAGGGTAAACGCTGTTAAAAAGAAATATGTTCAGATAATTATATCATCTTATTACTTAGTTCTGATACATAATAATAATAAACGTGTGTTTGTTGTTGCCAGAGAGTGGACTGGCAGCACTCAGCCATGTGTTACTTCAGTTACTGGGCTGTGCGGTGCAGTGTCCACGCAAGGAATACTACATCGACATCATCACTAAACTCGACATTCACGTTCAGGAAGCCATTGTGGAACACATCAAACAGGTGGGTCTTATGATGTCAAATATCCTTTTATGCAGAAGGAACAACGCAAGTCAGGTATTTATTGAATTAGGCCAAATTAATGACATGCAATTTTATTGACTGTATATTGTTATACATTGTTACATACACATCCATTGTGACAATGACAGCAAGCATGCCGGCCCCTGACTGCTAAGCACTACTGTCTACTACATACAATTCATCATATGTGTGTGGGTCACTCCACCTATATATACACTATTCACCACATGTGTGGGGGTCACTCCGCACACCAATATATACACTATTCACCACATGTGTGGGGGTCACTCCGCCCTGCTAAAAGTCACCCACTGTTAAAGAGGAGGGAGGGTGGGAATTCTAAACTTGATCAATAATATTACACGAACACACTCATCTAGCATACAGCACAACTACATTCTAACTACATAAATCGAAATCCAAATAAGCTGAATAAACGCTGTAAATACTCCCCAATAATTTTGAATGAATGAGGTCGATCCCGCTGCTGCTATTGCTTAAATACTGGTGTCTAACGCGCATGCGCGAGTCGCATAGCCTCGTAACCAAACATGTTATGAGCCAATAGCTAGGCTGCATGTGTTGTTACTTCCACATAAAACGCAGTATGTCCCCATTGTTTACATACATTCATATATGGTCATACATTGTGGAACATATCAAACAGGTGGGTCTTATGATGTCAAATATCCTTATATGGTCATACATTGTGGAACACATCAAACAGGTGGGTCATGTGATGTCAAAGATCCTTGTATGGTCATACATTGTTGAACACATCAAACAGGTGGGTCATGTGATGTCAAAGATCCTTATGTGGTCATACATTGTGGAACACATCAAACAGGTGGGTCATGTGATGTCAAAGATCCTTATATGGTCATACATTGTAGAACACATCAAACAGGTGGGTCATGTGATGTCAAAGATCCTTATATGATCATACATTGTGGAACACATCAAACAGGTGGGTCATGTGATGTCAACGATCATTATGTGGTCATATATTGTGGAACACATCAAACAGGTGGGTCATGTGATGTTAAAGATCATGATATGGTCATACATTGTGGAACACATCAAACAGGTGGGTCATGTGATATTAAAGATCATGATATGGTCATACATTGTAGAACACATCAAACAGGTGGGTCATGTGATGTCAAAGATCCTTATATGATCATACATTGTGGAACACATCAAACAGGTGGGTCATGTGATGTCAACGATTCTTATGTGGTCATACATTGTGGAACACATTAAACAGGTGGGTCATGTGATGTTAAAGATCATGATATGGTCATACATTGTGGAACACATCAAACAGGTGGGTCATGTGATATCAAAGATCCTTATGTGGTCATACATTGTGGAACACATCAAACAGGTGGGTCATGTGATGTCAACGATCATTATGTGGTCATATATTGTGGAACACATCAAACAGGTGGGTCATGTGATGTCAAAGATCCTTATGTGGTCATACATTGTGGAACATATCAAACAGGTGGGTCATGTGATGTCAAAGATCCTTATGTGGTCATGCATTGTGGAACACATCAAACAGGTGGGTCATGTGATGTCAAAGATCTTGATATGGTCATACATTGTGGAACACATTAAACACGTGGGTCATGTGATGTTAAAGATCCTTATATGGTCATACGTAGTGGAACACATCAAACAGGTGGGTCATGTGATGTCAAAGATCCTTTATGGTCATACATTGTGGAACACATCAAACAGGTGGGTCATGTGATATTAAAGATCATTATATGGTCATACATTGTAGAACACATCAAACAGGTGGGTCATGTGATGTCAAAGATCCTTATATGATCATACATTGTGGAACACATCAAACAGGTGGGTCATGTGATGTCAACGATTCTTATGTGGTCATACATTGTGGAACACATTAAACAGGTGGGTCATGTGATGTTAAAGATCATGATATGGTCATACATTGTGGAACACATCAAACAGGTGGGTCATGTGATATCAAAGATCCTTATGTGGTCATACATTGTGGAACACATCAAACAGGTGGGTCATGTGATGTCAACGATCATTATGTGGTCATATATTGTGGAACACATCAAACAGGTGGGTCATGTGATGTCAAAGATCCTTATGTGGTCATACATTGTGGAACATATCAAACAGGTGGGTCATGTGATGTCAAAGATCCTTATGTGGTCATGCATTGTGGAACACATCAAACAGGTGGGTCATGTGATGTCAAAGATCTTGATATGGTCATACATTGTGGAACACATTAAACACGTGGGTCATGTGATGTTAAAGATCCTTATATGGTCATACGTAGTGGAACACATCAAACACGTGGGTCATGTGATATAAAAGATCCTTATATGGTCATACATTGTGGAACACATCAAATGGTTGTGGCGTGTGTGATGTAAATGATTCTTTTATGGCCATATATTGTGGAACACGTCAAACATAATTATAAATCTTTTTTATATAAATTATCCTAATGAGATCAAACTAAACCAACACAATTAATTAAAAGTACCTTATAAAATATGTAATGCATAATTTTGATGCAGAACTTTCATATTTATTTTTCACGTAACTTATTTAGACTACTTTTAATGTAACTTAAGAAATCCTATATATTAGATAAATATTTAGTTTTTTTTCTTCAAATTGACATTTTGTTGTAAACAAGACCCAAACATTCTGACTATAAAATGTGCACTAACAAAAGGTACCGGGTAACTGGTTTCAGCTGGGATCTATCATATTTCATGTACATGCACTTGACATCAAACATTACTCTACTCATTATGATAACACAATAGGACACACATGTTAGATGTCATTTTGGAGAGGCAACTAGACTAAACAGACCACTTACAACATGTAGATTCTAATTACCTTGAGTCACAGCTTTGACATTTGCCTTACCAATTGTAATGGGTTCTTTTCATGTAGCTGCTCAAATGTATTAGCTGTTTTCTTTGCCATTGAAGCATTCATCAAACAGACGCACATATATACCTGCTGCCTATTGTATACATTGATATAATGGTGGCAGGATGTGCATGTTTAGTGGTTGATTTCATAGAGCAGTGGTAGACTATAATTGAACACATGGGAATATAATTGTCATTTTGTCATTTAAGTTGTACTTAGCTTAATTTAAGCCATTGTTCTTAATGTATGGCCCGTGTGTAATTATATACAATGTTTAGGTGTACATAAAATGTATGTATATCAGTATGAGAACAATGTAATATAAACAGTGTGGGGGACAGTGAGCAGATGTTGAATAGGTTAGTCATTTCACTAATACCTTTAAGGATTGTTTGATAAGGTACGTTATTACTCTACGAGTCTACGTGATGTTTGTCATAATTAATTGTGAAATCAAAAATAATCATTGACGAACAAACCAGTATAGCAATTTCTTATTAAAGATTGTCTCTCAATGGTCTCTCTACATTGATTTGTTTATTCAGATCACCAATCTCCCACAGCATGCCATATCAGTCGACTACCGACTTGATTCAGACGAACAGTTCAAGAACTTCTACAACATTCTCAACGGTGTCATCCAGGAACGTGACAGCTATGCTCAGGTATGTCAACTCATGGGCAGATAGGACAACAACAACAACAACAACGAAGATATCATCTTGATAGGCCACAAAACATCACATGTTGCAATCTGGCTGCATGATTTGTATTTTCAAAATGGTGGACTTTATTAAGTTTTTTTCTAAATTAATCCTGTTAAAAAAGCAGCAATTACTTACACAGAAGACACTGGGTCCATTGTCAAACTGAAATGTTGCACTATTGATGCTCATAACTTTGTACCACCGTACCTTCTGATCTAAACCATTGTGATGGGTCACGGTTATGTCGACTTGTTAGACACATTGGTAAGAGGTTATATGAGGAATGCGGATCAGTTGGGAATGCTTTACACATTTTACATCATAAGAAAAGCTCATTCACGAAATACTCCGGGAAACTCTGTGTTTCACCATTCGAAGTAGGGACATTTTTTGCTAGTATAAACAACAGACTATTAGTAACAATATTTCTGTTGACTAGTGAAACACTAGTAGAGTTACTCCAGTGTTGCACAGCAAGAAAAGACGCCAGTTACTATCTTCTGGTTAAAGCCTACAACATTTCAGTCCCACGCAGATATATTCAGACTTACAGAACGACGGAAACACGTGTTCTGTCTTATGATGTAGACATTGGTAAGATGGCAAGGAGGATTACTTCTACTGACAGTGTTGTATGTTCCCAGATGGTGTCCCTGCTCTCCCAGGAGCAAGACTATTACCTGTGTGAGTTGGGGGAGAAGAGGGGACCATTGAGTCCCCCGTCCTCCCTAGAGACCCACCACCTACAGAAGGAACTCACTCAGTGCAAGACGAGACTGCACGGACTCCATGAGGAACTGTAAGTGTCAGGCTACTGGAAGCATCATCTCAGATGTATTTGTAGTGCACACTGGCCCTGATGGACATTGTTCAAGTGCATGAACTTATTTTCTTTCTCCCTTATGTAGGCCTGTTTGCTAAGAGTATATAGTTCGTCGACAAGGGGCGTTCACTGCTTCCTCTTTGTTTTTTCCATCTTTTCTAGCTAATTTAATCTTCTTTCTCTCTGTTTCTGTGTCTCACCGGCAGTTGTTTCTAAGCCTTTCACTTGCCTCCCTTGGGTGGCAAATATATACACACACACATCATTGACACTGTGGCTGATGTCACCATATTTACAGCAGGGCTGCCTACCATTACGGATTTTCTGTAATTGTTACGGAAATTCACCTCAGATTATAGCATTACGGAAACTGCTGCCATATTACGGGAATACATATATCCGACTACAGAAAATGATACACATTAAAGAGTTGCTAAATCTATAAATAATGCTGCTCGGGATGCCCTGAAGAAACTGTCATCATTCATTTGTTACAATTTATCAACAAATATTTTGTCCACTACAAGTTCTACAAAGTCAATAGGGTGACGTCATCCAATGCTGTGCCTGTGTACAATGTTACAACTTTGACTGCCAGCAGCCTGCTGATGACTGCCTGGCACGTGGCTCGTTGGCATATTATTATGTCTGAATGTGTCATTCAACAGAAATTACAGCAGCCAAAAAATATCAGTGTCATTAATGTGCATCAGAGTTCTAGACATTACTAAACTTTACAGGTGTAGAATTATATAATGAAATAAATAAATTAAGATGACATTAGATAGAACCATTAAATTACATTAAATAGTTATGGTTTTCTGAAAGTTATGAATCTAATTATAAAATGTTGTAAAAGAATATAAAATGAGTATTATAATTGTTGTAATTGCAATATAAAACTATCATATTTTTATTCAAAGGTTTTTATTCGAATACAACAATTTAACTTTGTCATTGACTGTTAATAATAATTATAATGTTTCCTTCTGTGTGTTGCAAATTTAGAAGCTCTTTGGATGATTATTGGCTATTCACTGGTGCAGTCTTTCCCACGGTGGTGCTTTACAGATGTAATCACTTGGGCATGTCTGGCCATGCATGCACTTTGACAGCTGTAACAAAAATTTACACAATGTAACTTATTGGATGTTGTTAAACAAACATCCCTTTGACTGCTAACCAACCAACCACCTTAACTGCCGACAGGAGTTATAGTGTAGCAGTGTAGCAACACAATAATTATGTTGAAACAAAGTATCTACTTTTGATGATTAAATTAGTAACTTTCCAGGCACAGTGAACAGGCTGGGCTTGTCACTGTATTTACTTCAGAGAAAGGTTTGATTGGCAACCTTGTGGACAAGGGAGCGGGGCAGGATGCGACAGGGAAGGGGGGGTCATTATGAAATTGTTTTTGCGAGGAAGGCAGCCCTGTCACAGAGACTTGGTTAAAAGAAGAAGACACTGCTACAGTCATCAACATGTGTCTTCCAGGTTATTTTCCAGAGTTGGAAGAAAAGACAAGAGAGGTGGTGTACAAAACCGAACTGCCGTTTATATATAGGCAAACACTGGAATACTCTTCATTCGAGCATCTAACAGTACGATGTAAGCATCTAACAGTGCTTGCAATATACCGTCCACCATCGTCACCTACACCAGTGTTCTTGGACGAATTCGATGACTTGACTACTAACCTGGCTTCTGCTGCTGGGAGAGTCGACATCACGGGAGATTTCAGTCTGCATGTTGATGTTTGTTCAGCACCTGGGGTCTCCCGGTTCATGGATTTACTACAGATACATGATCTACATCAATATGTTGATGGTTCAACACACAAGGCTGGTCACACTTTGGATCTTGTCATCTCACGGGCAACCGACCCTATCATCAGCAAAGTGTCTGTGATCAGCAGCGAAATATCTTACCACAAATCAGTAACATTCTCTATCGAGCACACAGCCCACATGAAATACCCCCAGACTAAACCACAACCCAGAAGAAATACCCCCAGACTAAACTACAACCAAGAAGAGATCTTCGACATGTTGATTGTGAAACATTGACCAGTGAAATCAATTCCAGCTTACCTGGCTTTGATACATCATCCACAGATCCGGATTCCATTCTTGATATATATACGTGTGCTGTTATTTCGGCTTTGGATGAAATTGCTCCGGTAATACTACGGCGGCCTCGCAAGAGAAGAACTCCACCATGGTACTGCGAGGAACTTACATGCAATGCGAAAGTTGCATCGTCAAAATGAGAACATTTGGCATGCATCGGAACTAGACATACACAGATGAATATACGTGAATCATCGTAATGCTGTTAGTGCGAGGATACGGCAAGCGAAAGTTCAACATTACCAGAATCTACTCCAAGATGTCGATCAGAGTACAGCCTTCGAAGCCGTGAGCAGCCTGCTCAATGGGGAATCTTCCAAACTGCCTGACACTAATTCAAAGGAGAAAATATGCTGCCAGTTTTTCAACTTTTTTGAAGAAAACATTGCGAAAATTATGAATGAAATTGATGCCTCGGAAACAAACATGAGCGACATTGAAACTGCGACACAGAGAGTAGTTGAACATCCTATGACTGAACTGTGGGCTGCAAGTATGTGTGAAGTGTAGAACATTATCCAGGATGCTAAACCCAAGTCATCATGCTTGGACCCTCTACCTACATCGCTGCTAAAAGAGCACTATTCCTGCTCATATTCAAATACTGACTCATCTTATCAATATGTCTTTCGAGTCGGCCACTGTTCCGTGGGAACTCAAGAAGGCTGTCATAACACCGCTGTTGAAAAAACCAACCTTGGATCGAAACACACTGAAAAATTACCGTCCAGTTTCAAGTTTGCAATTCGTGTCTTGAAAAAGGTAACTGCCAAATTACTTATTCAACATCTAAGTGACAATGGCCTTCATGAGGAGCTACAACCGGCATACAAACCCCGAAACAGCACTGAAACTGCCTTCATGAGAGTGCAGCACGATATCACCAGTTAATGCTGCTATCCTACTAAAGACTGCATAGCCACCTGGGAATATCTGGTGCAGAACTTGAATAGTTCGGTTCGTACATGTCGGATCGCACCCAGCGTCTCCGGATTGGGGTGGATGCATCTGAAGAACGCCCTGTGAAATATGGTGTTCCACAGGACTCGGAGTTGGGTCCGTTGTTGTTCACTGTGTACACAGCACCAATGGAGGACATACTAACGACGCACTCTGTGGAATATCATCAATTTGCAGATGATCTTCAGATATACACATCGTACTGTCCCCACATATCTGGTGACTTGGAGTGCGCTGTTCAGAGACTTAGTGACTACATCAGTGAGGTCAACTGGTTCTGCCAAATGGAACGAACTGCCACTGACTCTACGAGATGCTCCGTCTGTGTTTTTATTTAAACGTCACCTGAAGACATATTTATTTAAACAAACTTATAGTGGACAATAGCAAGATTTATTTACAGAACGTTTTAGTGACTCTTGTTAATTTTTTTTAATCAATTTTTTTATTTTTTATCTTGTAAATTATTAAATTTATAACTAATTTATATATTATTTTAATTGTTTTATAATGTTTCTATATTGTGAGTGCATTGATTAACTATTAGTTAGAGATCGCGTGGTAAATTAACCTGTATTATTATTATGTGTATACACATAAACACGCACACACACACACACAGACACACGCACTCAGTCATTCACTCACACACATACAAACACACACTCAATTTGGACATTTGTGAAGATTTAGAGATATCACAAAGGGGACGTGTATGGGGATATATCGTCAAAAACAAAATTTCAGTCGGATTGATTTGGGCCAAAATGGGTAGATTTATGTTGGATGTGGTCAAATACATCTATACTGTCATAACATAAAACCTGATTAAGCTCTTGTTTACAAGACTTATTTAATCCATTTTAAGGCATCAAATTGTTAAAAAGAATTCTTGATGGAAGTATTACAATGATCAGTTGACGATAATCGTTTTCGTGAAAAGCTACCTATCTCGTGTGCATAAACAGCTACTAGTTGTCACATGGTCAATACGAGAGCAGACAATTGTATTCAAATAACCTATTATCGTCCTGGACGCAAGTTTGAGGATGATCTCATATGAGGTAGATCTCGCTGGACATGCGCAACATTTGACTGGCTCCATTGTATACCACTGTGAAGTATTGTAACTGTAATTTACCCCATACTGGACTTGTCAAAGATAACGCATTGTGTGAGTAATATAGCTTAATATATATTGACAGTGATTGATGTTTTATTTGCTCAAGATATTTGTATCTTATCAAATGACATTTCATCAGTATTCAACATCAAAGTGCATCAAGAAGATGTAATCATTTACAAACCGATATCAGATATTATTGTGTCAACACTCTCATAAGCAGATCCTGATAATTGTTCAGGTTGAAATTCATGTCGGTTTGCTAAATATGGCTGTACTTGAAGTTGTGTACCATGCAAATCATTACCGATAACTTGTATTAGCTTGACAAAGATTATGGGAAACTTCAATTGCATTGTTTGCAGGGTTTGATTTTAATGGTAATCATTAATATAAACAGCTTTACAGTGGCGCCACACAGTGGATAGGTCAGTAGTCCACCATGTGGCGCCACTGTTTTGTGAAGATGTCATGATATCTAGCCATAAGGTATTTATTAAGTCATATGTGAATGGGTGATTTTTATACACATCCTACCTCAGAGTACTCTTTATGAGGCTTGCTCACATCTCTTCCCAGTTCTCCCAGAGATCAGCCTTCTTCCTCAACTTGTCATCGTCCAGTGCCTTTCTTAGATCCGTTACCCTTCAGTGGCTATTATTAAATGTTGGGGCTCTCAGTAAGCCACAGCCCTGCAGCTTCCTTATCTGTGTAGCATCTGGCAAGAATAAAATCCCATATAGATGCACACATTGCACATACTACCAAATAACTCACACGCACATCGACAGACATGAATGCACGCATGTGAGACTTCTTGTAGAAAAACCAAAGTCACTTTAAATGGATTATGATTGATTTACTTCTTATTGGCAATTGATAAATTATTCATGAACATGAGATATATTTTGACTTATTTCACAGTCAGTTTACCTTTTCTCCCGTGACGTCATGGAACAAAAAGATAAACTGTCTGTGAGATAAGTAAACATGCAACTCATTTGAACCATCCAGTCTGATGAACCTTTTCACTCACATTGATGAACATATTATGTGCGTATGAGGGCATGCATGTGGTGTGACTGTGTGTGTATGAGGGCATGCATGTGGTGTGATGTGTGTGTATGAGGGAATGCATGTGGTGTGACTGTGTGTGTATGAGGGCATGCATGTGGTGTGATGTGTGTGTATGAGGGCATGCATGTGGTGTGACTGTGTGTGTATGAGGGCATGCATGTGGTGTGATGTGTGTGTATGAGGGCATGCATGTGGTGTGACTGTGTGTGTATGAGGGCATGCATGTGGTGTGACTGTGTGTGTATGAGGGCATGCATGTGGTGTGACTGTGTGTGTATGAGGGCATGCATGTGGTGTGACTGTGTGTGTATGAGGGTATGCATGTGGTGTGATGTGTGTGTATGAGGGCATGCATGTGATGTGATGTGTGCGTATGAGGGCATGCATGTGGTTTGACTGTGTGCGTAAGAAGGCATGCATGTGGTGTGACTGTGTGTGTATGAGGGTATGCATGTGGTGTGATGTGTGTGTATGAGGGCATGCATGTGGTGTGATGTGTGTGTATGAGGGCATGCATGTGATGTGATGTGTGCGTATGAGGGCATGCATGTGGTTTGACTGTGTATGTATGAGGGCATGCATGTGGTGTGACTGTGTGCGTAAGAAGGCATGCATGTGGTGTGACTGTGTGTGTATGAGGGTATGCATGTGGTGTGATGTGTGTGTATGAGGACATGCATGTGGTGTGACTGTGTGTGTATGAGGGCATGCATGTGGTGTGATGTGTGTGTATGAGGGCATGCATGTGGTTTGACTGTGTATGTATGAGGGCATGCATGTGGTGTGACTGTGTGTGTATGAAGGCATGCATGTGGTGTGATGTGTGTGTATGAGGGCATGCATGTGGTGTGACTGTGTGTGTATGAGGGAATGCATGTGGTGTGACTGTGTGTGTATGAGGGCATGCATGTGGTGTGATGTGTGTGTATGAGGGCATGCATGTGGTGTGATGTGTGTGTATGAGGGAATGCATGTGGTGTGACTGTGTGTGTATGAGGGCATGCATGTGGTGTGATGTGTGTGTGTGAGGGCATGCATGTGGTGTGACTGTGTGTGTATGAGGGTATGCATGTGGTGTGATGTGTGTGTATGAGGGCATGCATGTGGTGTGATGTGTGTGTATGAGGGCATGCATGTGATGTGATGTGTGCGTATGAGGGCATGCATGTGGTTTGACTGTGTATGTATGAGGGCATGCATGTGGTGTGACTGTGTGCGTAAGAAGGCATGCATGTGGTGTGACTGTGTGTGTATGAGGGTATGCATGTGGTGTGATGTGTGTGTATGAGGGCATGCATGTGGTGTGATGTGTGTGTATGAGGGCATGCATGTGGTTTGACTGTGTATGTATGAGGGCATGCATGTGGTGTGACTGTGTGTGTATGAAGGCATGCATATGGTGTGACTGTGTGTGTATGAGGGTATGCATGTGGTGTGACTGTGTGAGTATGAGGGCATGCATGTGGTGTGATGTGTGTGTATGAGGGCATGCATGTGGTGTGACTGTGTGTGTATGAGGGAATGCATGTGGTGTGATGTGTGTGTATGAGGGCATGCATGTGGTGTGATGTGTGTGTATGAGGGCATGCATGTGGTGTGACT
This sequence comes from Escarpia spicata, assembly GCA_963995525.1. Lineage (NCBI taxonomy): Eukaryota > Metazoa > Annelida > Polychaeta > Sabellida > Siboglinidae > Escarpia > Escarpia spicata. Next base: position 2,518,292 of record OZ023211.1, read on the forward strand.
GTGTGTGTATGAGGGCATGCATGTGGTGTGATGTGTGTGTATGAGGGCATGCATGTGGTGTGATGTGTGTGTATGAGGGAATGCATGTGGTGTGACTGTGTGTGTATGAGGGCATGCATGTTGTGTGATGTGTGTGTATGAGGGCATGCATGTGGTGTGATGTGTGTGTATGAGGGCATGCATGTGGTGTGATGTGTGTGTATGAGGGCATGCATGTGGTGTGATGTGTGTGTATGAGGGCATGCATGTGGTGTGATGTGTGTGTGTATGAGGGCATGCATGTGATGTGATGTGTGTGTATGAGGGCATGCATGTGGTGTGACTGTGTGTGTATGAGGGAATGTATGTTGTGTGACTGTGTGTGTATGAGGGCATGCATGTGGTGTGACTGTGTGAGTATGAGGGCATGCATGTGGTGTGATGTGTGTGTATGAGGGCATGCATGTGGTGTGACTGTGTGTATGAGGGCATGCATGTGGTGTGATGTGTGTGTATGAGGACATGCATGTGGTGTGATGTGTGTGTGTGAGGGCATGCATGTGGTGTGATGTGTGTGTGTGAGGGCATGCATGTGGTGTGATGTGTGTGTATGAGGGCATGCATGTGGTGTGATGTGTGTGTATGAGGGCATGCATGTGATGTGATGTGTGTGTATGAGGGCATGCATGTGGTGTGACTGTGTGTGTATGAGGGAATGTATGTCGTGTGACTGTGTGTGTATGAGGGCATGCATGTGGTGTGATGTGTGTGTATGAGGGCATGCATGTGGTGTGATGTGTGTGTATGAGGGCATGCATGTGGTGTGATGTGTGTGTATGAGGACATGCATGTGGTGTGATGTGTGTGTGTGAGGGCATGCATGTGGTGTGATGTGTGTGTATGAGGGCATGCATGTGGTGTGATGTGTGTGTATGAGGGCATGCATGTGGTGTGATGTGTGTGTATGAGGACATGCATGTGGTGTGATGTGTGTGTGTGTGAGGGCATGCATGTGGTGTGATGTGTGTGTATGAGGGCATGCATGTGGTGTGATGTGTGTGTATGAGGGCATGCATGTGGTGTGATGTGTGTGTATGAGGGCATGCATGTGGTGTGATGTGTGTGTCGTGTATATATATGTGTATGGTTATTACGTATACAAATAAAAATTGATGTCTCAAACCAAAAGGAAGAATTATATTTGGTGCCAATCAAATAAACTTCGTTCTTTAGATGTTGTTAAATCTACTGTTGTAGACAAGAACGTGACAGAACGGTGCTGGACTTGAAGAATGTTCTCAAGGACACAAAAGCCAGTCTCGGCAGCGTCAAAGCAGAGGTAGTTTTGCATATTCGATAGTGCACTTATAAATTCAACAATTTGCTGCGGAAAACTTGTGCCATTTAGGTTACAGGTTAGTATACCTATAGTAGTATAGCTGTCTCAAACTGTCCTGTACAGTGGAACCTCACTATTAAGGTCACTGTAGGGCAAAAGTGACCTGAATAGCAAGGTGACCATATTAGCAGGACTCAGTTCCCATACTTTACTATATGTGGCTAGGCTAGCACTGGACGTCAGATTTGTTTAGCCAATTTGGCTAAAAGTCACAGTTTTCTTTAACCCAATGAGATTTTCTTCAGCAATTTTTTTAGCAGACACTTAGACAAAACACGATATATATATATATATAACATTATATTATTCACTGGTAGGATGCTCACAAGAAAACGAAACACCCAATTTAATCAAATAAAACTTGTTAATATAGAAAAGAAAGCCAAACACCTGTCAAGCTGACAAACAACCAATATAATTTAAACAGTGTTTAACTATAAAAAAAGTTGAACACCCACTGTTAATTTAGCAAACACACAACATAAATTATCGGCACATTTTTCAATTATTAAAAGTCAAACATCATCTGTAAAACTGACACCGCTTTAATAAATTAATAACAATACTTGAAATATAGAGAAAGTAACAAGGCCAAATAATTCAAAACAATCACCTACTCTTGTTGCCACGCAGTGATTAAAACAGCCTAAACCTGTAGTCACCTACTCTTGTTGCCACGCAGTGATTAAAACATAGCCTAAACCTGTGGTCACCTACTCTTGTTGCCACGCAGTGATTAAAACATAGCTTAAACCTGTGGTCACCTACTCTTGTTGCCACGCAGTGATTAAAACATAGCCTAAACCTGTAGTCACCCACTCTTGTTGCCACGCAGTGATTAAAACATAGCGTAAACCTGTAGTCACCCACTCTTGTTGCCATGCAGTGATTAAAACATAGCCTAAACCTGTAGTCACCCACTCTTGTTGCCACGCAGTGATTAAAACATAGCGTAAACCTGTAGTCACCCACTCTTGTTGCCACGCAGTGATTAAAACATAGCCTAAACCTGTAGTCACCCACTCTTGTTGCCACGCAGTGATTAAAACATAACCTAAACCTATAGTCACCCACTCTTGTTGCCACGCAGTGATTAAAACATAGCCTAAACCTGTAGTCACCCACTCTTGTTGCCACGCAGTGATTAAAACATAGCCTAAACCTGTAGTCACCCACTCTTGTTGCCACGCAGTGATTAAAACATAGCCTAAACCTGTAGTCACCTACTTTTGTTGCCACGCAGTGATTAAAACATAGCCTAAACCTGTAGTCACCCACTCTTGTTGCCACGCAGTGATTAAAACATAGCCTAAACCTGTAGTCACCCACTCTTGTTGCCACGCAGTGATTAAAACATAGCCTAAACCTGTAGTCACCCACTCTTGTTGCCACGCAGTGATTAAAACATAGCCTAAACCTGTAGTCACCTACTCTTGTTGCCACGCAGTGATTAAAACATAGCCTAAACCTGTGGTCACCTACTCTTGTTGCCACGCAGTGATTAAAACATAGCTTAAACCTGTGGTCACCTACTCTTGTTGCCACGCAGTGATTAAAACATAGCCTAAACCTGTAGTCACCCACTCTTGTTGCCACGCAGTGATTAAAACATAGCGTAAACCTGTAGTCACCCACTCTTGTTGCCATGCAGTGATTAAAACATAGCCTAAACCTGTAGTCACCCACTCTTGTTGCCACGCAGTGATTAAAACATAGCGTAAACCTGTAGTCACCCACTCTTGTTGCCACGCAGTGATTAAAACATAGCCTAAACCTGTAGTCACCCACTCTTGTTGCCACGCAGTGATTAAAACATAACCTAAACCTATAGTCACCCACTCTTGTTGCCACGCAGTGATTAAAACATAGCCTAAACCTGTAGTCACCCACTCTTGTTGCCACGCAGTGATTAAAACATAGCCTAAACCTGTAGTCACCCACTCTTGTTGCCACGCAGTGATTAAAACATAGCCTAAACCTGTAGTCACCTACTTTTGTTGCCACGCAGTGATTAAAACATAGCCTAAACCTGTAGTCACCCACTCTTGTTGCCACGCAGTGATTAAAACATAGCCTAAACCTGTAGTCACCTACTCTTGTTGCCACGCAGTGATTAAAACATAGCCTAAACCTGTAGTCACCACTCTTGTTGCCACGCAGTGATTAAAACATAGCCTAAACCTGTAGTCACCTACTCTTGTTGCCACGCAGTGATTAAAACATAGCCTAAACCTGTAGTCACCTACTCTTGTTGCCACGCAGTGATTAAAACATAGCCTAAACCTGTGGTCACCTACTCTTGTTGCCACGCAGTGATTAAAACATAGCGTAAACCTGTAGTCACCTACTCTTGTTGCCATGCAGTGATTAAAACATAGCCTAAACCTGTAGTCACCCACTCTTGTTGCCACGCAGTGATTAAAACATAGCGTAAACCTGTAGTCACCCACTCTTGTTGCCACGCAGTGATTAAAACATAGCCTAAACCTGTAGTCACCCACTCTTGTTGCCACGCAGTGATTAAAACATAACCTAAACCTATAGTCACCCACTCTTGTTGCCACGCAGTGATTAAAACATAGCCTAAACCTGTAGTCACCCACTCTTGTTGCCACGCAGTGATTAAAACATAGCCTAAACCTGTAGTCACCCACTCTTGTTGCCACGCAGTGATTAAAACATAGCCTAAACCTGTAGTCACCTACTTTTGTTGCCACGCAGTGATTAAAACATAGCCTAAACCTGTAGTCACCCACTCTTGTTGCCACGCAGTGATTAAAACATAGCCTAAACCTATAGTCACCCACTCTTGTTGCCACGCAGTGATTAAAACATAGCCTAAACCTGTAGTCACCCACTCTTGTTGCCACGCAGTGATTAAAACATAGCCTAAACCTGTAGTCACCTACTTTTGTTGCCACGCAGTGATTAAAACATAGCCTAAACCTGTAGTCACCTACTCTTGTTGCCACGCAGTGATTAAAACAGCCTAAACCTGTAGTCACCTACTCTTGTTGCCACGCAGTGATTAAAACATAGCCTAAACCTGTAGTCACCCACTCTTGTTGCCACGCAGTGATTAAAACATAGCCTAAACCTGTAGTCACCCACTCTTGTTGCCACGCAGTGATTAAAACAGCCTAAACCTGTAGTCACCCACTCTTGTTGCCACGCAGTGATTAAAACATAGCCTAAACCTGTAGTCACCTACTCTTGTTGCCACGCAGTGATTAAAACAGCCTAAACCTGTAGTCACCCACTCTTGTTGCCACGCAGTGATTAAAACATAGCCTAAACCTGTAGTCACCCACTCTTGTTGCCACGCAGTGATTAAAACAGCCTAAACCTGTAGTCACCCACTCTTGTTGCCACGCAGTGATTAAAACATAGCCTAAACCTGTAGTCACCTACTCTTGTTGCCACGCAGTGATTAAAACGTAGCATAAACATATAACCTACCGGTACTTGAACACATTTGATTGCTCAGTAACTGATTACTTAAGTAAATTATTTCACCAGATTAGTTATGTACTGAAATACTAGACTGATAGTCCTGGCCTGGGTGATTCAGGCTCTAAATCGTAAAACAGGTTTTTAACATGTGTCTTTCCATTTATAATGTGTTCTGATGATGACACATCAAACATACATAAATTAGATCAAACTTATTGGCTTTTGGATGAATATTTAATAGATGGCACATCGATTGATGGCCATGTGACTTTGTTTGTAGTGAGCGATAACGGGGAATCCATCATGTATGGTGCTGTACTCATTTCAGACTTATAACTAGTGTCAACAGTAGGTTAAACAGGCCTCCATTGTCCAGGCAACACAAAACTTGATTTCAATAGAGTCTGTAAGTCTCGCGCCTCGTTTTCGATCTGGAGTCATCTGGTGACATCAACACCATTTACGCCAGCTTAAATTATGGGGATATGTTTTGTTTTTGGTTGTAATCATCAGAGTTTTTTCCAAATCATGTTCTTTTTTCCGGTTTCCGACAGATGATCACAAGTTGAAGCAGTGGGATAAACCTTGCCGTTTAGAATGTTCGTCGTGATCATGCATCTTAATCGAATTGTTATCATGATTTGACGAGCTATGGTGGCGACTTTGTTGACAATTACAACTATGCATTCTTTCGCCCAATACGACATGTTATTGGCAACTTTTCAGATATAAATGGTTACCGAACTGTTTTGAAATTGCAACTTATAACATTTTAACATTAGCGGTTTTTATGACAAGCGATAAACCGTTGCATCTCGTTTTAACTTCCATTTCTTACATAATTGTTAATCATGTTATGTAATCCATATGTTATATTTCATATTTTAATATGTACTGGTTCTTGTTACATTAAATAAATATTAGAATCTATTTCATTGAGAAAAACATTTTTTGGGGATCAATAACAAATTTCAGTATATGATCGCCATTGATTGCTGCCTGATACTTTCTCTGCATTTTTAATTCCCTTGATGTATAATTCATATCAACGTGACAACGCCATAACACATTTAACAAAGCAACAATAAACCGATAAACTAAACTGTTTCCTGGCTTCCGCAATGTTAAAATCAGTGGTCAATGATTGTGCATGTCGCCAGTCGGCTCCACTCGCGTGGAATCTCACCACGTATCGTGACGCGTCCTATTAACCCACACCATTGTCTGTGGACTTGGGTAAATGGAGGGATTAGTGATCTATTATTTGGGTCGGCGTGATGAGCTGTTGTTTAAAACAACTCCAAGGGAGGCGGGCAGTGAATAGTCCATTGGTAAGCTGCTGATAATGTCAATAATAGTGACCACAGTAACGTTTCACCAATTTGGTGAAGAGTTCAATTTTATTTTCGCCAAATAACAAACCATTTCGCGTATGGTGTAATTGGCAATCAGCAGCTCTAGCCTAGTATGGAAATAATGTGGGACGTAAAGCAAGGTTTGACTATTTATTTATTTACTGTATTTGTAATTTTTTATAAGGACACTGATTTTATTGTCTGAATTATTATAATATTATTCCCACCAAGAGTCAGTTCCACTTGATGTTAAATCTCTCACACTGTCTTCAATACATAGGTGAGCTCATGTTGTTGTTGTATTGCAGAACTTGACGCTGAGTAAGGACGCCAAGGCTGCACGCAGTTACAGAGATGAGTTGGATGCGGTTAGGGAAAAGGTTAGACAGCATTTCTATTTGACATTTTAGTGTGTCGAGTATATTAGATTGAGTTATTCTATTTGTTTACCAGGTCTTTGTAGTCAGTTGCTTGACTATGACACAGATTAAAGATGGTGTCGGTTTTTTCAAATTGTTATTTACTCTATGAATAATTCGCATAATCTGTAGTGCTTGTGAAGTCATCAGTATCAAGTCATGGGTAATTGCTTAATATGTAGCGTATAGTTAATTACATTATATATAAATCTTAATTAAAGTACAGTTTAGAAACAATGGTGTTGAACTAACAGTTGAAGCTATTTAAGATATGAAGGATGGAAGATATTGTAGATGGATGGATGTTGCTGGATGGAGTCATGCCACATTGTGACTGTTGTGTGGTTGTAGGCTGCCAAAGCGGGATGGTATGAGAGAGATTGTGACAGTGTAGTGTGGTTGCAGGCTGCCAAGGTGGGATGGTATGAGAGATATTGTGACAATGTAGTGTGGTTGTAGGCTGCCAAGGTGGGATGGTATGAGAGATGTTGTGACAGTGTAGTGTGGTTGTAGGCTGCCAAGGTGGGATGGTATGAGAGATATTGTGACAGTGTAGTGTGGTTGTAGGCTGCCAAGGTGGGGTGGTGTGAGAGAGATTGTGACAGTGTTGTGTGGTTGTAGGCTGCCAAGGTGGGATGGTATGAGAGAGATTGTGACAGTGTTGTGAGGTTGTAGGCTGCCAAGGTGGGATGGTATGAGAGATGTTGTGACAGTGTAGTGTGGTTGTAGGCTGCCAAGGTGGGATGGTATGAGAGATATTGTGACAGTGTTGTGTGGTTGTAGGCTGCCAAGGTGGGATGGTATGAGAGATATTGTGACAATGTAGTGTGGTTGTAGGCTGCCAAGGTGGGGTGGTGTGAGAGAGAGATTGGCAAGTACAAAGAGAAGCTGAGTCATCTGGAGTTTTACAAGGGTCGAGTTGAGGTAAGTGAAAGTATTTGTGCTATTATTCAACATCATACAGGTAAATCATAAGATTTATGAGTTAATTATAAGACTTATTGGTAAACTATACTTACAGGCAAACATAACTCATACAGGTAAACCATAAGACCCATGGGTAAACCATAACAATTTCAGGTACATTATAAGACATACCAGTAAGATATGAGTTACAGATGAGCCATAACACTTTCATATAAACCATAAGACCTACAGATAAACTGTATGATAAACTGTGGGTAAACATTCACAGTTTGGTAAACATTCACAGTTGGGTAAATGTTCACAGTTGGGTAAACGTTCACAGTTGGGTAAACGTTCACAGTTAGCACCAGTGGTTAAAACCACATTAAACTCTCACTTTCACATGTCACATGACACTGCTCTACGACTACTCATATGTTGCAGGAGTTGCGCGCAGACAACGATGTGTTGAGTGAGGCAAGACTCAAGATGGCCGACCAGCTGAAGATGAGTCAGAAACGAGTCGACTCACTCATAGCTGACCTCACTCACACTCAGACCTCACTCGATGAGGTCAACTGTGTAAGTGACTGAACCTCACCGTTCTGGTGCAATGTGATATTTCAAGTCAGCCATCTCAAGGCAGGGACACACAGGAACTTTTCGCTATCCAGAAAAGCCATATCAAAATCATGCACGTAAATAACTCTAAATAGCTATTGTTGTGTTTTCTGAAATACATCGCCAATTGGTCGAAGGAAGCAAATGGACATAGAAAGAGGATGTGTGCAGTCAACCGTGACTAGGGAGGATATGGGCAGTCAACCACGATTTGTTGTTGCAGGAGAAGCAGACAATGGAGAAGAAGGCCCAGGAACTAATTGAGGAGAACTCACAGCTTGAGTTTGAACGTAGCCGACTGAAGGAAGGCTTCGGCAGTCGCAGCACAGTGCGAAAATTACTCAGTTACTCGTCCTCAGATCTACTAAGTGGCAGTCAGACTCACTTAGTTGGCAATACAGGTAACAGTAGTAAGAAATCATTATATACAGAATTAATAGCACTAGAACAGGCAGTGCATACACAGAAGCGCGTGTTACACTTGTTTTTGTAAAAAAAACTAAATAAATTTACTGAAATCAATATCTATAAATTGCTAGCATTTTGCTATGAATAGCTACATGTGTTTTAAAAATGTGTTATTATGTATGACAAGTACAAATTACATTATTTACTCGAATATATGTATCAGTTTCTGTCATGGATAAAATTTGTAGAGCACAATATTTATTACTATTGTCAATAAGGAATTATACAATCATTGGTTGTTTTAGTTCCTTTATGCATTCATAATGACTTCTAACACTGTCCAAACGTCTGTTGTTCTGTTTCAGGTCTTCCCATTTCAGAGGAGCTGAATGGGACAATGGTATCTGAAATCACAAAATTGGAAATGGAAAACGAATCTCTTGGAGTTGAACTAGACACTACACTGCAGAGGCTGGCAGAAGCAAAACAAGAACTGGAGAAGTTGAAGTCGGAATTGGGAAAGGAACTGTGGACGAAGACAATTGAGCTACAGAAGGAGACAAATGAACAACGAAAGAAACTTCAGCAGCAGTTGTCAGACGACTTTGAGAAGCGCATTGAGACAATAAAGAAAGAGAGCAGGTTGTTGAGAAGACATGAGATCGCCAAGCAGCAGCAACAGATGGCATCGATACTGCAGCAGACAGACACACAGAAGAGACAGATTCTGGCCCTGGAACAGAAGCACGCTAACGAGAAGGAGAACTCTCTGCGTGCGGAGAAGCTAATAACCAGCGTCACTGCAGAGAAAGAACAGCTGAAGCTGAAGATTGAGTCAATACAGCAAGCATCGCAGCAACACATCAAACAGCTGGAGCAAGAGGTTGAAGCGCTGCAGACGACGTCAGCGGTTCTCCGCCCATGGGAAGGTGCGACAAACCCCCGCCACGGTAGCAGCAGCAGTATAGGCAGCACTGGTGAGAACATTGTGGATGTAGCTATGAGGGTTTCACGGGAAACAAATAAGCTACAGAGAGCATCATTGCAAGAACACGAACCAACTGCCAAGAGTTCTGCAGCTCACGTCAGCAGATCTATGTCCAACTGTTCTAGTTATTACAGAACACACGACGGTGAAGCGTTGCGTAACAGTTGGGTTAACCCCATGGCAAGTATGTCGTCGCCGAAGCGCTGCAGTTCTACCCTACCACAACATACATCCTCAGCTTCTGCCACGTCGGATCTCCATGATAGATCGCGTGATCACAGCACAAGAAATGGCGGTAGACATAACAGTTGTAACGGTTCCCAGCGATCAGCTTCAGTTCTTGACTTCCCCAGGGTATCCGAATCAGAAAGCTGTGAACCCGTCACACCGAAACGTTCCACATCAAGCGAGACATTCGAAACAGACACGACGTTTAATCGAAACGACAAACACCGCTCGTCTGCAACACTTGGGCGCAGCAAAACACTGCTTGGTTTCTCGTTCTTCCGGCGCGGCGACAAACTTCGTCGCAGTATGCCCGACAAAGGCAGCTCTCAGAATACATCTCGGAACAAATGGTGCGTGCCGCCGTCATCCGACGACTCCCCACACAAGTCTCGCCTACACTCCTCCGGTAACTTGAGTCGGTCTGCCATGCAGGTCGGGAGAAGCGTCCCGAAGCAGCAATTTGCTGAACGTCTACACCGACACAGCACACGGGCAGAGTTTGAGCGATCATCACGCTCACTGGCAGCGTTCGGACACAGACACTCCAGTTCCGACAAAGACTCGGGCTGCACAAACTCTCCAGACACGTCGACTTCGGAATACCATGACGAAGGACACAGCTTGACAAGCATCCACGTGGTTCGACCTACTTCCGGTGAACGTCAGTCGGTCGGGTCGACGCCAAAAACGAACGAGAAATGGAAGATGTTTGTCGACATGATTGTCGAACTGCAGGACAAGAATCAGGAGTTGACGACGGAGATCTTGGAGCTGCGACGGAGGACGAATACGGCGAAGTTCTCCGACGACCGGATGAAGATGTTGGAAGAGAAGAGCTTGAGGCTGGAACAGGAGAACAACAAACTGAGGAAGATCTGTGAGACGCTGCAGTTTACGCTTAACGGACTCAATCCGTATGACAAACGGGAGTACCAGTATCTCTCGAATACGTAGGTCGGAATTGTGGCCACACAAATGTGCTTCTTTGTATATCTGGTCTGAGAACACTGATTAACAACCATGATTTCTTACGGTGACAAGTTAAATGTTGTACGTATGTGAAAGAAAGATGCTTTGTTGTTTAGATATTACATAGCGAGAAAGATCAACTTGAAAAAGACAAAGAGGACATAGTTTTATTAATTGCTGCTAAGTAGAACATGAAGTAAAACTTCATTCGTGGTAATCTGGGCAATGCATTTTTACAGAATGTTTCTTTATTATGATTAATTATTTTTTTTGTGAGTGATGCCATTAATAATTCTATTTTTCGGAACGAAAGAAAATATTTCTACTACATTTCTCGTGGTATTTGTCGGGGCAGTTTGATAAATCTTTTGTTTTCTAAGTGGCAGTTTATACCATGACTGGTATTTCTGGCTTTTAGCGTTTCCTATTTCGGTAGATGGCGTTCACGGCGTGTAAGATAACATGGCCTACGATCAATTCTGCTGACATATATCACTGTGTTTTTTATCATTGATTCAAAGACAATTTCTCAAAAGCTAGTCTCCCTAACTATCTAGATATAATTCTGCATAGCCAGTAAAAGGTGCTTACAATAAACATTGGTTTCGAAACATCGAGTGATCTATACACTGGTTTCGCAGCAAATATAACGCAAATATACTCGTGAATTAGGCTATCGCAAAGCGGCTGGTTGGGGGTTTTCTTTGCATCTTGCTTCCTAAGTGTATTGTTTCCAGTGCATTGTGCTAGATGTGGAGGCAATGAAACAATACTTTATTGAGTGCGTGCGTGCGTGCGAGTGACAATCGCGCGAATAGTGTGAGGGTGTGCTTCTTAATTTTAAGATACATTTTGCAATAAAATTATGATCTCGGCTTCATATAAAAATTATTTTTCATGTGCCTCAGTTCTTTTGCATTTACTTCAGCATCAGACTTTCTATTACAGTGTACACATTTTGAAATACAGCTACATTTAATATTTAAGTGACATTAGTTGTCGTTCACCTGTTTCTTGATGTATCAAGCCCCCCCCCCCCCCCCCCCACAAGGAGATGCTGATGTCATGCATCTGTAACCAGTATGGGGTTGTCCGCGCTTCCACGTTGTACTTTGTCCACCTAGTTTACTTCTCTCGATACAGGCACAGCACCTGACCAAAGAACTGACGGAACTCTCCAAGCCGAAAGAAAGAAGACGTCACTGGATTACAACGACATTATTGGAAGTCTAAACCATCTTCATCACATAAATTCAAATTAATCCTACTGTGTTAGCTAGAATTTTAATTCGCAGGTGTTATGATGCGCATACATTATCATTTATTCTACCGGCGATCCACTTAAATTACCGGCAACCTTATCTGTGACTCAAGCAGGTATTCCCCATTCCGCTTGCGTTTCCGTACATATGGAATCGTAGTTTTAGGCTTTTTTCGCGTTACTCGTAGCAAGACCACACTTCATAAGATCTGCAGGAATCGCATCTCTGCCTGAGGCTTTATTATTTGAACTGTGTTGCATCATACTCTCCTTCCATAACCTTCATGAAAGGAACGTTGTCAAATGCAGACTGTCTACGATCTATCCTTGTTATAATGATAACGTTGGAAACTTTCTCAAATGAGCGATTCGTTTGGTCATCACTCTTTGTTTGTGTGGCGATATTTGTCGATTTGAGAGGGGCATTGTTTCGTGTATAATTATACAGAGAAAGTAAAAAAATTCGACATAGGGATAACACGGCATGTACTTTTCAGCTTTAACACAGTGCGACAATGCCCCAGAGTGTGATGTGTACACTGCGTGGTGCTTGCATGCGTGTGCGAGAAAAACATGGTCCAACTACGACTCAATAAATGATTGTCTGTTCAGAAAGAAACAGGCAATGTATGTTTTGGAGTCTTCAAACGGTAGTAGGTTGATTCAAACTCCAGTCGTCTCGATTGACTTCGGCGTTTTAACTGCCTATAGCCACTGATCGAACAGCACAGCTTAGTTTTTGGAGAAAAATAGACCATACACCGTATACCAAAGGTTGATAACATTCTAATACACCTTAATACGTACGTACATACAACAAATAAGTTCTTATATATAGTGCGGTATCCAGTCTATGATACTTTTCGGAGCGCTTTACTCTTGACTACCTCGCAGAACTGTTCAACCGAATGCCATATCGACTTCTTTGGGAAGCATTCAGCCTTGCTGCAGTTGTATGCATGATACGTGCATACATACGTACATACCTGATTGTACATATGTTGACATTTCTCAAACACTAAACAATTACATAATCATATACAGTAGGTGTCAATCAAGGCGGACGCCGAGATTTCTAACACGTCTTGTTGCACTGATTTCTTATGTCCCAACGCGTACACGCAGTCCACTTACGAGAGCAGATGCCGATTTGGTGACAATTAGAGGAAGAATTTCTGTTTTGGTATCATTCATGCGCATATAGTTCCAAATCACTACTCCTCCACGTCATCAATACATCTCTCGATCCGACGCACAGCGGTCGGCAAAGAAGATGCATCCATGGTCGAAGTGACAGAACAGTTGTAGATCGTCCGCATAGTGGTGATGTTTCATGTCTTGGTTGTGAATGACATCAACAATCGACTGCACGTATGCATGGCAGTGCGTCGCTCTGGCGCATGTTTGTCGATACATGTTCTTGGGGAACATTGTAGTCAGTGACAAGTTCTGCTGCACTGGATGTGAACGCCATGGCCTACAACGACTCACGATTTGATCAAATGTTAGCGTTGGAAGAATCGGCGCTAAACGAGCGGTCAGGGGCGGATCCATAAATCGAGCTTAGGGGGAGGCACAAAACCTCCACTGGCGGCCGAACCAAATGGTGTAGTAGACATTTTGTCGCCGTCGCGCATCCGCCGCTGTCATGGCTGGACTGGCAATATCGGAAGACGGGAGGGAGGGGGGAGGGGTGCTGGTGAAAATGTTTCGCCGCTGCGTCGCCGTAACTTCAGCTTAATTATTATAATTGTTGCATATTTATGTAACGGGTACCCAGTAGACGTTACTAGCTGTAATTGTCCGTCCGTTTTTTTCTCCGTTTCTGCAATACACACCAGAGGCACTCTGGGATACCGCCAACCTCATTTGTAGTTGATTACTAACCGCAATATGTCTCCTTAAATATACAAACTCCACAATAAACAACAGTGGCGACGATGAAACGAACTTAAGCATGTCGGGGAAGAGCGCCCGCTTCGAGCAGTAAAACTACGTTGAACGGTTCGAGTTCTTCGTGATCAATAACGGCGTATCCGCAGATGTAAAAAAACCTGTGAAACGTTGGCGCTGAATTCTACGCGAAGTTGAAGACGCAACTGAAGCCGGAGACACCGGCAAATGCGGACTACGATGCGGTAATTCGTGCGGCGACCACGGTTTACAAACAGCAACTAACAATCATAGTCCCGAGAAACAAATTCATGAACAGACTGCGTAGGCCTTCAGAATCAGTGGCGCAGTTTGCGCTGGCGTTGCGTGAGTTATGCGGTGAATGTGTTGTGTGAGTTATGCGGTGAATGTGAGTACCCACGTGATTATCAAGATGAGGCACTGAGAGACATGTTCGTAAAGGGTACAAGCGAAGTTAATGCTCAGAGACAATTCGCTAACCTTCAACGAGGCTTATCAGACAGCGATCGCCGAGGAAATGGCCGTGAATAGCTCAGCGGAGTTCAATGAAAGCCCGAAGATACTCCATCGGCGACGGCAGCGGTGCATCACGTGACTAGTCGGGGATCATCAAGACAGAAGCAGACGATGGTGTCGGCCGACCGAGAATGCTTCCGATGCAGCAGACACCACTCTGCTGCTAAATGCAAATTCATTGATCAAAATGTTACCTGTGTGATAAAATAGATCATGTAACAAAACTGTGCAAGTCAAAAGGCAATAAAGGCCGAAGGGAGATCAGTGGAGGCAGAGAGGTTTATCATGTTGATGATGATGTAGATGAGGCCACTGATGTTTATGGCAGTCAAAGTGACCTAGGTCTACATGGAGTGTACACAGCTAGCGAGGCATACCTGTGGACATGGTGTTAAATGGACACAATGTGTCAATGCTTGTAGATACTGGGGCGGCGGTGTCTATTGTACCGGAGAATGTGTACAAAAAGGTCTTGCGTAGCTTTCCACTAGAACAAACCGGTCTGAAGCTAAGGTCATACACCGGAGAACTAATTACATTGGCAGGTAAAGTGTGTGTGCCTGTCAGATATCGTGGTAACAAGCACTCATTGCAGGTGTTTGTGGCAAACGGGTCACGACCAGCATTGATGGGGTGGGATTGTTTAAGCAGATACCACTTGACTGGAGTGCAATTTTCAGTGTCAATCCCCAAATCGCTACAGAGGTAGACCAGTTGTTGATTGATTACGGGAATTTGTTCAACGAGTCACGTGAGGGGATTAAGGACTACACTGCAGCTCTTAAAGTGAAACCAGATCAAAGGCCAGTTTTCCAGAAAGCGCGTCCGGTGCCTTAATTATTCCATGCGAGAAGTCGTGGAGAGTGAACTCGAGCGTCTTGACTCAATTGGCGTTCTCCATCGTGTTGAGTCTAGTGAATGGGCAAGCCCCACAGTCAATGTTCCGAAAATGAAAAACGGAAAGATGTCGGTGCGGATTTGTGGCGAGTTCAAGTTGTTGAACGCAGCAATCGAAGATGGCAATTATCCACTTCCTACAACGCAGGATTTGTTCACCAAATGTGTTCAGACAAACAAGACGCCTAAGATGTTTTCGGTTCTTGACTTGAGTGGGGCCTTCAATCAGATGGAAGTGTGCGAGGAGTCGATTTCTCTGCTGACAATCAACATCCACAAGGGACTGTACAGAATGCGCAGGCTTAGCATATGGCGTGAAGACGTCACCGTCCATTTGTCATTCGACCATGGACAAAATCTTGAGTGGCATTGAAAATGTGATCTGCATCATATATGATATTCTCGTTGTGGGTGAAAACGAGGCCGATAATCTAAAAACATGACTAGACCAAAACAGGGTGAAGTTGAACAAAGCTAAGTGCAGGTTTCTGAAGTCGAAGGTGCAGTACTTGGGCCACATCGTGAGTGCTGAAGGCATTGAGTTTCCTTGGTCTAGTCCAATATTACGCGAAGTTCATGGCCAACTTGACCTCGATGCTGCAGCTTCTCTTCAAACGTCTTCATGCAGGGGTCAAGTGGTCCTGTGATGAGGAATGTGAGGCAGCATTCACTTCTAGTAACGGCTAAAATTATTGCAGGGGCTACTATAAAGGATCCTACGTTGACCAAGGTCTATGAATTCACACTGCGAGGCTGGCCAAACTCAACCGACGAGTCGGTGAATGCATATCGATGCAGAAAATATGAACTGTCGTTGGAAGATGGCTGTCTTCTCTGGGGGAGGAGAGTAGTAATTCCAGCAGTGTTCAGAGAACAGATACTACAAGAACTGCATATGATGCATCCGGGCATAGTCAGAATGAAGTCGATCGCTAGAAGCTTCGTCTGGTGGCCTGGCCTTGATGCGGATATCGAGGACTGTGTCCGAAACTGTCGGGAATGCAGCCAGGTAGCGAGCACGCCGAAGGTATCACCACTGGTGCCATGGCCGTCGGCTATGGGACCATGGGAACGCATCCATGTGGATTTTTTTCTCAGAAAAAGACGTATATAACAAAGTGGCTGGAAGTGGTCTCAATGTTTCGCACTACTGCAAGCAAGACGATAGTGCAACTGAGAAGAATGTTCGCAGCATTTGGGTTAACACGCGAGGTGGTATATGACAACCGACCACACTGGCGTCAAGCATATACTGTGTCCAGCTTATCACACGGCGACGAACGGCCTCGCGGAGAGGAATGTCCAGACGTTCGAGTAGATGCTTGCAAAATCGAACAGCCAGCTACCATTGCAGCAACGTATGTCGGACATACTGTTCCAGTATCGAAACACACCGCATTCACTTACGGATAAAACGCCGTCGGAGTTGTTCCTGAACCGAGCGCCACGCACCAGACTTGCGATGTCAAAACCGATTCTCGAAGCAAAAGTGCAAGATCGGCAATTAAAGTAGAAACAACAGCATGGTGGAGCTCATTCACGTCTTCGCAAGTTCGACGTCTACCAGAGAGTGAGATCCAGAAACATGAGAGGAGGAATGGAGAAGTGGACACTGGGAACGGTGGTTAGAGTTTTAGGGCCACTAACATATTTGGTCAGACTGCCAGGAAACAGGAGGCAGTCCGTTCAGGTGGACCACATGGTCGCGAATGATGACCACCCAGCTACACCAGAAGGTTGGAGCGATGTCGCGATTGCACCTCCCATTGTCGTGACAACTGAGCCAGAGCCTGTAGTGGCCGATCCAGTCGATCCAGTAGGTCAGGTAGGGCAAACAGAACAGACACCTAAGGCACCTAACGTGTTAGGGTCACCAACACCGACTGTCATTCAGACCCCAGCTGCTATCAGGTGTTCATCACGAGCTATCAAACATGTTAAGTTGAATTTGTGATTATTCACCCAGTTACTCTTAGTATAAGCTTGCTATATTAGTCGCAAATGGTTCTTTAGAATAGTTCTATTTTAAGGTGGAGAAATGTATATTGACGTAACGGTTACCTAATAGACGTTACTATCTGTAAGTGTCCGTCCGAGTTTTGTACCGTTTCTGCAATACACACCAGAGGCACTATGGGATACCGCCAACCTCATGTGTAGTTGATTACTAATCGTAATATGTCTCCTTAAACATGCAAACTCCACAATACATAACAATTACCTCAACGGGACCGCATTTCAAACGGTCCAGAAGGCACGGTCGCGTGGGCCCATTAAAAAGGTCTGCTGACACGCCTGATTCCTAAGGTTTGGGGGAGGCACGTGCCTCCAGGCCTCCGGGATCGTTTTATTATGTGTCGATATCTTAGCTGGCAACATCAGAATCACATCAACAGAAGTAGCGAAATTGTCATTGTTTGGGTTATTACGTAGTGCAATGGAGAGCTGGTCTGCAGAATGTCTAGGTTCTGTGACAAGCTATATGAGATTGCAAGAGTCCAGTAATTGCACGACTGGCCGGGCATTTGCTTTAACGTCGTATCTCATGCTAAAGTTGGAATAATAATGGCTACAATGCACGTTGGTAATACACATATCAACAAATATTGGAACAGATGATCTAGTTCCAGACAAAACTCCGCCATCGGCCTGGAAGCCGACGGTAGAGGGCGGTAGATCGTGTAAATATTGAACGTCCTCGAAATTACACCGGTGCACTGGATACGTTTTAGGCATCACATTACATGGTAACGTGTGTGTGTGTGTGTGTGTGTGCGTGTGCGTGTGCGTGTGCGTGTGCGTGTGCGTGTGCGTGTGCGTGTGCGTGTGAGTGTGTGTGAGTGTGTGCGTGTGATCAATTTGCATTTAGCAGTAGAGTGGTGTCTGCCGCATCGGAAGCACTCTCGGTCAGCCGGCACCATCGTCTGCTTCTGTCTTGATAATCCCCGACCAGTCACGTGATGTACCGCTGCCTGTGTGTGTGTGTGTGTGTGTGTGTGTGTGTGTGTGTGTGTGTGTGTGTGTGTGTGTGTGTGTGTGTGTGTGTGTGTGTGTGTGTGTGCGTGCGCGTGTGTGTGTGTGGCGTGGTGTGTGTGTATGTGTGCGCGCGGTGTGTGTGCATGCGTGCGTGTCTGTGTATGTCTGAGCGCGCTCGGTGTGTGTGCGTGCGCATATGCTGTGTTGCTGTGCGTGTGTGCGTGCCCATGTGTGCGCGCGCGTATGAGCACGTGCTCGTGCTTGCCTAATGTTTGCCTTGGAGTTTATGAAGTGTCTCGTTAAATATTCAGATAAATAATAAGCGAACATTTTGGCCAACTTGTACTAAAACAACAGCACCGCTCATAGGCGGATCCAGGGGGGCAGTAACTCGACGCAATGCACTCAAAAGCATCGCGGGACAAAACTCATCGATTATATACACGCCCGCCACCTACCGACTACAATGATCTAATTCGGGTCCCCTCCCAAACTACCCTCTCTGGATCCCCCTGGTTGCGTGTAAGTACACAAATTAAATATCGTCGAAATTTAGGTGAAAGTGTTATTTTTTCATTATTTAAATTTTAATATTTTCTAGGTTTCCATAAAATAAATGTTACCATGCACCTTTATGTATGAGCATATTAAATTATAATGTTCCGGCTTGTTTTATATAGTAAATAAATAGATAGTAAATAAGTCTTAGGTAATATTTTAGTCATTACATTATGTTGAGAATTTATCGATCACAACAAAAACGTAGAAGTCCAAAATTATAAAATGTGTCTTTGCTTGCCAGCAGATGGCGCCATTGGCGAATACATAATTATATTCGTCCGCACTCAGGTGCGCTGGTATTTGTTTTCTTGCATTTTACCATTCATTGCATTATTACATAACTTACCATTGACGATTTTAAGCGCCATGTATGCACTGCTATGTTTGTTCTGGTGTAAAAACGAAAATTGCACAAACATTGCAAAGTTGCAGTCATTCCCACGGGACTACATTTCCGAGCGATGAAATACTTCACTTTGTTTACAGGTGGTGTCGCTGCTAGTGTCAGGTAAAACAACACATGTGTAGTGGGAAGTAGCGCCCCGCGTTTGAATGGATTTATTAATTACGTGCAACGAAACCGTCTTGTATTTTAACTGGGGCATTCGTGTATAATCAGAAGCACTGCTTCGAAACTGGATAAGGTGGCTGATTTAAACAAGAATCGTGAGCGTTTGCAGGCCGTTTGGCGCGTCGGTGTTTACAAAGCCAAAGATTGGCTTGATGAATCATTTCATTTGTCGCCTGCGCGGCTACTTGTTTGGGCACGACTGTGACAATGTCGTCCAGTGCACACAGGCGACGGGCCGTCGCACGAACCTCCTGTTGTAGGAGCATGTGTACACAGTATGGGAACATTTCACAGCAGTGCATAGACCCGTAGTTTACTCCGTAGAAGCGGCGTTTCTAGTCGACCGTTTGTACGCCTCTACTCCAGTCCAGGTGTGACTGCGGCGCATCAGTGCTTCACGAATGACAAATGGAGTGGCCGCGTTATTACAGTTAAAATAGCGCGGATTTACGATTTCACAACTGACGTCGCGTTTGAACTTGGATACGTTTTGAAACGGTAAAATGGCTGCCACCCTAGGAGGGGTTGGCTTCATGGAGACTCCCCTCGTATTGTGGGTAAGTTAGGAATGTTATTTGTCAGTGTAGATTCAGATTGTAGTATTGTTATGAATGATAAATTGACGTAATGACATAAAATGCCAGCGTTTCTCGTGTAGACAAAACAAAGTCAATGAGTCACACTGACAGACCATCCAATAATGAATATGTCTGTGTTGATATGTGCAGGGGTGAACCACCCCTATATGGGGGCTGTATTATATCTTATTGGCCTTGATCCCTTGCATGGTGGGGGTGACATAACTTGGTTTGTTCCACCCCGACAAATCTTCTCGTGATATACGAGTTTTCTGAGCACTATTCAGTCCTGCACTTAGCTGTTCATCTGTGGGCTTTTTGATATTTCTCTCTAAAGTAGCAGACTGTCTCGCCATCTTAATGTTGATCTTCCGCTTCTCATTCTACCCTCTTCTGTTTTCTGTGCCCTCTTTCTCACTTTCCCCCCAATCTTTTATTGAAGGTGTCCTGCCCATCTCAGACATCTCTTCTCATAAAATGAGGTCAACATATTTTGTAAAACCACATTTTACTCCCCCTATAATTTAAGATGTGAAGGTGAACGTACAGACTTTCATATATTTTAATGTGTAAAACGTAGAATTTGTGTTAATTATTTGCTTGCCTGATATAAAATGTAAAACTGAACATTTCAGAATGTTTTGTCTGACTTGCTAGACTTTTACTTATAAAGAACTGATTGCCCATAAGAAGCATGTACGCCACCAACAAAGGTTCACCACTGGTTTCTGTGTCGTGCCATCTTCGAGGTCTCACTGCCAGGTGTTTCTGACTGTTTTCTTTTTCTCTTCTCTTGGGTGTTTCATGTGTGTGATACCCGGCAATGTTGGATTGGGGTTTCTAAACTTGTTTGTTACCTCAAGATTGTCAGACAGCTGTGTCTAAGACTGACTTTCACATTTGATGACATACTGTATAAAACTTGGTTTGTGCCGCTGTTTTGCAGGTGCAGACATTCAGTGCAGAGTCACTGGGATACAAAGACTTTGTTGATGGCCTCGTCCTCAATAACTGCATCATGAAACAAATGTGAGTAGTGGGTCTGTGTTCTCACTTGTGTATATGTTGGCCAAAGTATATATATATATATATATATATATACCGTGTTCATTCTATTAAGCGTACAGTACGATTAGCAAATATTTGAGACATGAAAATATATACAATTTTGTGTTCCAATTAGCTTACTGGGGTGTGCACCCATTTTCTTTGGTTCCTCTGGTTCGTGAATACAGCCATCTCAGTGGACATGACTGGCAAGCGATTTATGCATTTCACATATGAGCAACATGATACCAGAACACTAAAAATCTGATAATTCAAGTGGACCTTTCGATGTTGTTTCACCACCAAGCTTTGAACCTAGTGTGATATTGGTAGAAATTAAAACACGATGATGGATTCAACAGTCAAGGGTGGCATTGAGATCACTGTCACGGCATCGGTTGCTGTTAAAAAGGGGGTGTACACTAATTAGGGCATGTACGCTTAATAGAACGAATATGGTATATATATTTACTTTAAATTTTTTTTTTTTTTAAATGTGTGTTTTTTCCTTTGAAATCGAGTGCTAACACTTGACAGTGCTGTGAAACATCTGATGAATTGAGTGTTGATACTTGACAGTGAGCACTACGGACACACCTAAATAAATTATGTACAACCATGTTGACATTGTTCTTGTAATCAAGGTGACAATGTAATGTACGGATATTGTGCGTCAGCACTTGGCATCATGTTCTTTTATACCATTTTATGTGGATGTACAGTTATGAATTTAATCCATACATGTAACGACAGATGCTACAATCATTTATGTACAGTCATATCATTGACAGTGAATTATGCTTGGTGGCTTCACAACGAACATAGTCAACAGACACGACTGACTCCATACAATGTCAGTAACTTCAGTTGCTGAACACAGCAATACACACTACAGTCATTTTGTTGGTACTATACACTGTCACAATGCATATTTGGATGCACTGAAATCATGAAGTCCTGTTAGTACCTCTGAAATTGGACACCGCCAACTGTCTGACAGTGCAGACATGCACCCTTGTCATGTAAATTGTGGACAGGACGTATAGGTGGTATCACATAACTGAGGCTGTGTTGACATTGTCTACTGAGTTCTGTTTAAATTATTTTTGAGGACATCACAGTTTACAGTTGATTGTTCATGTTAAGTGTCTGGTTGTCCAGTTTTGCACACATTCTTGAAAGTAGCCACTTAAATTATTGCTGGAGTGGTTTTGTTAATTGTGTTTTAAAATATAATCTTTGTGGCATTTTTTCCTCAATATTTATCACTACTTAAATGAAGATATTTCCATCAACGTAGTTATATTTGTGTTAGTCTGTAGATTTGTGTAACTCTTATCAAATTGCAGCATATAATAAATTACATAGTGATAATAATGTATTTGAAAGAAAACAGATTAAAAAATTAGTACATTTTATTTTGTCTTTTTTATTCTGATTATATAATATCACTGTCATTATGCCATCCATGGTGCCTACCTTTATAAATGTTAACATGTATATACTGTGAAATGGCTGCTAAATAACCAGTGGCACAGCAGTTCTAGAAGCATTGTTTGTGTTAATAATGCACCATGTTCCCAATGGTCTTTGTCTACAATCAAATACAATGACATCAAAGTAAGTTCTTACCTGAGCTACTGTCATGTGTGATGAAATGCTGCAGTAACATGATATCAGACCTGTATCTACATTGACTCATACAAGCAAACTTGTCAGGTGACAACTGAATCATAGAATCACAGTCAGTTTAATTCTTTCATTAATTAAGAATGCATTACCTCATGCATGCAATACATTGACTCATCTAATTGTAACATGATATCTTCTGCTGTAAGGCTTCATGCTTATTACAATGACCAACACATGTACGCCAGCTACTGATATGACAAGCACCATTCTGAACATGATACATTATCATACATGTATAATACAGCTGTTCAGAGTCAGATAACTAATTGTGTACATGAAAAGTGGTAATTACAACTATTGGAATTTACTTGTGTGAGCTAACAACATGGAAAACTTATAGATTTTGAAATATTAACTTTAAATATATCTGCAAATGTGTACCTGTGGTATTGTAGAACCACGGTGCAGCGTGTGGTATTGTAGAACCACGGTGCAGCGTGTGGTATTGTAGAACCACGGTGCAGCGTGTGGTATTGTAGAACCACGGTGCAGCGTGTGGTATTGTAGAACCACGGTGCAGCGTGTGGTATTGTAGAACCACGGTGCAGCGTGTGGTAATGGGCGAGGTATTGTATGTTACCTTGGATATCATAATTAACTTTAGGAGTTACTTGTATGACTATAGATAACATTTCCCTGGTTTGTACATTTAACTAAAATGTGCAAACTAATTATTTGTTTTGCAGAATAATTATCAGATGTTTTATGTTAAGACATATAATTTGCCTTTATACATTCCAAGTTAATTTGTTTGCTGTATTGCAGTGATGCAAAAGCTATCACAGACGGTGTGGTAGCTGACCCTGAGGACTTGAAGGAGCGCATGCACAACTGGAACACCCTGCTACAGAACATCAAAACATACTACCAGGTAAGTCGGTCACTAAACACTGATCATTGTCACGCCTCAAACTCGTCAGACTTAAGGAAAAGGCTGGCCTTGACTTGTACACAGATTTAGGGGGTACCATCATAAGACATGAACAGTCAGACAGGATCACATTTTTACCCCGTCAAAAATATCTTGGTAGATAACTACCAGTAGATATGCACAGTATTTAGTGGACATGTAAATAACAGTCAGGGTCAATATTGTACCAGACAATAGATGACAGTAATTTATTTATTTCTGTTTGATGGCCAGTGCAAGTCAACAGTTGTTTGGTGATGAGCAGTGTGACAGTCTTGAGGGTGTTGTCAGGTGATTAACTAGGCCTGGATTAAGGCAGACAGGTACGGGACAGTTGAGGACATCTTACAGCGCTAGCAGGGTAGCTGTACCATATGGAGAACATTTTCGTTTTTGTCTGGAAGAAAATCTAGTGTGATCAACATTATGAAATTATTATTATGTACATTGTAAGTTTGTAGCTTCTGTCGAATGCTATTTCACCCATGTGTAATCCCAGAAAATGCCTCGTGCAATGCCTTCTCAGTGTATGTGATTCCCTGTTACATTTGATTTTGCTCCGCTTAAAGTAAACAACCTTGAAATCCATGTTTTGATCCGCACTGTAAATGTTGCCATTAATATAAGGTGCCTGGTAGTGTACATATATAATAAGTACAAATATATGGGACATGCAGTTTGATCAAGTGTGTCGTTATTGTTTTTGACCTAATTTGTCTATTGTCTGGCATGATCAGTAATCCAGCTAGGACCAACATTCCCCATTCTGTGTATCTATAATGCTCATCATTAGTCACTAGTCTGGAACAATGACTAGTTAGTCACTGATTCTGCACACAGACCATAATAAATGGCTACTAAATATACAGTAATATGTATACACCATGGTCAAGATAATTATCATTAAGAACTATGGAATGTCATTACTTTCCATACATTGCCCCCAGTGCAACTGTTCATTGACCTAAATATTTATCTCTTTATTCAGATGGGTCCATCTTTTGTTGCATTGCTTGATACTGATCTTGATAGTCATACTGGGCATAGTTAATTCTCACCCCTGGGGCCCACCAGGCAGTCAGCTGTTACCCAGGATGCTGTCAATTACCCTCACACTGAAGGCACACCCTTATCCTGTCAGTAGTACCTTAGTCTAGAAACACAACTGGCTAGATCTGAATAATTTGTTAGTTATAAAATAACAGTTGTTTTCAAATAGTACTTAATCAGTTGGCTATGAAATGCACACTTGTGAAGTTGTTGAGGTGCAGCTCACCTGCCTCAAACTATTTTGCAAGTTTCTAGCCCGTGTGGTACTAACATGATCTAATGATCCCTGTTGTTGGTGTACATAGCAAAAGGGTAGACTTCTAACTTAATTGGTGTCTGGCTTTGATCAGGGTTTGACCATCAATTGCAATTACTAGCAGTGCCTGAAGTGCTTCATTAACCAATAATAATACTGGTTTGACTTTTTAAAAATATTTTTAGATGTGTTTCTGCTAAATACACTACAGCCTCTCCCAGGTGGGTTCTTGCCGGACTGAAAATGGGTGTATACCAAATAAGTAGGGCTAAAACAAGAATTACCAAGTTAAATTAGAATTGAGTGAGTTTTTTCAGAAGGGGTACTCAGTAGTTACATCTGGAGGAGGTTTTGTTTGATCAGGTTAAATGTTCAGTTACCGTCTATCTACAAATATAAATTATATATAGATCTACATATATACATGAATTGAGGTGGTTTTTTCCAGAGGGTGTTATGTTCGGTTACCATCTACAAGTACTGAATGTATAAGCAAGCGAGCCTTGCATTTAGCAGTGGCTCATTTGCCCATTGCCCGGACACTGACCATTACTGTTCATTGCAAACTAAACCATGATTCACAGCCAAATTCGCTGTCCTTCAATTTTATGTGAGATCTGCGTAAATAGAATTCACATAAATAAATCTGAAATTTGTTTAAAGATAACCCGTCAATTTGGGTCCAGATCTATGTCATAGTGACATGTTGATATACCTGGATTGTATTTAACTGTCTGTATTATTCTTGATATAAATTAGATATATAATATGTGATTGAATCAAATTAATCATTTTGTCTTTCCAAACTGTTTTCTTGTGGCAATGACCAGCAGAAACAAGCACAGCCTTTGTACCACTCATTCCTGCTTTTGTCGTGTTTCACCTGTACACAGTGATTCTTGTCAATATTATTGTCCTACTGTGGTTGTGTGCATGTGAAAGAACCCTTTGAAGTGCTGTCTGGTGGAAGGCTAGTGTCTTGCTGCCTGCCTTCTTATGGTCAGAACATGTCAGGGCCTGTTATGGAATCATTCACCCAGTTCTAGTTCTAGTTATATATAGTACATGACGCATTAATGGTTTATCTCAGTTTCATGTGCCTCCATAACACTGGTGTTGCTGCGTTCATGTGTAGACATGTTTGCCACCAATTTCATCTGTTGCGAACAACTACATTTCAGGGTGTTCTGGGGACTGTGGTTACAATTCAGCTTTGTTCCTTTGTGCTATATCTACCATGCAGACTGTTCAAGCTAACATGCAGTTGTGCGAGAAAACTGATGGATCGTACGGAGCTAGTCAACCAAAGTAATCAATGGGGAATGAATCATGACTCTGGATTGCATTACAGAAGATTTGATATGATGTATATCGGGCTGCAACTAACTCATTTGTTTGACTTGAGTCATTTAAAATTCTAAATAAAGTCGTGCTGGAGAAATTGCTTACAACCATTGTGTACAAAAGCATCGTTCAATGAATTATTAAAGGCTTATGTTCCTACATTGTTTTGATCTGTCAGTTGTTTTGGTAGATGGTTGATACAGAACTTTGATGATCCATCACTGACATGGATGCAGGGTTCTAGTGACCAGTGACCCAACTCACTCCTGGGTGAGGTTCACGGCACTCTACTATGCATAAAGAATACCTCTGAATGAACAATAGGACATGTTCTCTTTTGTCATCGGCTATTCTAAGTAGAACCACATTTCGTCATTATTACTTCTAGCTTTACCAGGGCAGGTTGTGCCAGCAGCACTTAATAGCTAGGTACTGGAATGACAGGTTTATCTTGCAGCCTGTTAAGACTTGCATATTACTTCCACAGTGTGGTCAACAAATGATTGTGAATTTAGTGTGCCTGGTTCAGGTGCATTCTCTGCATTTTTGCATACATTTACAGAGGGATAATTTATTTGTTGATTGTTGTTTGAGGAGGTATTGTAAATGTTAGATTTAACCTGGAAAGAGATATGAGAACTTGCAAACTTTTATCTTGTGGTTATTGTGCAACATTTGTCATTAATTAATTAAGACAAGCTTCTACAGAAATGTTTTGTATGAGTGTCTAAAACATTAGGTTGAGAGGCTCCAATTGCCTATAGTCTTGTAAATTGTTGATGTCACTTAGCCATGCTTGATTGCATGTAGGTGAATGGAATTCTTGAAAGAAGCCATGCATTTGGCATTATGTTGCAGCTGACAGCTACCATAACCTGAACTCCAATCAAGCCAAATTAAGGTTCTGCTAGTCACCACTTCCAAACTGGCAACAACTAATAAGCAATTTATGAAATTGTAGAAAAACTGCAATAATAATAAATTAATGTTCATTGTTAAACTTATTATAAACATTACATTTACTGGATAACCAACCAGTTGAACTAGTAACAATACTGGTTTGACAACCTTGCAAGCTTTCATCTTGCAGTTGTATAGATATTGTGTGTTTATCCTTTGAATAGAACAACTAGGGTTGACATTAATGTTTAGCCATGGAGTCTAGCGTTAGGTTTCTGACAAATCAAAGCTCTAGATACATCTATGTGAGTAATTGTTTAATTTCCGAGGCATCACTGTCAGATCAAAGCATTGTTGTATACAACTGCCTTTGTTGATGAACGCCAAGTGGCTAGCCACTGATGTCCATCAGATAGCCATGTCATATTTGGGCTATACTTTTGATTAATCTGAACCCATATTGACTGAAGTTTGCACCCGATGCACTTGGATGATCCCACAGATAACACTTGGTGCGGACACTCAAGTGTGCGGTCTTCTGTACTATAGGTGGTGTTTCATCATCATTGTATCATGTCCAGTATTTGTCTTGATACCGAATCTTCGATAGGTAATGTGTCTGACTAGCTGCTGTCAGCAGGCACACTGATTACAGGTGTGTTAAATATAAACAGTGATTACAGGTGTGTTAGACCTAAAGTATATTACAAGTGTGTCAGACATAAACAGTCTTATTATAGGTGTGTCAGAACTAAATTATTACATATATATATGTCTGCTCTGGACAGTCTTAACTCTTCAAAACGGGGTCATTTGGTAGGGCAGGGTAGGGCAAGATGCTCCCTAGATGTGATTTTGTTACTCCCATCATCTAGTAATAAGGCTCAAAAATAAGAATTCCGAGATTGTCATTTGGAACTGCATTATGACTGTGTCCATCTGACATGATATAACTGGTTCAAACTGATTATGTCTACATTGGTATTTCAAGATTGATGGTACTATCTAGATAGAAGGTGGTACCAAATTCTTATATAGGTGGCATCTTGCCCAATCCTACCATAATGGGCGACTGTTGGAATAGTTGGATGTCAGAGAATAAATGGAAAGTTTTACCTTGTGCAGAAGTTACACTTACCTGTTTGTTCACATAAATACCTCGGCCTGATAACTACTCACAATGTTACCTGAGCTTACATAACAATTATGCATTGTCGTATGACCTTGAAGTGCAGTGGTGTAGTGGCTAGCATTTCGGACTCTCAATCGAGAGAACCCGGCTTTGAATCCTGTGCGGCGGTGTCGAATGTTGGGCAAGTTCATTCACTCTACGTTGCTACACTTCACTCATGAATGAGTACCTGGCTATAGACATTGATGATATTTCTGTATGAATAGTCTTTGTGCATTAATTGCAGCATGGCTGGATGCTTCCCAGAGAAGTCAAGATGGTGTTCGATTGAACAGGTCTGCCAGGGAGTAAATTGTAAAGCATTTTGAGCAGTCGTGAGGACTGGATACTGCGCTATATAAAAATTTACCTTTATGAACTTATAATGCTCATGTATGTGTGAGTAGAGCTGCTTTACAGCGGCTTAGCCCACAAATAATCATTTACCATGCAGTCATTGTCTTAGGAGCTGTGACAAAAAGCTGGCAGTGATTGTGTGTAGTTAGAAGTGTACAAAGATCAGTCTGTGCCCATGGAATACTACACTGTAGTATGTAGTCTATGCAACAGCATGCATGCTCTCTGGGATGAAATGGAGACCCAGGCATTCCTACCTGTGACCTGTTAGGGGAAGCAGTTCGTTATGGTTTCTTTATTTGTCACAATGAAATTGCCTTATATCCATGTGCATGACCTCTGAGTGTGGGTCCCTCACATTTTCCAGTGGTTGGTGTTATTCACTGTCTTTTTAAAATTGTTGAATGATTGTGATTCGCACTTTACCATATTGGTGGTTGCGGCTGGTGAAAAAAAACCCAGTGGTATTTAATGATCGATAATTTATATATATTGCTTGTGTTGTTTGATGTGAACCTTATGCTACATATTTATCCACTGTTGAAACACTATGCCTGTCCTTGTACAGAATGCATAGACAATTAATACCCAGTAAAACATGTAAATAAAAATGACAACAGTTTATAACTTATATGTATGGTTTTAATTGAGCAATTTGCATTTACATACCATTCATAATGGAGAGGTTGTGGAATATTGATGCCAAATTCTGTTGGTACATCACAAACTAACCTCCTATTTACAAGTACAACTGTATACATTTTGTTTGTAATTATGTTAACAGTTAATATGCAAATGCAAAGATTATAAAATTAATTTACTAGAAATAGATGAAAACATTGATGTATGAATTACGTTCATACCGACTCTATATCAGTGAGTGTGTGTGTGCATGCAATAGTGTACATGCATTAATTTCATCAACTGTTCATGTAAATAGACATCTCCACACTATACAATGTCTATGTCCACACCTGTTCATGTATCAGAGCAGTGAATCAAGCGGCTGTGAAAGTATGTAGAACCAAAGGTAAATGATGCAGACTTTGAAGAGAACATCCTGCCAAACATGGCTGTGCTTTGAAGTGTTGGAGTTACAGATGTTGATGTGTAAATAGGTGAGAGTGTTCATGTAAGCTGCTGTAGCTTCTCTTGACCTCCTATTGAACACCTCCCACGCCTATTGAGTCTACACTTCACCTCTCCTGTAAGCCGCCTTACACGGTGGATACTAGCAGACTGGAGACATGTACAGGGGGATCTCATTAATCCTCAGGCGGATAACCAAGAAACCTTGGCATCCGGACATCATTTCACGGAAATGGAATTTGCAAATGCTAATATACTGTATTATGTACATGATTTGTTTATCCAGAAAACTTGTTAATCTGGACATATACAAAGCCTTACTTTAGAACCTGAAGATCAGGCAAGTAACATACACTGGAGACCAGTGTTTGGGTTATGGATGTTCCACCGTACAGTGTTTTGTTGTTAACATTGCATTCAGACCTTGCAGTGAGGTGGACTCACATGTCTCCTGAAAATGTGGTATTTTTGTTGTGTCAGCCTAATTGTTTTCTAAAGGTAAAAGAAACTGAAGTGTTACTTAGCATTATGCGTAAATTCAAACATTGGTATGATTAATATCATCATCAGCCTGGTGGAACCATCAAAAGATGAAAATCAGGAGTCAGATGTAATGTTATGTCACATATATATATATATATATATATATATATATATAATATCTCAATATCATAAAACAGTAACCACGTGCAAATATGGGGACAATTAAAACATCTGGCAGATGTTGAGAAATGCATGACACTGTATAGAAGACAGGGATGGTCAGGGAAAACGGAGAGAGAGAATTCCACAAGTAGATCTATATGAGTTTTACTTAATTAATGGAGGCCAATTTTTTTGAAACACTATGAATGACATCTCACAGCACTTTGACCGAGAACAATGCATAGACTGATCAAAGAGTGAGTCAATCAATGCTATAAGCTGTTCCCACGCCCTCTCTCTCAATATCTCAGGTACACACTCGTTAACAGGCGTAGGCGTATCCAGGTAATTGCTACACACTGGGGACATATTGATGAGTTGTCTAAAATGTTTATCGATTAGGTTTTAGTCAATATTCAGTACTGAGGTGAATTCAGTGAGCAGTGCTTAGTTGATATGGTTCAGTTGATTGCACTGATTTATTTAGTTGTCACAGATAGAAATGAAAACTTGTTTTTGATAAAACAGGCATAGGTCTTCAACACAGGCCACATAACACAATCCCTTTTCTCGTTGATGGCCATGTTAACATGTTGTCTGATTATAAATGAACTATTGTAATCAAAGCATCTTAAACTTCTTCACAGTGATTTCATGTCATTTGTATTTTTATGCCGAACAAGTTTAATAAAAATCACATATATTCAGCTCTTTTAATCATGTCACAAACCCACTTACTTTCCAAATGGGTTTGTCTGATATTAATATGAATATGTACCTGTCTTCACAACCTCTTCATTATTCACACTGCAACAGCTCACTGCCATAGCATAGGTCCAACATTTTGAGTAGTCTTAAGTTTCCTACATTGCTGGCTGAATATAGTTACTTTAAATATCACAGAAACTAACTGCATATTTTTTGGGTAAATCGGACAACTTGAAACACTTCAGGAAGTGTAGCTGTGATAATAGTCTCTGTACATAATTTGAGTGTTTCCAGTGGTCTCTACCCTGACCCTGTTGTAGTACCCTACTCTTATCCCATGGGGGGTACAACAGATGCTGAAACCTTGCAAGAAAACAAACAATTTGTCTGATGTCTGTATGTTGTTGTAATTAGCTGTCTAGGGCAAATTTCTGTCATCTTGCATGCATGTTTATTTAATAATTAGTTTGAATTATAGTCCACTCACTCCATTGTTTAGTAATCTCCTCATTTGTAATCTTAATTATTTAGAATAATTTGTTCGCATATCAGATCAGATTTATAACATCTGTTGCAAAACCACACAGTACTAAATTATGGTCTAAACTGTTTAATGTTGTATCCAAAAGTATTGTTTCTGCAAGAACGCTTTCTTCTTTTACTCATTTTCTGCATCAGTTGTTTCTTCTGTTGTCTTTTTCCAAAGCTGGTTATTAACAGTCATTAAATATGCATATTTTTAGCAATAATGAAATGTAATTTTGCATTGATCAAGGTTGGTTTTGCTGTTTTAGGAGGTGTTGCAACAGTTGATTGTGATGAAGCTGCCCAACATTGTTACAATCAGCCGAGAGCCAGAATCAGGTAAATGTCTTCTTTTGATCATTTTGTCTCTGTATAGTAAGTGGCTGCTCAGATCCTCTTCACCACCATGTCCTGTTCTTTGCAACCTCCTTAAGGGTATAACAATACATCAAACTGTCAATGTGACGATAGTGTATAGTAATGTTGACAGCTAGCAAACAGGTCAGCAGGGCTACTTGTGTCCCATAAAAAGGGTGTTCGTAAACATGCCTTTCCAATTTTATCTTGTAATTGTACTTATATTGATCTAGCATTAACAATCATCAACCAATGCAGTGTCATTCACCTGATTGACCATTTTGAATCGGTGATAGTGTTACATTTGATGTTTGATGATTTGGGACTGCTTTTCCTGGTATTTGCTATTTTATGATACTACTGTGATTCTATTGCAATAGTAATACACCTATCGTAATACTATAACTGTCCTCAGTAATCACCCCTAATCCCCCTCCACAATCTCTGCAACAGCCATGTCTCTTCTCACCACCTTCCTTATAAATTTATCCACCTCTTGGAACCAGACTAATCAACAGTCCAATCCTTATCCACCTCTCTGAGCAACAGTCTCACTCATAAACTGCCAAAGTGTATTACTCTTACTTATATAACAGCAGTGTGCCCTGGTGAGGGAGGGTCTAGTAGTACTAGTAGTAGTCATACCTGGGCTAATCTCACACACATCTCGGCCTCATCTCCCTCCCTCCTGGCTAGTTTCAATGAGCCAGCTTTCAGGGAGAGCACTGGCTAATCTGGATAATCCAAATGTCATTATCTTGAGCCCACATGGATTAGGATTAATTTTTGTAAACAATTCGTGTCTGAGAACATTGTCCTGGCTGAAAGGAAGTAGTGAACCACATCGCATTGTATGCATGGACGGATGATAAACTATAATCCCTACAAAGTCCACTACGGTCCTCTTCTTCCCTTTGTTTCTCACAACAGAGTAGATGTTTGCACGGCTTGTAATCTGGCACAGTCACATACCCTGTTTACATAATACGTAAACTTGAGTTGTTGTAATGCTCTATAATGTCTAGGTTGCTTCATTCACTGGCAATGCATACTTTATCCCTGCAGTGCATGGCATTGGAAAACTGTAACAGACTTTCTGGAAAGTATTCAGCTACTCTACATTTTATGCGCATAACCTTTAATGATATACATAAAAACATAGTTACATATTTCTTTGGTTTTTTCAAAATTTTCTCCAACTGTTATTAACTAGGGGCAATGCATTCTAGAGCTTTTGAATAGTCGTAGTCTAATGTATGTCCTTATTTCTGAGCTGACATACCCCCACATTTGGAAGTGATGCACCAACTGGGCAGATAGAAACACCAGAGGGTCAAGTTTCCTTGTTGCTGTCAAATACCCCAATTAAGGCAGGGTTAGAAATGGAATATTGAGGCAAAGCCTGATTCACAAAGTCATAACAATCTGCCAGACATGCAAAAACCAATGGAAAGCAGTTGTGGTCAAATATGTGTATTCTATTGGTTACTTGCAAGAAACTAATAATCATATATTACTATTATTATACGGATGTAGAAATAAGGTCTAATAATAAGCTGAAGTTTTATAGGTTATATACATACAACATTGCCATTATCCACATAGACAACGTGTCTCCCTTCCCAAATATGTTCCTGAACTGAGAAGAAATACATAAATGCAGTGTAAATTTGTGTTTATTTAATATTTTTACAAATATGTTATAAATATTCTAATAAACTTAACTAATTCTGTACATTTAGACTTATGAGTTCCAGGGTTAGTTGTCTCAACACTAAAACACACAGCTCTCCTCACAAGGCACCTTCTGCCTAATCTTCAAATAGCTCTGCTTGGCAACATATACATATATGGTGGATACCCTAGGATATCTTCCCCGAGGGGACAAGATAGACTGTTACACCTGTACTTTCATCAAGCCCAGCTACACAGCTGTACATAACTACACAGAAGTCTGCCCATCTTAGCTGTTGGTACTAATATAATGTTCAAGTTTGGCTGGCACATTAGCTGATTGCCAGTGTGTGCGTGCAAGCACCTCTTTTATGCCAGTATCCGTAGTAAGCACATGAAACCATTTAGTACCCTGCAGCCTTAACCATATTGCAATATATATGGTTCTTGTGCTTGTTATTCCAACTGTAGAGCACAAGTTATAGTTGCTAGAGTACTCTTCATGTACTTGTGTCTGCTTGAAGCGAGTGCTTCACCTCTGGGTCTGCCATCAGATCAGTTGAATGCTTCATATAAAATAATATAATGATCACTACACATGGACAAGTTTATAGGCTAGGCGACACTACTCATCATGGGGTAGAACATAATAATTATTTACTGTACTTAAAGTGTAGTTTATAATTGTTAATTAGTGTATCATGAGTTGGCAGCTCTCATGTGTTGTTTCAAAATTACCCACCGTGTAACACAAGTTATTATCTTGTTGGTCAAAGTTAGTGGCCCAGTGTAAAATACAGAATAACATAACAAAATCAGCTTTTTAGTATAATTTGTTAGAACTACAAAGCACGATCCAAATCTGTCAAAGACCAGTAAGTTATATGTTGTGGAGTGTTCAGCTTATTTTAAAACCACAGGGTGAACATAAATATGCTAAACAAACTGCTCTAAGTGATGGTCCTGCAATCCACTGCTTTGTACATGTAAATATCTTCGCATACATTTACATGTGGGAGGGATCAAGTTTAACAACTGGGAAATGTGAAAGTCTAATGTAAAAAGGAGTCACATTTAATAGTTTATCTTCAAGTACTCAAAAGTCTCAAATAGCCAAGTCTAGTAATGAAGTCCAATTTGCAGGAAATGGTGGCAAATTGCAGTGAATTATATGCTTGATTAATGGCTTACATGATGAATAATGGCAGTGACAGGCTGACTTTTTACTTGATTGCTGCCATCACGAGGCATTGTGCTGGTAATGAAATAGACAACTGATGATCTAGGAGGTCAGATAGCATTCACCAACGACTCTCATCAATATTTAACATTCGGCATCCAGCTGTCTGTGGTGTCCTAGTTGAGGTGAGAGGACAGATGAGTCGGTGAATACCAACCACTGCAGACTGCACTGTTATATACAGTCAAATAGCTCTCACATATATATACTGGGAGACACGCAAATAGTAATTCTTCACTACAATAAGTTCTTAATTATCATGTTGTCCAAATGTGAATTTTTACCTGTAAAAGCGTTCCTGTTTTGTCAATATTGCTTCATCGGTACTATTGACTTATTCTAGCAATACATCTTTAGTACTGACTCACCTTGACAAGAAAGCAGAAGCCTCTGCAAGTAAATTCACCTTTGGATATGTCAGTAAAATGAACTATCTTGAAGAAAGTTCAACTCAATACTGCAATGGTTTCAACCAAACAATGAGCACGTTAACAAGGTTAGCAAATTATTGGAAAGATTGATATGTGCAAACAAGTTGAAGAGAAAGGATAGCAATGGTTAACATTATAAGTAAACATTATACAACTGAAGGATGTTAGTAAGAGTAGTGAGAGCCAGACAAACGTTATCACATATCTCACAGAAGGAAAGGACCATACAAGTTGAGTTTGAAATGCAAACAATTGATTCCAAGAAACAATATAAGACAAAATTAAAGTAATTCAGTTTGCTGTGCATAGTGAAATGGGGAGAAGATGAAAAATGGAGATAGGAAAAATGACAGTAGTTGGAAAATGATTGAACTTGCCACTGGGCAGAAGCCTTATAATATGCACCTGATTATAGAGGGCAATGACTTATTCGGTGTGCATAACAAACACACAAGTGGCTGTGATCAATGACATTCTGTGAAGCAAACACTGGGCTGTAAAGTACACTGTATATCAAACAATTTGTTAAACACGTGTCATAAGAAAATATGATTCACTGCTGCAAACTCTACCAAGGCTGTAAAGTACATCGTATGTCAACAAGTTGTTAAACATTTGTTATCAGAAAAATATGATTCAGGGAGTTTATTTCCATCCACAGGCATGACCGGTGTTTCATCAGCGCTGTTGTTGGTGGGAACATGTAGGTACAGGTCTCATACTGTCAACAGTATCACTGTGGACATAGACGGCTCACTGCCAATACAGTTCCGCCTTAGCTTCCGTTGATATCTCATGCCAGGCAATGCTACCGCCAATTTACCGACTCATCTGGATAAACCACATTGATATGAGAAACAACTATTGTCACACCAGCACACACCGGTTGAATACGAGGTGCCAAATATGAATGGCTCACAATTCGTTTCACTTATACCCTTGGTTTATGTACAATCCATTGGGCTTCTTCACCTCAGTTATTGCCACGCCATTATTTTGTCACTGTGACAGGTGTTTCAGTTCCAAAAGTAGCCTAATTACTCTCATGAGTGGATGTGTTAAATATTTATTAAGACAAATTGCATTGCACGCATGTAATTTACCAGCAGTTTCTTTAGATATGGTAAATATTTATGTTTATGTTGAAAAGAATTTCTCTAGACAAATATTCTTCGGACAGATCAACTGTAGTACAAAGGGAGTTGTCCTATGTACTATTGCTGATCAACCATAAACATTATTTTTGTGATGTAAACATTTTCCCTGTAGGCTAATACATGTTGGTAACCATTTCTAGGCTACTCTTCCACTAGATACTGTTTCCTCGGCCGTTCAGTCACGTAGAATCTTTACATGTTTGTATACAAACACTGTTCTGGGGGTTGAGTAGTACATGTACCATATTTGTTCTTTTTAGCATACATGCCCTAATTAGTGTACACCCCCCTTTTCCAGCAGGGTCTGATGTCGGTGTGTGACTAAAACTTACCACTGGATCCACCATTTATTGTAATTCCCTGTCAACCATTGACAACATGAGAAATAAAAAGTTCCACCTGCATCCACAGCCTTTGCAAAGTTCCAGTATACTTTTGACCACAAAATCACCATCACCTGGATGTATAAATCACTTCAAGTTTTATGTTGACGTGTGTCATCCTGGCTGAACTAAACTTGAATGTATACAGAGGATGGCATGGCGTGCTCTCTGACTTTGTCCGTGTCTTAGCACCACTGTCATATACAGAGGATGGCATGGCGTGCTCTCTGACTTTGTCCGTGTCTTAGCACCACTGTCAGGCAGATCGTTTGTCTTCTAACTTATCTCTCCAATGTGAAATAGTTTTTAATATTTGGTAACCATAAATAATTGAAAAAATTGTGTTTTCTAATTCAGAGTGAAAATGGCGCCATGTTTATTTTAAGAATGGAAATGACTGATCACATAATGGAGTAGAGTAGAAACAGTAACAAATACACATCATTTCCACCATGTGGCATCACCATTTTGTCATTTTCACACTGGTTTGAGAAACAGAATTTTTGTAACTAAGAATATTTTGTAAGCGTGCTGTACGCTCAAAAGAATCAATACAGTATATCTTGGCTTGCAATCTATTACACTAATATTATTATTATATATACCTTCCAGTTACAACAACCCAGTTTATGAAAGTAACCTGTTTTTGTAATCCTGTCACTGGCCTGCTGCAAAGATTGCTTATGAAATCCTTGTTTTTGATTAATAATTTTTTTATATTAACTGTGTAGATACACTACCAGCCACTCACAACAAGTGCTAATCATCAAATACGCATAGTTCCTTTGCCAAAAACTAAAATGCAGAAAACAAAGATTATATAAATATGTAGGCACAATCTCACAATTACTGATACATCAATGATTAGATACAATGTCAACTTGCAGTAAGCTACTGGCAAGACTGTGTGTGGACTTGGAGTAAGGTACTGGCAAGACTGTGTGTGTGGACTTGGAGTAAGCTACTGGCAAGACTGTGTGTGTGGACTTGGAGTAAGGTACTGGCAAGACTGTGTGTGTGGACTTGGAGTAAGGTACTGGCAAGACTGTGTGTGTGGACTTGGAGTAAGGTACTGGCAAGACTGTGTGTGTGGACTTGGAGTAAGGTACTGGCAAGACTGTGTGTGTGGACTTGGAGTAAGGTACTGGCAAGACTGTGTGTGTGGACTTGGAGTAAGGTACTGGCAAGACTGTGTGTGTGGACTTGGAGTAAGGTACTGGCAAGACTGTGTGTGTGGACTTGGAGTAAGGTACTGGCAAGACTGTGTGTGTGGACTTGGAGTAAGGTACTGGCAAGACTGTGTGTGTGGACTTGGAGTAAGGTACTGGCAAGACTGTGTGTGTGGACTTGGAGTAAGGTACTGGCAAGACTGTGTGTGTGGACTTGAAGTAAGGTACTGGCAAGACTGTGTGTGTGGACTTGGAGTAAGGTACTGGCAAGACTATGTGTGTGGACTTGGAGTGAGACGTGACAAGCTCTATGTGTGTTAACTTGTGTGGATATCTCTGTGCTGACAGGTGTGTGCATGTGCGTGCATGCGTGTGCGCATGCGCGTGTGTGTGAATTTGCAATAAGACACTCGTAGGTGTCTGTGTTTGTGAACTTGCAGTGAGATATCATATGATGGGTGTCTGTGTTTGTGAACTTGCAGTGAGATATCTTATGATGGGTGTCTGTGTTTGTGAACTTGCAGTGAGATATCTTATGATAGGTGTTTGTGTTTGTGAACTTGCAGTGAGATATCTTATGATGGGTGTCTGTGTTTGTGAACTTGCAGTGAGATATCATATGATGGGTGTCTGTGTTTGTGAACTTGCAGTGAGATATCATATGGTGGGTGTTTGTGAACTTGCAGTGAGATACCATATGATGGGTGTCTGTGTTTGTGAACTTGCAGTAAGATATGATATGGTGGGTGTCTGTGTTTGTGAACTTGCAGTAAGATATCAAATGGTGGGTGTCTGTGTTTAAGGGGAGGCCCAGGCTGAGTTGCATAGACTGCTGCTACTACTACTGGGCTGTGCCATCCAATGTGAAAAGAAGGAACTCTTCATTGACAACATCAAGAAGCTGCCAATCAACACACAACACGCCATTGTTGACTTTATCAAAGACGTAAGTCTTATGCTCTAACTTACATATTCACTGAGTACCTGGCTATAGCCAGTAGTGGATATTTGTATATACAAATACTTTTCATGCAGTAATTACAGCATGGCTTATTTCTTGCCAGAGAAGTCGAGATGGTGTTCGATTAAATAGGTCTGCCAGGGAGTGGATTGTAAAGTGCTTTGAGCAGTCTGGGTGACTGGATATCGCGCTATGTAAGAACTAACCTTTATTTTAAATTAACCTCTATTGCTACCTTAGTTGGTGACATTACCCAATCCTCTTTTAACCTTCTTGCCATATTCAGTGCTTAGCTCCTGAGATTTCTCCAATCCAGAACCCTCTCTCACAGTTAAAGAAAATTCTTTATTATTAGTAAATTGTATTAATTTTTGGTGCAGTCACAAGAACATCCTCATGAACCATTGCGTATATGAACATCACATGAACCACTGCTTATGTGAACATCCACACGAACCATTGTTTATATGAACATCCATATAAACCATTGCTTAGTTGAACATCCACATGAACCATTGCTTATATGAACATCCACATGAACCATTGCTTATTTGAACATCCACATGAACCATTGCTTATATGAACAACCACATAAACCATTGCTTATATGAACATCCACATAAACCATTGCTTATTTGAACATCCTCATGAACCATTGCTTATATGAACAACCACATAAACCATTGCTTATATGAACATCCACATAAACCATGGTTATTTGAACATCCTCATGAACCATTGCTTACATGAACATCCATATAAACCATTGCTTATTTGAACATCACATGAACCATTGCTTATATGAACATCCACATGAACCATTGCTTATATGAACATCCACATAAACCATTGCTTATTTGAATGTTCACATGAACCATTGCTTATACGAACGTCCACATGAACCATTGCTTATATGAACATCCACATGAATCATTGCTTATATGAACACATGTTAGACTGTCACATGACTATATTCTTTGATGTAAACTTGTTTACAAGATGACAGTTAACATCCACCTGTATTGTTCTCTGTGCTGTGATCAGTCATCTCTGACTTGTGACACTACAATAGGTGTACAGTATGGGGCATCATGTCACATAGAACAGTTAACCACTGAACATCGCTGTATATTCCCCCTGTAGTATGTGGTATACTGACATCTGCAGCATGGTGCCCGTGTAACTGTGCCATTACACAAGTAATGCCAACATCTACTTCCTCAATGTCTCCATTACAGGCACTGCTCCAGTGATGGCAGTCCTGTAGGTGGGCCATTATAGCAGTCACACTCCCATAAATGACTAGAACTGTGTAATTAAGTCAAGTCTGTAGGTGGTCCTCTTCTGGTCATGCATGCTAAAGGTACCTGTTTGAGTTTTGTTATGGCTTCTTGTCTGGCTACACTAAGCCTGTAGTAGTTAATTTAATTACGAGCACATCCTGTTTAAATATCACAGGTCCCTGATTCCGCAAGATGCATTTATTATTTGAAGAATAGAGTTTGTCATGTTTGCACTATAGGTGCCATATATCAGGTTGGGTTGGGGTGAGGGTCTGAATGGTGTGGTTAGACCCTGGATGGTTCATGTAGCTGATAACCTCAAGGTATTTACAGGCTTGGGCCTGTTTAAAAGGGTGTACAGAGTCCTGGAAAATGAATAAAAGGTAAGAGTATCCATGTTGCATCTTGGTATTACTAGTCATGTTTTATGTTTGTGGTGTAGCGGTTGAGTTGCCTGTTGGCAGATGTATTTGTGGGCAGGGGTTTATTAGAAAGTAATGTGCTAGCAAATGCGTTGTGTCTTCAAATAGCAGTCTCTATCAGCAGTGTATGCCAGACAGTGCTGTTAAAGTTGAATGTCTGGTTGCCGCCAAATGGAGGTCGTGGAGAGAGCACCTGTAAATGGATGAGTAACTCAACCATGTGCACGCACGCACGCACGCACGCACGCACGCACGCACGCACGCACGCACGCACGCACGCACGCACGCACGCACGCACACACACACTCTTTCACCCGCTTTGCCACTCACATCCTCAGAGTTACACCCTTGTTACCTCCTTCATTCAGCATGTAGCATTACTGCCTATCTACTTCCCCTTTCCTATTCTCCTTCTCCCTCCTCCTGTCTCCATGTCTCTCCCAGCCTACAGCACAGCTGCAGCTGCTGCCCCTCCATCAGCCTCCCCAATTACCTCCCCATGTTGCCTAAACACCCTCCCAGGACTGCTAGTAATTAACATTGGGTAATATGAGGACATTAAGTCTCA
The DNA here is from genome assembly GCA_963995525.1 of Escarpia spicata. Classification (NCBI taxonomy): domain Eukaryota; kingdom Metazoa; phylum Annelida; class Polychaeta; order Sabellida; family Siboglinidae; genus Escarpia; species Escarpia spicata. Next base: position 2,559,630 of record OZ023211.1, read on the forward strand.
CTGATGTCATTAGCATTTAAATGACCCCTTTTCTTGTGTGTACTTACCCTGGGTATGTAGATTTCTACTAAATGAAGTGAAATTAATAGTCGCAAAATTTTTTTGGAAATGGAATATATCTGCCATCGTAAACTGTGAGCAAAATTATGTTTTTGTTCTATTTGCATATTCTGTTCCAAACCATGCTGCCAAAATAATTAAATAAAATTAAAATAAATCGACTTTTTAAAAGGTTGAAAACAATTTGACAATGTTGAAATGTTGACTTTATTCTGTAGCACCATTGGAAATATGAAACATGCTTGCAAAACAAGATTCTGTAAATTATTGTTGGGGAAGAACTTCTTTACCTTGTATCTCTGGTAAATTTTAAATATATTTTAACTATAACGTCACGTCACAGTGGAATATCCAACTACTAATATATTCCATTATGGGTCATTCATTTATCTGGAAAACTTGTTAATCTGGGCACATGATGGGGACCAAAGTTTCCGCATAACAACATTCCAATTACATGTTTTGTAATTGAAGAAAGACGGGACTGAAAGTATCCATCACACAATTTAGCAACAGATCTAGGTAAGCCTGTCCAGTGATGGCGCAGCTGGTCACTAGAGTTTCCACAGAAGCAATCTGCAGCAAGATCTCTAAAAAGTGTTATATTGTCAGTAGGACTAATAGTGTAAGTCATCACATACAGATAGTTGGTGTGATGTCATGTTGTGAAGTGGGGCAGTGTCTCTTGGTTGTAGTTGAGTCACTGTGATCTCAATGGGTGGACAGTGAGGACTGGTGATTAGTACCCCTCTAAATCACCCAAGTGTCTCCACAGCTGCTGTTCCCTTCCTTGTTCCCAACTTGTTCCCAGGCAGTCTCCCCGGGAGCAGTTGTGGTGGGGGTGGGATGAAAATGGAAAGTACATCCTGTGGAGATGGGAGGGTGGTAGGGCAGTGGAGGGGGGAGGTTCGAGGTCGGGCAGGAAGTGGTAACACAGTTAAAGCTATTCATCTATGGCTAAAGGTCCAAAGTCTGACTGTTTTTATCATATCATTACAATGTGTAAACTACATAATTATATTCTAACATTATGACCCACATTTATTCAGGCAGACTCATAGAAACATACAGAATCATGTAGAGTGGAACGTCGCTGTCAAGGTCACCCTCGGGGTTGGACAAAGGTGACCTGATTGGCAAGGTGACTGTATTAGCGAGACTAATATCCTGTCCTTTCCTGTTACAGAAACACCTTGTGACTGTCCTGAGGTGACATTTATTTGTCAAGTAGATGTATTACTGAGGTGACATTTATTTGTCAAATGGCTGTATTACTGAGGTGACATTTATTTGTCAAGTGGCTGTATTACTGAGGTGACTGTAAAGTGGGGTTCATCTAAAATAAGATAATAAATACCCAAACTTTATTTAATTGTGCTGTTCATAATAACATTTGCGGAGTCAGTATGTCAGTATAACAATGTGATTGTGTGATAAAAACAATCAGACTTTACTGCATCTTGTTGTGTTTACGGATGTGAAACCTGAGTCATTGCCATGTTCTTGAGTACATTTTATAAAACAAACTGCTAGTGTGTCTGTCTCCTATAGTTAGGCAGGATAGAATTACCATCATTGCATCAAGTTAATCATCAGTGTGTACTATGCACCCTTCGCTGCCTAGTAAGGCGGGGCATATCACAGTTGTTTCTTGCACTGTTGACCATTGTAGCATCTTCCTGGAAATGGTATCTTTGATTTGTTATCTATATTATGTGGAAATTATATCTTTGGTTTCTTATCTATCTGTCTATCTTTGTGTGCAATAAATATGCATTTAGTCATCTCCTGTGTGACTCTGTGTTGAATTTTGCCTGACCACTGATCAAATAATGAGTCAGTTTGAATTATTTCCAGCACAATCAGCGTCACTCCAAATCATTACGGATTGTTACCATCTTACAGCACTAGTGACAGTGTGCATGCAATTCACAGGACGATAATTTGGTTCAAAAAATTTCATAGGTTCTACACTCACTTGGCTTCACTAAAATGGCAATTTAATTTTGTTAAAAATCCCCACAAATTTTGTACAAAAGTGAAAATGCTACACATGTGACAGTTTAGAAGTGACACAAAGCAGAGTGACAGAGAGTGGCATGTCACTAATCATCCAGTGATTGCCAGGATAATTGTTACATGCAGGCATGCATGCATGTTGCATGCTCGGGCTTATGTAACATTGAGTAAGAAATGTATCTGGTCCACTGGAAATTAATATCGCTGGCTTGACAGTGCATCCATCCTTTGATGAATGTCTGCCTGACTTGTTTGCTCTGTGTGCATGGTAGCTGTACATAGCTCTGTGTGCATGGTAGCTGTACATAGCATCCTCTCTCACTCAGAGTGTTCATTACACACAATTAATGACCTCAAGTTGGTGGGAGCATTTATCATCCTGCTCATTAGTTCACATGGAAGTTCCCTGCCCTATTCCCATTGGCTCCTTCCACTGGTGGGATGGGGTGAGACTCCACCCTCTACGGGATGGGGTGATGATGGGGTGGTGGAAGCAGGAGTTAATAAGGGTTATAAGGCAGATGTTTGGCATGTGAACATACAAGGGGGTATTGTCACAGCATGCATGATGTGGCTGCCAGGCTTAGGGGAAGGCTGTGGTGTCAGTGCTGGGAGTCAGGAACTACCTTGGTTCATGGATGATACACTGAACAACTGTCATACAGGGGAACACAGACAGGTTGGATCACATAGAGTGGTGAATATAGACTATATTTGAGTGATATCACTTGCTGACTGGCTGTCATAGAGCTAACACTGTGCAGAGACAACATGGATGTGTAGAGAGGTGAATACAGACTCTACTTGAGTGATATCACTTGCTGACTGGCTGTCATAGAGCTAACACTGTGCAGAGACAACATGGATGTGTAGAGAGGTGAATACAGACTCTACTTGAGTGATATCACTTGCTGACTGGCTGTCATAGAGCTAACACTGTGCAGAGACAACATGGATGTGTAGAGAGGTGAATACAGACTCTACTTGAGTGATATCACTTGCTGACTGGCTGTCGTAGAGCTAACACTGTGCAGAGACAACATGGATGTGTAGAGAGGTGAATACAGACTCTACTTGAGTGATATCACTTGCTGACTGGCTGTCGTAGAGCTAACACTGTGCAGAGACAACATGGATGTGTAGAGAGGTGAATACAGACTCTACTTGAGTGATATCACTTGCTGACTGGCTGTCATAGAGCTAACACTGTGCAGAGACAACATGGATGTGTAGAGAGGTGAATACAGACTCTACTTGAGTGATATCACTTGCTGACTGGCTGTCATAGAGCTAACACTGTGCAGAGACAACATGGATGTGTAGAGAGGTGAATACAGACTCTACTTGAGTGATATAACTTACTGACACACTCTGTCAAAGGGCTTACAATGTATAAAGACAACATGGATGTATAGAGAGGTGAATAGAGACTGTACTTGAGTGATATCACTTGCTGAATGGGCTCTATCATAGAGCTTACACTGCACAGACAACATGTATGTATAGAGAGGTGAATACAGACTGTACTTGAGTGATATCACTTGCTGAACAGGCTCTGTCATAGAGCTTACACTGCACAGGCAACATGGATGTACCGTGGTCTAACGTAGACTCTTCAGAGACAGAGGCAGACTTGCCGTGCTGTGCGTCTCGGATGGCTGAAGATGTGTTTCAGTCGTCCTTCATTTACTTTGCGTGGGTAGGTCAATGCAGCAACAGCTGCAGCCAGTTTGTTCACTTTCTTTGGTTAACAGATTTATCATGGTAGATTTGCATAGGTAACTTTCACTGGTGCAATTGTCCATTAATTATCATTTGGCCTACACTGAGAAGTACAAGCCGGAGGACGCAATGTAATGGTACTGAAGAAATAGTGTAGGTTGGATAATAGAAAGTATTCGTTCTCACAGAGCATGGTAAATTAACGGAACAAATGATCTACTAATTGTGTAAATGCATAGCTGTGTGAAGAAGCCAGATATACCTCAGAAGGACAGGTTATATGTAGATGACAAATTGTTAAACTATATGGCTTCCTTGACCACTTGCCCTGTGAGGGTTAACTGGTGAGGAAGCTAACTTGTTAACTTGGGAATTTGGCAAGTGATCTGCCTGGTGCAGACCTTCGAGGAAATTCTCATATTTTACACTTGTCTAGTCTCTGTTACTGTGCTAATGCATACTCTCTCTGTCTCTAAGTGGTGTCTTAGCCTTGTGAATGTAGAATGTGTTGGGTTACTCCTACAGGGAGTGTGTGTGTGTGGTAGATAGACTGGCACAACATATCCTACTATGGTATTCAATAGCCACCAACTCCCCACAGAGCAGACCGTGGGGCTGGGGTAATCACCCTGCATCCATGTCCATCCTCAGTGTCTCCTATCTTATTACCAGGGTCAACAACACACTATATACCACAGACAGATCAGGTTTTGTAAATGGAAGTACCAAAGTGGAATTGTGTACAAAATGCCTACAGTACATTTCTAATCTGTCAGTCCCTCCGCCGGTTCATCTCTCACTACTGCTCCAGGTCATCTGACTCCACAATTAAAACAATATTCAATAGCACTTTGGCTAGGGCCTAGGTGTCTGTCCTACATTTTAGTCAGCCATATTATCTTTAGAAACAGCAAAATTACAATTTTAAACTTTTATACAATAGTTTTTATGTGCACATGTTGAAATGTAAAATGCTGTCTTAGCATCAGTGTAATGTATGTTATTCTTTACAATTGACTTTATTCTAGAATTTCTTTCAGTTATACCCTAGAATCTTGGTGATTCTGCTTTGTCATACACGAATGTTTCAGTAGTGGCATAGAATCCAGGTATCAGGAATGAGAATGCAGCCACATGTCAGAGAATGTTTTTCACCACCTTAAGTTCACTGTTTTATGTGTTCTTTGCTAGCTGATAGACATCACAGTTGTGATATGGCAAGAAACAACTATGAAATAGTCTTCATGAAATGATTTTTAAGCTAGCTCCTTCTGTGAGAAAGAAAAAATATCTTTTAAACAACTTGTACGTTGCATGTTGAAAATATCTTGTCCAAGAGCCACTAGCACTGTAGGATTGATGTAAGAAGTCAGGGCTTGGTCATGTCTTTCAGTAAGGGGAAATCATGACTACATTCTGAAAATGTATCTCTATTTATAAATAGGGATCAGTGATTCCTCCTCTGCATGTTCTGCTGTCTGGGAGACTGGACTGATACACATCTAGGAAGTGGGCAGTGATTGCATCTGTCATCTCAGCACTGCTTACAGTCAGACATGCTGTTGTAGGATCTTCAGGGTACATCTGGGGGTCTGGTACCCCTCCCCAGGGGAGGATCAGATTGGAGGATACTTGAGGCCAGATCTCAGTTGGGGGGGGAGGGGGCAGTGAGATACTGATACAGATAGTTTATTGCCTTGACCAACATGTATAAAATATAGAGATCAGATTAGCATTAACTGTGTTAATGATCTTGCAGGACAACAGCCATAGGTGCTATACAGCATAAGGTGGTAGTAGAACTATATAACACCCCTGGAATATATGCTGCACAATTTCAGTGCTTCAGTTGTACTTTACCCCACTTGTCTTAGCCCGTATTGTAGGAACCAGAACCAACATGAAAGAGCAATTCCAGGAAATCCCCATAATTTTAATAGGTCTCTATGCAGTGGTACTGACGTTGTGAGCACCCCTGGCTCAGGAGATGAGGGACCCACGTCAACACTACATGTGTTGATGCTCCTGCTAAATGAGCAGCAATGTATTCCTGGCTGCAATGTCCAGGCTCTAAACACCACTGATGACCTTCTGTGAATGTGCTATAATGATTACTGCACTGGTGGGTGGCAGGAGAGAATGTTCCCTAGAATGTCCACCAGTCAGGAAACTTGACCAGACGCAGGCTAAAATAACCAAATGTATATTGTTGTAAAATATTCCTGTTTCTTATCAAATAGATGGGGAAACAAGGACTTTAAAAAAAAACGGCTGCATTCTAATGGGTTAACTGATAATCCGTCATTGAGGAGTCCAAGCTGCTCACTCGTGTCCATTGTGGTACATATTGAATGATGTCATGTGATGAGGACTATTTCACTGTTTCATTTACAGATCACTGATGACAGTAAGAACGTGTTTGCGATAGAGCTGCCATCTCAGCACGCCAACCAGGTGACTCTCACCATGCACCGCCACCTGTGTAGTCTCGTTGATGAGAGGGATGGCTACATAGAGGTACACAATCTACTGTAACGACTATGTATTCCGACACTGTATTTTTTTGGACACCCAAAAATTAAAAAATTATTTTTTTTGGACACCTCAGTAAAATAATTGTTTTGTTCCTATGTTATTGGGTACTAATATAGGATGTGACTCTAATGAAGTTACAAAGGCCTGTTTGGACTGCTGATGATTTCATTATTTTTAAGTGTCCGAATACAAACAGTTAATATTGTACTCTATATATTATTATATTATGGAATGCACATCGAAAAATCACAGGTGTGCTTTTGGAGGTCTGAAGCGGGAGATTTTTGAGACACTCAGAGATTTTCATTTTCGTCCTTAGTGAAAATCCGGGAGATTTGATTTTTTTCTGGGAGAGTCACCACAAATTCAGGAGACTTCCAGAAAATTTTAGAAGGTTGGCAGATATATTATAGTAATAGTTTGACTGTAGAAAGTTGTAACAGTATCTCTTCCCAGACACTGAGGGCCATTCGACTCTTTATGTACAGTTGCTTCCTTGAACCATTGACTGCTGGTCTACCAATTAGTGATGTATTTAAAAACAGTAATTATTTACCTACTGTTTGCAATCTCCTATGCTTGATCTCTGAATAATAAAACTGAACAAAGGGTTCATTTATTCATTCTAGTCATGTTTAAGGCATGATCCACACTGGAAAACTGTTGTCTTGCTAACCAGCAAAATCTCCTGCGTGATAAAATCAACTATCATTCCCAAGGCTAGGTATTGACCCAAATCCAGTACATGGTTTTCTTAGAAAGATGGATGTCATATCCTCAGGCAGCGTAGAAATACCTCAGGTCAGCTATATCACAACTTTTCGTTCCCAAAACTTCACCTATCAATATGGGCATGCATATGCATGCTTTCTTTGTTACAGTGCTTAAACTTTGAAATGAGCTCCCCCATTACTTTAAAAACATCTAAAATTATAGCTATGTTTTGTAAATAAAAAACTCAAGACATCTGTTCGTAATTTGTATTTCCATCAAAAATCTTTGGTGGTCCCTTGTTCTAGCGATGACTTTTGCATATGCCTATTCAGAGTGTAATAATAGTAGTAAACATAACATTTTATAGTGGTTTCTGGTGCACGAAAAATGTACAATAGTCTAAACATTGGTAAGTTATAGTATTACTAAACATTAGTTAGATATAATTAGATATAATGCCTCAAGATTCTTATTTGTTGCACCTCTGACCTCAGATTCCTGAATTGACAGACGCTTTAGATGTACAGCATATGTATTCGATCTCAATGCTGTACTTGCTAGTAGACTCTTCAAACATTGTACACCTTCTGTTGCAGGAGATCAAGGACTTGAATCAGACCCTGGAGGAGATGTACCAGTCGCAGCAGGTGCTGCAGGCCCAGAAGGGACTGGTGGTATCACCTGCCGGCAGTCCAGAGAAGCAGGAGAAACAACATCTCATAGTGGAGCTGGCCGAGTCTAAGGCCAAGGCTCGCAAACTCCGCCAACAGCTGTGAGTGTCCAAGTGCAGTGTTTGTTTAGGTTACTGCAGTTGTACTGGTGATAGGTAGAGAGATGTGACCGTTGCCAGAAGGTGTACTGGTGACAGGTAGAGAGATGTGACCATTGCAAGAAGGTACACTAGTTACTGTAACCTCCTTGGTTATGGCATTTCGCCTGAATGACATGATCAGTTGTAATTGTGTTGGAGCCAGTACGTTGGTTCCTACTACGTTTGTTAACTTTGTTTCCAGAAACCTGTTTCTGTGGAACACATAGTATGTTACATTATAATTACATTATTTAAGAGTGCATATCCATCATGAATGTAACAACAGAAGCAGTTTGTTTCATAGGTAGCATTATTGACAGTTATCACACAGCTTCATCTGTAAATTATCCACCTACCCAGATTACAATACACAAGTAACTTCTTTTTCCTCTACCTACAGTAGAATTATTTTTACGCTAATTACAATGCTGGTGGACTTAATTTTTTACTTTCAATACATTTACCTGCATTATTTATTGTTAATGTAAGCAGGGTACTTGTGAGAGGGGTGACAATTGGGGTCATATGGGTGGCAGCCAACGTGAATGATGCGGTGTGTTTCAGGGAAGAGAAGACTGAGTTGGCTACGGAGCTCCAGGAAGAAATTGATGAACTAAAGATGAATCTCTCCAAACTGCGGAATGAGGTAATGTTGAAAAGAACAGTGAGGCAAAATGGTCACGGGTAGAAGAGTGGACCGTTGATCAGGAAATCAGAGTTCAAAACTTCAAATACATGTACTGACTGACATTAAAAAAATTGGGCAACTTCAGCTGGCCACATTTCCTGTGTCTCTCGGAAGAGACCCTATAAGCCGTTGGTCCCTGCTGTCTATGCCAGGGGAAGCCAAACGTCACCTGCAGGGGGGCTAAATGTGTAATTGTAGAGGACTCGCAGAGCTAGCATTTAAGTCTGTAACTCCCACTGCGGTCAATGTTCTAACACAAGGAGTCTGCCAATTATCCATAACAAACAAACAAATAGTGACACCAGTTGTCAGTAGATGGCCACGGGGATGTGTGATGTCATTTGATAATGCACACTTGTAGGGATTTCTAGTAATATCTCATCATGTCTTTTCATGGATATGTAAGTTATGAAAGATGTACATATGCAATTACATGGAATAGTTGATTACTTAATTTGTATGTGTAATAGTGTAACACCAGTTGAAAGTGCTTTGCAATATTCAGTTAGGAAAACATAATCAGAATGATATTATTTAACAAAAACAAGATATAAACGACAAAGACAAATATTTGTTTTGTGATATGTTTGTAGAACCTGCAGTTGACACAGGACGCGCGTGCAGCGAGAACCTACAGAGACGAGCTCGACATTGTCAGGGAAAAGGTGACACATCTCACTTTTCACTGTGCTTCTGATATAGTGTCTTACTTGAGTAACTTGAGTTAGGAATGTAGTAGTAGTCATAAGAAGAGCTTTGATATGCCTGAATCCTCATAGATCCGGCCTCTTTGATACTGTGAGGTCTGACAATATTTGCATGTAAAACTGCTTATGTAATGGCATGGATGATATTAATGTGTGTGCGTGTAACTGTTGGCTTGGCTGTGAATCTGAATACAACTGAGACTACTGTTGCTCTCCTCCTTGTTCCCTGCTGTACATGGGGAGAGGGTAACCGAGGTTACCGATTTTAAAAATCAAGCTTAATGGAAAATAATAATAAATGTGGCTGGAACATTATGAAGTACTTGCAGAAGTAGATGATTTCCGGTATCTAACTTCCTAGGCACTTCCAACGCTGAACTTGCAGCAATATTCATCTTGTGGACACATGTGTATGGCAAGAAAGATAGAGAAACAAATAATAACATACACCAAATGGGTATGTGACAACCTCAATGTCTAAGTGGCTAACCGTCCATCCCTAATGAACGATCCACTTTTGAGGAAACGACTTGTCAATGCTCGGCTCCGTCCAACTAATTATGACGAACATCTTATTTCCTATTGTACTAGAATAATCTCTCTCAACTATTCAATAATATATGTTTCCTGCAACGTGATTCAGCATGTTTATAGTGAGTGTGTGTTGAGTGTATTTGCCTTCCACACAGTGAGTGCGTTTACTGAGATTGCCTGTCTTACACATGTGTAAGGTGAGTGTGTGTTGAGTTTGCCTCTTTTTACACATATCTATAATGAGTGTGTTGAGTGAGTTTATGTCTCTTACATATGTCTATAATGAGTGTGTTGAGTGAGTCTACATATGTCTATAATGAGTGTGTTGAGTGAGTGTACATGTGTCTATAATGAGTGTGTTTCAGGCGAGTCGAGTTGACAAGTTTGCGAGTGAAATCGGCAAGTACAAAGAGAAGCTGAATGAACTGGACTTCTACAAGGCGAGAGTCGAGGTAGGTTGTTAAAATTCTGTCCAATTTACCATTTGTATATGCAGGATAAAGAATAGAATGGAGTCCCACTGTAGTGTTGGTTTGAGGATTACCTTGTGTCTCACTTAAGATAAATAATTTCCCAAAAAGGTAACGCAGACTACTTTGAATGTTTGGTAACAACAAATTATGAATCGCACTTGTAAAGTTCTTTGACAACATTGGAGTTGAACTTGTGAGGTTAATACTGTATACGGAAACATGTAGTAGAGATATTTAATTTTGATGTAAAGGAAGAAGCTTTCTAGGAGGTCTTTCTCCTACGTGGGAGAACTGAGTGGTGATCTCACTAACTGTCGTTGGTGTCGGTGGTATCAGGAGCCGAGAGAGGAGAATGCCCATCATTTATTACTGATGTCAGTGAATGTGTCACTAACTGTCATTGGTGTTAATAGTGTCATGAACTGAGAGGGGAGAATGCTCTTCATTTATTGTTGGTGTCGGTGAATGTGTCACCAACTGTCATTGGTGTCGATGATGTCAGGAACTGAGAGGAGAATGCTCTTCACTTATTGCTGGTGTCTGTGAATGTGTCGCTAACTGTCGTTGGTGTTGGTGTGTCAGGAACTGAGGGGGGAGAATGCTCTTCATTTATTGCTGGTGTCGGTGAATGTGTCACTAAATGTCGTTGGTGTCGGTGTGTCAGGAACTGAGAGAGGAGAACGCCCTGATGAGTGATGCAAAGAACCTGCTGGAGGACCAGTTGGAGGCGAGTCACCGCCGCTGCGCCAGTGTCCACGACCTCGAGAACAGTGTCGCCAGGTGCAAGCAGCAGCTGCAAGACATGACTGCGGTACGTGTTAGGGAGATCACCCCTAGGGGTGGTTGAATAAATCTGAGGTCGAACCTTGCTTTACTGTCACCTTGGTAATGCAGCCACCTCACAATTAAGGTCACCTTGGGACAGTCCCAATGGATGTCCATATACAGTAAATTATAGGAATTTAGTCCTGCTGATGCGGTCACCTAGCTATTCAGGTCATTTTCACCCAGTCTGACCTTAATAGTGAAGTTCTACTGTAATAATTTCTCAGGTTCCACAAAAATGTGCGTATTGGTTGTTTGGTCTTCACCACGCTTCCAGGTAATAAATAACTCAGATGGCACAGAATCTTGTAGCTAGTTGTTGCTCTTTCTGATTGTACATGTATGTAGTTGTATGAAGCATGTTACATGCTTGAAATTACAAGTGAACCAATATGGCCGTTTTGCACATCCAGAGAAGTCATCACAGTGAGTGTCAGTCACCCGAGATCTGCTGCTGTTCGATGTATTCTGTTTAGTATTGCATACATTGAATACCGTGATCATGTTTTTCGATGAATAAATTTACAGTCGTTTGATTGGCAATATCATACCCCCAATATGTGCATCATATGACACTTACTGAAGGTGTTTGTGGTGGTTTGAACCAGCACTAAACACGACATGTTTGAGGGACTTTGTGAAGTTATGAAACTACCCTTTATTATGTACACAGTACGTTTGCCTAGGCAACTTGTGTTTGCGCCAGATAAACTTATTCATAGTCAGGTAATGACATTCACTTGACATTGCACCAGCTCATTCATCAGGGGAAATGAATATCTGGCAACACATATCAATGGAGTGGTGCAAATCAACAGCTTTCATGCCGTCTTGTCAGCACTTGCAATAGAACTTGAGTTTGTGTTCCGATGAATATGTCTGTAAGTAATGATGATCTTTGTATACGACATCAAATCCATGGCTAATACCCCATTCACAAGTGTATATATAATACTAATAGGTATAAAAATACGTTTTAAAATTGAAAAAAAAAGTTCCAAAATACAATAGGTAAATTGTCAATAACAATGGGTGGTAATATGTTGTAAATAATAATGATGAACATCCATTACATTGTAAAAGAAGTGAAACAGTTGTGTACATCATTGCCATGAGTGTAAGGTTAAACAAATTATAAGTTAATTTAAAATGTCTGAATTGAATGCTTTTACCTCAAGTAAAACCCATGTAGATATAAATATGCAAAAATATATATACCGTAAAAACATGACAAAAAAGGTTATAAAATCCCATTGGACACACAAAACTGTATACAGCATACATGCAAATAGACATACAAATTATATTATAAGCTACTGTATTGGCCGCATGTATTTGGACATAATGTTTTTGGACACCCAAAATTTAAGAAAAAAATTGTGTACCTTATGCTTTAGTCCATCCCTGTAAAATAATAAAATTTGTGTTCCCTTGTAATCACACACTGATATATGAGTTAATAACGTTACAAAACCCTGTTAATACCTGGGTAATAAAACAGGAATGACATGACGTCAGGATGTATTCAGACAGTACATCTGTGAGGTATTTTTGTGCACTGTTTTTTTCAGACAGCTGATAATTTAATTACTTTTAAGTGTCCGAATACCTAGTCATTACAGTAAAAAGAACTTGGTATTGTTCATTTCATTCTGGAATGTGATGTGTACCTTGCAGTAACAAGTTAAATGTGTGCAGTAACAAGTGAGATGTGTGCAGTAAGGGCTCATCTCAGAACATTGATGTTCAACATCAGATGAAATTTCTTTCATCTCAAACGAAAGTTAGTAAACATTGATATGATGATATCAATATTTTATCAGCATCTGTCCAAAGCATAAAATATCAATGTCCGACACCAGACAAAAACTGCCTATGACTACCCCAAATGAAACTAATTTCTTCTAACATTGGACGTTCTGAGATGACCCCCTAAGACATGCTTTATACATATTAAATACAGATGTTAAATATTGCCTGTATGTTGACAGATTTAATATTGTATTTGAAGAACTTATAATAAATTCAGTTTGTGCTAATTGTATGTTGCCATGTAAGATAATGTCATGAAATATAATTGACAACTGTTTAATTTTCTTGTAATATTACTAATTGGTTAGTTTATTTGTTAAACCGATATTATATTATTCACATGCAGTGACAAGTTAAATATGTGAAGTACGATGTTAAATGTGTGTAGTAACAAGTTAAATGTGTGTAGTGACAAGTTAAATGTGTGCAGTGATAAGTTAAATGTGCGCAGTGACTAGTTAAATGTGTCCAGTAACATGTTAAAATGCATGCAGTAACATGTTAAAATGCATGCAGTAACATGTTGTATGTGTGCAGTAACACCTTAAATGTGTGCAGTAACATGTTAAAATGCAAGCAGTAACATGTTGTATGTGTGCAGTAACACATTAAGTGTGTGTGGTAACATGTTAAATGTGTGTAGTAACATGTTAAATGTGTGCAGTAACATATTAAATGTGTGCAGTAACATATTAAATGTGTGCAGTAACACATTAAATGTATATAGTAACATGTTAAATGTGTGCAACGACATGTTCAATGTGTGCAGTGACATGTTCAATGTGTGCAGTGACATGTTAAATGTGTGCAGTGACATGTATGTGTGCAGTAACACGTTAAATGCGTGCAGCAACATGTTAAATGTATGCAGTAACATGTTAAATGTGTGCAGTAACACATTAAATGTGTGCAGTAACACATTAAATGTGTGCAGTAACACGTTAAATGTGTGCAGTGACATGTTAAATGTGTGCAGTAACACGTTAAATGTGTGCAGTAACATGTTAAATGTGTGCAGTAACATGTTGTATGTGTGCAGTAACATGTTAAAATGTGTGCAGTGACAAGTAGAACACATTAACAAGTAAGACAGGTGCAGTAAGACATACTCTCCCATGCAGCAGCGAGACGACGCCCAGGAGCGTTTGCTGGAGCTGATGGAGGAGAACGCCCGTCTGGAGCTGGAGAAACGGAGCAGCTTCAACGAGAGCGCCAGTCTCGAGGAGGAGCTCCAGCAGGCACGACTACATGTGGCGCCATCAGGTGAGACAGTCTCAAGTCATTTGACCCAAGATTAATTGAAATAGGATTACTATGATATCGCATCAGATATGTCACTGATCACAAAATAGTGTTTACCTAATCTGTAAATGTTCTTGTACATAAATGTGTTCATTTTATCTATGATTTACTTTAACCTTTAATTATTATTTACCTTGTGTACTAGTATACTACTATTATACTATTATACATATACATAGTCATTTAATGCACCGTTACTTGGCCCAGTATCAGTACACTTTATTGTATTTTCTTATATGAATAAATTTACTTTTTCTGTAAGTACTGTGAATATTCTTGGGAATTATTTGTAATGATAATGATAGAATAATTAATTAGGCTAACTATTGTAATGTCAGTGAAATTTGCAATGAAATATCATATCAAGTGGATTATTTACCAAAATAATTTTAATTATTTGTGCTATTTAAATATTATACATTAACATTAACTAAATAAATTTGTGTAGGTAAAAATCTATTCTACCTTTGGTGTATTGTAATTTTGTATGTATCTGAAAGAGATAGTTTTAACTAGTTTACACCCACCATTAGAGCAACAAACCACCCCTTTACAGTGGTGCCAACTGGTGAATTGATCATCACTCTGTACTCTCAGGTAGGAGACAGGTCCGCTAGGAAAGCATACCATATTGTTAACAAGTATATCAATAAGTAACTACTGTTGTGTCTTATTTAAATATATTGCCAGCTGACAGATCAGCAACCAATGATCTAAGGAAGCTAGAAAGAGGTGAGTGGACCTCAGCACGTGGAGATTCTGTTACAATGCGTTACCACATTAATATACAATTATGTTCATGGTTGCTTTCAGGTCTGTCCAATTCGCTGTCGGAGCAGCTGAGTGAGACAGCAAACGCAAAGATCCTGCGACTTGAGCTGGAGAACCAGCGGCTCCAGAAACAGCTGGCGGAAGCGAGGGAGAGCGGCGTGGGGGAAAACAATGCCCTCACGTTGGAGCTAGAGAAGGAGAACCACCGTCTCGCTAAGAAGGTGGAAAACCTGCAGCGGGGGACATCGAAGCACTCGCAGGACTACATCGCCCTGGAACAGCTCGCCCACGAGTTGGGCAGCGAGAAGGCAAAGCTGGAGCAGACGATTGAGACGATCCATGCGAGCAGCGAACGAGAAACGCAGGAACTGGAGCGAGAGAAGGAACTCCTGGAGCACACTGTGGATACACTGCGACAGCGCAACGAGAAGACACACGACCTCCGCATGAAGGACCTTGAGACAGAGAACAAGGCCCTCGATGAGAAGGTGCGCGAGAGTGTCACACGGTTATCACAGGTCACATTCGAGCACCGACAACTCGCAAAGTCGTACGAGCAGCTGCAGTTGAGCGTGGGCAAGATGGAGGAGTTGGAGGGCGAGTTACGGACAGCACACAGGGAGAAAGACGAGCTAAATAAGTCCGTCGTCACCATGCAGTTGACGTGTGACAAGTATGAGGAACTCGAGCGTGACCACTCCGACCTCGAGGTCGAGAAGATGCGCCTGGTGAAGGTCGTCGAAGGACTGAAGGCGATGATCATGCGATTGAAGACTGTCGAGCAGGATAACATCAACCTGACGGTCGAGTCGCAGCAGTTGAGACGGACTGTGGAGAACATGAAGACGATGGCCAACAACGTCGTCGATTTGGAACACGAGAACGAAGAACTGACATCAGAGGTGGAGCAGCTGAAGAAGGCATTGAACACCACGAAGGTGGACAGGACAAAGCAGGAAGACTTGCAGGTGCAGCTGATGAACGCGACCGGCGCAAACCAGAAGCTGCAGCGGAACATCGAGGCCCACATGCTGCGCCTGGAGCGTGCGGAGAAAGAAACTGCTGACCTGGAGACACAGAACCAGAAGCTGAACAACACCATCGAGGAGATGCGTGTGGCGCTGCATAGACTTGACATATTGGAGAAGGAGAACGCAGACCTGGAGGCCGAGTGTGCCCAGCTGCAGCGGGAGAAAGCCGGGCTGGAGAAGGAGAGGACCCGACTGGGGAAGCAGGCGGAAACGAAGGCTGCCCTCCTAGACGAAGCCACGGAGGCCGTCGCACACCTCCAGAAGCAGAACAAGGCCCTGCAGAAGACAGTTATCAAGGCCGAGGACTGCATACACAGGCTGAAGGACGTAGAACAGGAGAACGTCACACTGATGCAGCAGTCCAGCACCGAGAGGAAGATGGTCAGCACCCTGCGTGAGGTGGGTCTCTTTAACCCTTTACGCAATATGGGAGATGGGTCTCTCTTTAATGATTTACATGTCATGGGAGGTGGGTCACTTTAACCCTGTGGGAGGTGGGTCTCCTTAGACACCAATGGAGGTGACTATGTCTCCAATTCTTTAGACACCATGGGTCTCTCTTTAACCCTTTAGACACCATGGGAGGTGGGTCTCTATTTAACCCTTTATACACCATGGGAGGTGGGTCTCTCTTTAACCCTTTAGACATCATGGGAGGTGGGTCTCTCTTTAACCCTTTAGATACCAATGGAGGTGGCTATGTCTCTTTAATCCTTTAGACACCATGGGAGGTGGGTCTCTCTTTAACCCTTTAGACACCAATGGAGGTGGCTATGTCTCTTTAATCCTTTAGACACCAATGGAGGTGGCTATGTCTCTTTAATCCTTTAGACACCATGGGAGGTGGGTATCTCTTTAACCCTTTAGACATCGATGGAGGTGGCTAATCCGTCTTTAATCCTTCAGAACCATGAGAGGTGGATCTCTCTTTAACTCTTTAGACACCAATGGAGGTGGCTGTCTCTTTAAACACCAATGTAGGTGGCTATGTCTCTAATCCTTTAGACACCATGAGAGGTGGGTCTCTGTTTAACCCTTTAGCCACCATGAGAGGTGGGTCTCTATTTAACCCTTTAGACACCAATGAAGGTGGGTATGTCTCTGTAATCCTTTAGACACCATGGGAGGTGGGTCTCTCTTTAACCCTTTAGACAACGTAGTGTTTTAACAGAATGTTACATAGCACTCATACAAATACACCAAGACAATTTTTGAAATGGCGCGACTCCAGTATAAACTAAAATTTCCAATATAAAGCCTTACAATAAATACCCATGGTGTATAGCAAATAGACAGAGCTTTAAAATGACATATCATGAAGTTATTTAGTAGATGGCACCACATCTATGAGTCTGTTATGAATCATGATAGATCAACCAATTCACTGGTTGTGAGCAGTTGAGGTCTAGACAGTAACATGTTCACCTCAGCCTTCTCTCTGCCACAGGATGTAGCACTCCACTAGACATATCCACCTTTCTCTCTTTGGCTTCTCATCAAAATAGGCTGCATTGTTCATTATATCATCACACAGTCATCTCATTGGCCTACCCAGTATTAAACTATGTTCCTTCCACAATTCAGTCGTACTGATGATGCTACCTTGTGAAGGTGTCAGTCTATGATGATGAAGCTACCTTGTGAAGGTGTCAGTCTATGCTGATGAATACATTTTGGGATATGATAACAGGTTTGATACTAATTTTGTGTGTTCCAGGATTTAGTGAATGAGAAAATAAAGACTCAACATTTAAGCAATGAACTTGAGAATATAACCGAGGAACTGGAGAAGGTTGGTCTCAACAAGGAGAAGATCATTGCCATGGAACAAGCGGAGGATGACAGGTGAGGTTGTTGTAGAAAACTACCTGTTTTTCCTCGTGGTTTGAGGGCCGAGGTCTAGCTCCTGTACTGATGCACTGCTCTTGTAATTATGTTTTATGGTATAATACTATATAACTGTTTTGAGGTAGTTGACTCAAACTTGCAGGTGAGATTTAGCACAACAAATCTTGCTGTCTTAAAAAATAATAAGGTTGATTTAGAGATCAGCAAAGGTGTTCTCTTTTTAGTTTTTCATGGTTGAACTTTGCAATTGTAAAAAGGGAAGTTTAATTATCTTCTTGGCCAATCTCAGATGGATGGAGATCATTTCCAGCTTTGGGAGGGGTGATAATTGTGATACATGCTTGAAAACATTAAAGGCATTTACTTCATGTGCAGTTTATTAGTCTATTATTATTATTGGTCTGGTGCCATTTTTAATTGTACTTTGTATCTCTGTTAAATCTAAAACAGTATTATTAGTTTAACATCTTATCTCTTTAACAGCTAACCAATGCAGTTGTTTGTTCTCATTGCAAGTGTTTAATGTTATCAATTTACACATTTACTGACTGGATGGCTGCTATATTTGAATCATTTATGACAGTTGATGAAGAATAAATAAATCCTAAGGAAAATAATTTAATAATCTTTTAACAGACTTGATGTTATATTAGCTGGTATTATACCATGTTTTTGTATGTTTATTGGATCTGATTTACAATTTAAATGGTCCTAGAGCCATGTTGACACTCTCACTACAATAGCTCGTGTGTTTGCAGCAAGTACAAGGCCCTAGAGAGTATGATGGAGGGGGCGTTCCAACGCAGCATGCAGCTCAAGGAGGAGAAGATATCTGCCTTGCAGAGCAGGTAACTCATGTTGAATGTCACATAGAAGGTAGCATGTCTGATCTGGTAGGCGATATGCCTTGAGAGTACTAGCAAAAATGACCGTACTCCGGATGGTGCTTGATACAATCAGAAGGAGAAGATGGTTTCCCAGAGTTGTCGTAAATTAGTAAATTTAAAATAGTTCTTTGTATAACGCAAGTTATGTAAAACATCCTCAGCTGATCAGCACTCCTCGGAACAATCGCAGAAAATATAAAAATAATAGTATGAACAATTGATTTGTATGTGGTTCAGACCTTAAACTGGTCAAATATGTAACCAATGGTGAATTTCAAAACAGTAAAGGATTTATTTTTCTTCTGAATGGTTGTAGATAATTCCAGAAAGTTTGGCACCCGAGATGCTCATTTCTCGTGTCCTATGAGAAGGTATACCCTGTAACCACGTGACATTACTTCTCCAGGTTGGATGCATCGCGTAAACACAACCAGAAACTACAAGAAGACTTGAAGGCTGTTCGGAACCAGTATGAAGCTCTCCAACAAAGGAGGGAAGAAGAAGCATCAGTCGGAAACAGTCCCAGCCATGATAGGTGTGTTGTTGTTCTATTCTTGATTCCCTGTTGTCAGGGGTGAGGCTGGCCTCGATTCCGTTCCTCGATTTCAGTTATCTTTCTTTTTCTTCTTCTTTTCTCTCACTTCTCTTGCACTGCTCCACCAGCTGTCTCCATTCCCCTCTGTTTTTTGCTCTTGTTCTCAACTCCTCTGCCATCCCCTTCCAAGTCTCTGTTTACACAAGCCTCCCTTTGCAGTCTAGGTCTTCCTCGCCTCCTCTCCTCCACTCTCCAGGCATCTTCTTTCTTTGCCAGCCGTCCTCCCATTCTGTAATTTTAGAGACATCCAATTTGTATATCAGTCTTATTAAATTTCCATGGCAAGATCTTGTGACCATAGAACACTGCAATGATGGAGCAACATAAGAGATTGGCCTGTTGATGATGTCTCATCTCTAAATGTTAATGTGTCTGATGTTGACAGGCCGGTGCCTCTGTCTGTGAGTTCCACCAGAGATGTGTTTGAGCTGAAAGACCACGTCATTGCTGTGGAAAGAGCAGTAAGTAGTCCTGTTGGGTGAAGAGAAAGAGAGAGGCTTAGAGGGGGAAGTAGAGAATAATAAAAGGGAGAGAGGATGTGGAGAGCGAAAGCTGAGGAAAAATGAGATGGGAGAGAGTAGAGAGCAATATTAGAGGAAAGAAAGGTAGAGAGAAGAGAAGAGATGGAGAGGGACAGTAAAGGAAAGAACGAGAAGGGAGGGTAGGAGGAAGAAGATGAAAAAGGAAGAGAGGAGAAAGGAATATGTGTTAAAAAAGATTTCACAGCTGGGTAAATTTCACAGGTTCTTATTGTTCTTTGTCGAATGGCATGAGACCTAGTTAGCATCATCGCAGTGTGCTTTACGTGAGTCGTATGTTTCAGAACGCCGCCATGGAGGCAGAGAACAACCACTTGAAGTCACACATCGACGATCTACAGTCACGTCTCGACAACACCGAGACCCGCAGCATCAAACTACAGATGCAGGTGTCATCCATGCAGGGCCAGCAGTCTTCACAACAGACACAACTTGCCAAGCTGCAGGTAGAAGTCACAACCCTGCAATCCCAGAATGCATCACTCGCATCCCAGAATGCCATGCTGCAGAAGCAACTAGTGAGCCTTGAGAGTGAACGGAAGGAGCTCGTCTCCGGCCAGGAGGAGCTGCAGTCGGCGCACGAATCCCTCGTTCTGGACCACAATGCATTGCAGCACCTACACGAGCAGCTGTCATCGGAATACGAGGCACTCATCTCAGAGCATGGCTCGCTGAAGGCGAACCATAAAAGTCTTCGTAGCGAGCATAAGACTCTGCAGGAGCAGCAGATGACTCTTGAACGAGACAGACAGTCAATGAATGACGCCAAGAAGATACTGGCGTTGGAACAAGAACACTTGCAGTCTGCCAGCCGCTCCAGCAGTTCGCTCCAGTCAGAGTACGCCCGTCTCACTGAGGAGAAGGCACGACTGGAGAACTCCCACAAGGCACTGTCGGTTGACTACAGGGATGAGATGGCGGCACACAAGGCCACGAAGACACAACTCAATCAGATCACGGCGAAGTACGACCAGCTGCAGGCGACACGCTCGGAGTCAGAGGGGCAGCTCACTGCACTGGAGTTTGAGGTGTCCAAGCTTGTGAGCAAATGTGAGGTAGGTCTGCGGGTCAGACGGTTAATGATATGTCACTATGTCTGTATAATGGAGTCTTTTCAAAAGATAACATTTTGATGTGAGCAGGTTTAAACACACATTGCAATATGTGGCTTGATCACATAAGTTTGCAGAGAATGCAATGTATAGCGTTACATATTTGTTGATGGGCGACGGAATGGTTGTCAACCTGTTTCACCAAAACTGAACCGTGACAGTGGCGCCACTTAATGAGTGAAACTGGTATTAATGCACATTGATGATATGTAGTGTCTTGGTAGCCATGTCCCATCCATTACAACGTATTAACGATCCATTTTTAGTGTTCTTTTATGTGTTTGTAGCACATAAAGCATATATTATATAATTGTCGTGTTTGAACTGATATGACAGTATTACATATCTGGCAAAATTATCAGAGGCAAGCTAATTGTCTGAGGTCTGCCTCCTGTATACAGTTCAGTGTTGCATACTGAGTGTCATGATTAACTGTGAGTATAAAACATGATGGTCACTTGGTTGGCAGTATGTGTATTACTCCACGTCACAACCATCGTGTTGAGAGGTGAGTGGTGGTTTGAATCAATGCTATACACAATATATTTTTTTCAAAATTTGAAACTTACTAGAGTTTCAGTTAGTGACCATACAATTACCAGTGAGACTGAGTGACCATAGAGTTGGTGGTGCTGTTGCAGACAATGGACCTTCTCAACAACAAGTTGGAGGATGAGAACCGCACTCTGATGATGCAGCTGCAGGCTTTGCTGACACAGAACCAAGAGCTGCTGACTCAGTCCCTCGACAGCAAAGACCACTTCCACGAGGAACAGAGGGGCTATCTGTGAGTCACTTATACATACATCTCCCACTTGGGTCAATTTCTATTCTTTCTCACGGTTCCGTGGTGCTCCAGTGACGACTACTGCTGCTCTTGCTTGTGGTCGGAGCACCAAACTCAATGGATTCCCAGTTTCGGCAGTTTAGTTCACTCTATATTGCTCCAGTTCATTCAGTTGCATGAATGAGTGCCTGGCTATAGACAGTGGTGGATGTTTGTATACAAGTAGTATTTGCACAGTAATTGTAGTATGGCTGAATGTTTCCTAGAGAAGTCGAGATGGTGTTTGATTGAACAGGTCTGCCAGGATGTTAAGGTAAGGCATTTGGAGCAGTCGTAAGAACTGTATACCGCACTATATAAGAACTTACCTTTTACCTTACATGTCCAAGTTAGCTGATATATATGTATGAATCTGTAGGTATTTATCTGCTAAGCAGTGTTTTATAACATCAGGGATCATACTATTTAGGGATCATACTATTTCCTTGTTTGTTTTAATTTGTAAGTTTTGTATTTTAAAGGGAGAAATTGGCAGAGCTGAGACGGCAGAAAGAGAAGTTGGAAGAGAAGATAATGGAACAGTACAAACGATACGACCCTGTGAAGCGAAAGTAAGTCTTCCATTGCATTGCTGGATATCATTGACTTTTATGCTCTTTTATTTTTACTTCTGTGGATTGTTTTATATGCCTTTTCAATTTAATGTATTTTCACATGTAAGCTTGAACAATTGTATATTTATGTTTTAACAATGTTGTGTTTTTATGTGCCTCTGAGCAGAATTATATTCCGGATATATGGCGCTTTATAAATAACATTATTATTAGTATTATTATATATATTCACATATTTACCTGCTATATACAAATATTACATGTCAGTGATGTCATCTTTATGTATTAATTAATTATAATTATTTAGAACAGTTGCATGCAGTGTACAGGGCTATTATAAGTTACTGTATTAGTTACGAGAACTTATGATAATGTAAGTTGGTACGTGTAATGATTTATCATGTTAATTGTACATATTTGTTTCCTGCCGTTTGCAGAAGTCGTGGCTTTGGTGCGAATCTAGTACGCAAAGCCAAAGGCATTATGGGTAGAAGGGTAGGTATTTAATTAATTTATTGGTCTCTCTTTGTTGAACAAATATTTAATTTCAGAATAAAGAAGTAAGTCTGAAACAAATAAAAGGATCCATGGAGAACTTGCAGTATAATGAATAATCTGATAATAACTGTTTTATTGCTACGATGTATGTGCTACATGTTATATAGACAGGATTTTATGTTAAAAATACAGATTTCAGCCATCAGAATGTGGCAAGTTTACCAATACTGTGAGATGTATGTATGCAATAAATTAATACTAAATACTAAAAACTTTATTTACACACCATAAATCTGGGGCATAAGTGTCAACATGATGCACCTTAAAATACATGTTAAAATTACACGTACAAAGAACAAAACGGAAACAAATTCAAGTAAAAAAAACACTGCATTTATCATCGGCTCAACCAATCATTATGTGGTTTGAGACTTGTAGTTTTTACGATCCAAAATTGCTACTAGTGTCAACTTGCATTAAGATATGTTTCACTTGGCACCAGTGGACCAATGTATTGTCCTTGCGGTACATGGCAACAGTCAAACCACCCCCCTATGTAATGATTCACATATTTTGTAACTTTGTGAACTTATTCAACCTCCCCGAATAGATATATGACAGACTGCAATGTTGTCATGTCGTGTTCTAGAGCCACAGCAAGGACAACAGTAAGAGCATGGGTCTGGTTGAGTCAGGGTTCCACAACAGTCCTGAGAACTCATCCCTTGGCGAGTCTGACAGCCACACAGACTCAAACTACAACAAGAAGAGTAAGTGTCATATGACCATGTCACATGACTTGTTTGACATACATATATAACTGAATCTGGAAGGTTTCATTCTGTGTGCTCCCTCGTAGAGTAGACCATGTTTTGCACAGGGCAATAAACTTTGGAATAAAAGAATTTTCTCATGGTCAAAACATTTCCACCAAATATGATGGAATTATTAAATGTGACGATGAATGCAGAAAAAAGAAATTTTTGGAACATGTATCTACTTTACAGAAAGTAGTGTTTTATCAGCAAAGGTAATAATTTTACATCCATATATTTATGTTTATAAGTAAGAAAGGTATTTTTAATGGTGAATAATATCATTCTCACAGTGTTTGTGGTATTGAAAATATATTTTGAAATATTGTGTATTAACAAATTATTGGAGAAGAAGAGTTTCTTGAGGGTGTGTTGGAGGGAGTTTTAATGTTTTCACCTGTGTGCACCTTGCATCCCTGTATGTAGAGCCCCTAGTAGTTTCTCTATATATACTCCCACTAATGTATATGCATTTTTTCTCTATTATATGCCCAGCTGGGCCACCATATTTGTGTGCAGTGATCTTGGAAGTGTGACACCTTTGTGTGGGCATCATCGACCACAAACTGTTTATTGCATCTGTCCTAATAGTGCCATAGCATATAGAAAGCATGGATGTGGTTGCACTTTGTAGATGCAGCAAAACGTTTACCGCGTCATCGTCGAAACAAAGGAAGCGACTCGCCAAAACTGGCCAAACAGAATAAGGCTCTTGCTAAATCGACCAATGCCCTTGCAGCGTTAAGGAAGGACGCAACGACTGAAGGTTTCTCCCTCAGAGGTAGTCGCCCTGTTGTGCTAGCTTATGATCACGACATCTGTGTACAGTGGAACCTCCCTATTAAGGTCACCCTCGGGATAGGGTCAAATCCACCTGATGATGTGGCCATAGTAGTGGCAGTAATTTTCTATATGTTACTGTTACGGATATCATTTTGGACTGTCCTGAGGTGACCCTAATTGTGAGGTGACTCAGTACTCAGGTGGCTGTAAAATGAGGTTTGACTGTAATTAGAATGTTGTTTTCATTATTGAAAGCTGTGCACTGAAATAACATAGTTTTGTGTCATGAGTTAGCATACTTTGTTAGTAGAACAGTTGTGAAAACTAATCATATAAATAATAACTGAACTGTTCATATTCTGCAAATAAATAATAAGTGACAACCTTTGTTGACCATTTCTTGTGAAACATATTTGCCTTTTAAACTCCTTTTATCTAATTAATTAAATGGCAATGTCTAGTAAATTTGTCCTTGTATTTGTAAAATATTAAGTTAAAACAATTGTGTTTTAGTTGGGTAAAATGTAGACTAAACTATAAGTTGCATATCCTGCCATGTTAGACACATTTTAATTAGCACTCGTAATTAATATTGATGGAAGAAACATACTGTTTGTTAACAAGTGAGGAGGTGTGTCAATGAACAAGGTCACCTTCCAGGTGCCAAGTCGAGTGAGAATCTGATTGATGGTGATGACTTCTCGCATGCTGGCTCTCTATCCTCCAGTAACAGTTCCGCGAGACATGCGGAATGGCCGGCCAGACAAGGTGGGAAACAGTTGGGAAATGTATCATTAAAGGACTCATGTTTGTGTGATGCCTCTTGTTTATCTGTAACATTTTTCGTCAAGTTTGAAGAATAATGAAATAACCAAATTTTCTTATTACACAACTATGAAATTTGACTCGCATCGATAAGTTGAATTTCATAGTTGTGTAACGTCTTGTTTATGCATTTTGTTTTGCATCTACGAATGACAGTTTACATATTATGTGCAGTTGGTTTAAAAATATAAAAGGGCATATTTATGTTAAAATCATCAATGGAATTGGGTTTTCTCATTAGGTTGGGGAACTTTTGAAAGTGGAAATACCAATACAGAGGTGGAGTATCCAACCACTTTTGCAATTTTTATAACTGAATTTTGACTGGGTCCAATAGACATAATTTGTTTTTAAATTTAATCAAAAGGTAAGCATAACACATTGACATTGCAGCATCTATTTTGTTGTAAGTCTGGTGCTGCCATCTAATGACTATCTTGCATACTAAATAGCTACAATGTATTAAAAAAAGTTATTTAGTTACGCTGTTTCATATTTGCTTTTCCATGTATTGGAGAAATATGGAAACTGTAGAGTGACTAGTGAGGATCCAGGTGATGTCACTGTGAACAGTAGAGTGACTGGTGAGGATCCAGGTGATGTCACTGTGAACTGTAGAGTGACTGGTGAGGATCCAGGTGACGTCACTGTGAACTGTAGAGTGACTGGCGAGGATCCAGGTGATGTCACTGTGAACTGTAGAGTGACTGGTGAGGATCCAGGTGATGTCACTGTGAACTGTAGAGTGACTGGTGAGGATCCAGGTGATGTCACTGTGAACAGTAGAGTGACTGGTGAGGATCCAGGTGATGTCACTGTGAACTGTAGAGTGACTGGTGAGGATCCAGGTGACGTCACTGTGAACTGTAGAGTGACTGGCGAGGATCCAGGTGACGTCACTGTGAACAGTAGAGTGACTGGCGAGGATCCAGGTGACATCACTGTGAACTGTAGAGTGACTGGCGAGGATCCAGGTGACGTCACTGTGAACTGTAGAGTGACTGGTGATGTCACTGTGAACAGTAGAATGACTGGTGAGGATCCAGGTGATGTCACTGTGAACTGTAGAATGACTGGTGAGGATCCAGGTGATGTCACTGTGAACTGTAGAGTGACTGGTGAGGATCCAGGTGATGTCACTGTGAACTGTAGAGTGACTGGTGAGGATCCAGGTGATGTCACTGTGAACTGTAGAGTGACTGGTGAGGATCCAGGTGATGTCACTGTGAACTGTAGAGTGACTGGTGAGGATCCAGGTGATGTCAATGTGAACTGTAGAGTGACTGGCGAGGATCCAGGTGACGTCACTGTGAACTGTAGAGTGACTGGCGAGGATCCAGGTAACGTCACTGTGAACTGTAGAGTGACTGGCGAGGATCCAGGTAACGTCACTGTGAACTGTAGAGTGACTAAGTGAGGATCCATGTGACGTGACTGTGAACTGTAGAGTGACTAGTGAGGATCCAGGTGATGTCACTGTGAACTGTAGAGTGACTGGTGAGGATCCAGGTGATGTCACTGTGAACTGTAGAGTGACTAGTGAGGATCCAGGTGATGTCACTGTGAACTGTAGAGTGACTGGTGATGTCACTGTGAACTGTAGAGTGACTGGTGAGGATCCAGGTGATGTCACTGTGAACTGTAGAGTGACTAGTGAGGATCCAGGTGATGTCACTGTGAACTGTAGAGTGACTAGTGAGGATCCAGATTATGTCACTGTGAACCAATTTAAGTACTGTAACGGACAATGGTAATCACTGATGCTTTGGTGGTTTGTACAATACAATAGGTTTTGTATTCAGAATTATTGTGGAAAAAGGAGAAAGCAGAAGTGTAATATTGTTGAAGTGCTTTCCTCATTCGAAACAGAAGTTACAGAATATATGAACAGTTTTATTTATTGACATGACAAATTGAATTATAATAGCACTATTGCTCCATGGGTGAGTATATACTAATTCCTTCTAAATACTACCATCCCTGTTCTGTTTGCAGGAAAGAGAAGGCAGTTGATTGGTTCCACAAGCAGTGGTCAGTTGGGTGAGTTGGGAATTTTCTTTGTTTACTTCAAGTAATAACTACCTTGTGATTTCACAAAACTGGGATAAGAATAATAACTATTATTATAATATTTTAATTGTCAGTTGAGTGAGCTGGGTTTTTTCTTGGTTTACTTAAAATAACAGCAACCTTATCATTTCATAAAACTAGGATTACAATAATAGTAATTATTATTTTTAAAGCACCATATGTATAAATGTTATCAGCGCTGTACATAAAACTAATGCACAACTAATACAAATAAAACAGATTTAAATGTAGGAATGAAGAAGTAATAAAACTGTATAGACATCAGCAGGTAAAATACGTAGTGGCAACGATGCCGAGAGAGCTAACAAAAGACTGCACCAGACGGCAGAAACTCTAGGGGTACTGATTGCGACACTAAGATTATTTATATCGCATAAACAGTGCATCATCATTAGATTAAAGGAAATTTGTTTTTATTGTCACATTAAATAACTAAGTTCAGATTATATCAAGATCAATCAGCTAACACATATTTCCAGCAATGCAACTATCTGCATTAGTTCAAGTGTGATTTTTCCCATATTTTCTATAAGTGATGACCTTTGTGCACACAGGCTACCGGGCGCGTCAGAGCAGCCTGAGCAGTGAGGACAACGGTCAGGATGACAACGATGACATGATGACACTTGACCAGTTCCTGTCCGAGTGCAACCGCTCACCAACGTCAAGGGTGAGTAATGGCTGCAGACTGAGTGCAGGAACATATTTAAAGGAGCAGTGGATGCAGATATTGAAATGCGCATTTTAGTGTCAGGTAAATAAGGTAGAAAGAAACCAAGTAACACAGGTGAGTCAAGGAACAGTGGAGACCAGATAACACCTAGTAACATAGGTGAGTCAAGGAACAGTGGAGACCAGATAACACCTAGTAACATAGGTGAGTCAAGGAACAGTGGAGACCAGATAACACCTAGTAACATAGGTGAGTCAAGGAACAGTGGAGACCAGATAACACCTAGTAACATAGGTGAGTCAAGGAACAGTGGAGACCAGATAACACCTAGTAACATAGGTGAGTCAAGGAACAGTGGAGACCAGATAACACCAAGTAACATAGGTGAGTCAAGGAACAGTGGAGACCAGATAACACCAAGTAACATAAGTGAGTCAAGGAACAGTGGAGACCAGATAACACCTAGTAACATAGGTGAGTCAAGGAACAGTGGATACCAGATAACACCTAGTAACATAGGTGAGTCAAGGAACAGTGGAGACCAGATAACACCAAGTAACATAGGTGAGTCAAGGAACAGTGGAGACCAGATAACACCTAGTAACATAGGTGAGTCAAGGAACAGTGGAGACCAGATAACACCAAGTAACATAGGTGAGTCAAGGAACAGTGGAGACCAGATAACACCTAGTAACATAGGTGAGTCAAGGAACAGTGGAGACCAGATAACACCAAGTAACATAGGTGAGTCAAGGAAGAGTGGAGACCAGATAACACCTAGTAACATAGGTGAGTCAAGGAACAGTGGAGACCAGATAACACCTAGTAACATAGGTGAGTCAAGGAACAGTGGAGACCAGATAACACCTAGTAACATAGGTGAGTCAAGGAACAGTGGAGACCAGATAACACCTAGTAACATAGGTGAGTCAAGGAACAGTGGAGACCAGATAACACCAAGTAACATAGGTGAGTCAAGGAACAGTGGAGACCAGATAACACCAAGTAACATAGGTGAGTCAAGGAACAGTGGAGACCAGATAACACCAAGTAACATAGGTGAGTCAAGGAACAGTGGAGACCAGATAACACCTAGTAACATAGGTGAGTCAAGGAACAGTGGAGACCAGATAACACCAAGTAACATAGGTGAGTCAAGGAACAGTGGAGACCAGATAACACCTAGTAACATAGGTGAGTCAAGGAACAGTGGAGACCAGATAACACCTAGTAACATAGGTGAGTCAAGGAACAGTGGAGACCAGATAACACCAAGTAACATAGGTGAGTCAAGGAACAGTGGAGACCAGATAACACCAAGTAACATAGGTGAGTCAAGGAACAGTGAAGACCAGATAACACCAAGTAACATAGGTGAGTCAAGGAACAGTGGAGACCAGATAACACCAAGTAACATAGGTGAGTCAAGGAACAGTGGAGACCAGATAACACCAAGTAACATAGGTGAGTTAAGGAACAGTGGAGATCGGATAATAGGATATATTAATTCCCACTTATGACAATAAATGAATGAGATAAATCTGCTGATTGTGTAAATGTTATTATTGTGTTATGATTATTTCTTTGTGTTGTTACCATAAAGAAACGTTAGATCACCACTGAAATGTACAAATGTGACAGCCACCATTATATGTCCTTCTCGCTTAGTGGGCTTTGTAGAGATGCAGTGCTACCACACATTTGTCATAACATCCTTCATGCATAATTCATTACCTTATTCTTTATTTTGTTTTGTATTGATAATGTATGTATCAGCAATAAAACAGTCAGGTACCTCAATGGTTTCTGGTAATCCGTTGTTCTGTATAGACAGAATCAGTAACAAACAAACACATTTGGTGATAAGATATATTGTGAAAATTAATGCCAGAAGAGGACACGGATGTTGGTATTTTTAACCGTCCGATTGTGATTGTAGAGAAAATGGCTGCAATCGACTGGAGACTTGCGTGGAGAAATAGAGTCACTGACCAACAAGTGCACCACAGACATGCTCAGCCCTGAGCTGGGTCCACGACCGGCCGTACCTCAGCCCGAGGACACCAAGCACCCACCAGCGACTGGGTCCGACACATCCGACAGTGACCACAAGGGGGCGACACATATGCCAAACTCGCGGTCAGAACTGAACATCTCGAGATTGTCGCAGATTTCATCGCCAATGGGCAACAAACAGACCCCGGGGCCCCCTGGTGGTAGCGAGTATGCCCAATGGCAGCCAAGAACAACAGGATCGGAAGAGGTAAAGACATCGACCCCGAATAGATACCCGCAGTATACGGTGGTCGACGTATCAGCCAATGCACACATGCAGCCACGGGAGAACTCCCAGGGACGATATGGCAGCCATCCGGCATCCAGTGACAGTTGTCGCAACAGTTCCATGAACAGTGCGCCGACGTACCTTGATATGAACCCTGCTGGTTACCACTCGTCATCCGAGTACAGCAATGGCAGAGGAGGTGTGGCATGTCAACAGAACAGCCAGATGTTGCCGAGTCAAAGCAGCGGTGTAGGCAGCTTTCGTAGATCTAACAGTATGAAGCGACAGCCGCTGCCGGTTAGACCGCAGCAACAGCAGTTTAACAGCGGTACTGCATCCACACGAAACACTGACACTTACAGTGGTGTCAAACGGCAGACGTCGTGTACCAACCCTAGTGGCAGTAACAGCAGTAACACTCTACCGAAACGGACTGGCAGTGTTAATGTTAGTTCAATGCGATACGAAGCTATTTACAGTAAGATTTCCATTGATCAGGGCAGCCCCGATGTGTCAATGTATGCGACATCACCCCGACGACCGACGACGCCGCGTCTGTCAAACACGGAGTCACTAGATAGCAACGACAGCCGTGGTAGCTACCACCCCGGAAATGTACGGAATCTCGTGCAGAGTTACCAACAGACAGTCCACCAACAGACATTGGAAGGGCCGGTACCCCCGCCCCGACGCACACGCCCACTATCAGCAGGACCAGGAAGCAGTCCGGCCTACACGGACACTGCACCGTCTCGTCAGCGGCCGTATACTCCGATTGTTCCATCGACAGATCTCATACAACGCAGAACTCTCCCGCAGCCACCAGATGGCAGTTCGGTATCGAATCGACGCTTGTCGTGTCCGCCAGCGAATGACTTGCGAGCAGGATCCACGACTCCCCGTCCCATGCAGCGGGGCGACGCCCCGGGAAACACCCCACCCCGTCCACAAGGGGGCACACTTGATCAACCGAAAAACTCTATTTGGTATGAATATGGGTGTGTGTAGTGACATCTGTCGTAGTGCTTTGTTTCTTGTACTAATACAACTCTGCTGTTTGTTACGACAAACTGTTACCTGTTACCAGTTGCTACTAGACATTCCTACAAAATCAACCATTGTTATAATATATCACCACAAATTGGCTGTTGTAAAATGTGTTTCTGCAACTTCAAGTCAACATTGTTGTTACATCACATCACTACAAGTTAGCAGTTGTTACAGTACATTCCACAAAGCCAACCTTTGTAACAGTGTGTTGGTATATGACCCAACATAAAGCAACCAATAATCTACTTTCAGTTTACCAACAACTTTTACCTTCGTGCTAGTGATTCCATCTCCATCTGTCAAGATCCTCTCATCTTGTGTCCTTGCTTGGCCTTTGACCCAGACTTGAACTACCACAATCTTTGCAGCCTCACAACTTCTCTCTCTGTTTGTAGAGTTTGTGTTTTTTCTTATGTTGGTGTATTTTGCAAGTGAACACAAATCACTCTCTACTGCTTATTGCTTGGTTTTGTGTTTTATTTAACTGCTCTTTGAGTTCTATTTCTTCTTCAGTGTTTGCTACTCATGTTCCCTTTGACAAACTTTGTTTTGTGAACATCCGTTGGTGTTTTGTATTGATGTTTCACATGTGAACAGACTGGCTGGCTGGCTGGCTGGCTGGCTGGCTGGCTGGCTGGCTGGCTGGCTGGCTAGAAAAGGAAATCCATGGGTATAATGATCGTCAGGTCAATATGATTTAAAGTTTCATTTATATAAGTGAGAGGTTGGAGGTAATATTACATTTTGTCCATATTGGTTTGTGTCTTCTATGTCATACAGTGCAGCCATTGATTGTCCATACTTCTTTACTGTGCTTTGCTGTGATTTGTTCTTGTCATCGCCATGGCTGCGACACGTAAACACATAGTGTGTTGACACACTGTCTTGGTAGTCAAAAATAGTGGACACTTCTTATTGCAGGTCCCTCTCACACCATGGATCCTCAACGATACGGTGAGCACGTGGATCATCGCTGGATCAGCCCCCATGTTCTTGGTTGCATGCGTAGTAAGAAACAGTGGCCAGCAAGAGAAATGATCCACTATGAGCATGTAGCAAGATTGCATGCACTTTGTAGTTTCTACGTGGAGTGTGGGGTTTTGTTTCATGCTAACACCAAGAAAAATGTCCTGTGTATATAACATAGCAGGTTCAGGGCAGCCCCTGTGAAGCACTTTTATGCTAGGGGTATTCCATATATGAGTATAATACATGAATACATATATTATATATAGAGGTGGCTCTTTTAAGAGAATACATTTGCGATGAGCGTGCATGTTCATATGTTAAATATTAGTATAAAAAACTAATTGTGGGTCATGGGATCCTGAAAAAGTGCCCCACACGATATATATTTATTTCTGGGATAGCCTTTTTGAAAAGGACCAATCCTTTTCAATCTAATGTGAAAATGATCCTATGTTGACTTTGTATACACAGTATGTTGATGTCTTACTTGTTTTGACAGAGTGGCGATTTCTTGTAGTGTTTCTTGCAGCTTCCATGAAAAGAGTGTTTTGTGTCGTTCTGCATATGTGTGTTGCCATGTGTAATGGCTCTCTGCTGCATTACAAAGGTGATTTGTTTATGCCTTGGACATGTTGCAGTATTGGCACATATTGCTAACCCTGGTAGGTGTCAGCACTTGATATGCCCTGAGCATGCACATTGCTGCCACTCGATGGGACAAGTTGGTGTTATTTATCTTGCTAGTGAAAACTGTCAGGTGACAAACAGACGTTGGTAGTGGTGTTATTTCTGACCACACACAATGGTTATTTGAAGGAAATAAAACTAGAGATTATTATCAAAATGTTCCACATGTACTCCATCGATACTCCTTTTGTAGGTGTTTATGGTTTGGCAGCACACAATATCACGTGGTTCATTCAGCCCTTTTGACGATACTTCTCAACCAATCATAACATCTGCAATTGTTTCCCACACTGACCTGTCAAAATCTCTTGACTCCATTTCCCCAACTTAAGTCTACCTCTTCTGTACTCTACGTTCCTTTTGTCGGTCTCTCCTCACTTACATGAATTCTCTACAAGTTAACTAAACGGTCATCCAATGGTCATCCAATAATTCAGTATTGTTTGTTCTACATTTATTTGGAAACCTTGTGGGATGCCTTGGTTCAATTAGTGAGTCGCATTGTTTTGTAATCAATCAGATTTGAGCTGTGACTCAATGCAAAGGCAACTGTTTGGAAGAGATACAGAAGCGTGGATTCTATGTATATGGAATCACAACAACAAACAAATTGTTACTTAATTATGGCTTGCTAGGTGGCACATTCTTCTCTAGCGCATGCAGACAAATGTGTGGCCCACGTAGAGTTACGAAAGGATGACTCCCACATTGTTGGCTAACATTTAGACCACCTCCATGCTACAATTAATTAACCTTTCCTAGTAATGCAGCTGAGTGTGTGATGTTGATTACTGCATATGTCATCTGATCACATGCAGTGTTCTGGAAAACATCACTGCAGCTTTCTGGCATAATATAATCATTATGCAAATGGAGTGGTTTGGCATTAATTTCTGATTGGTTCTTAATAATCGCATGACAAATATTAACCTAATGATATACAAAAGACAAGTTAATTTGCTAACCAGACAGTTGAATTATTAAATTGTTAATAATTAATATTGTGTGGTTTGTTGCAACCCTACAATTTGACGGTGTTTGTAATTATCTTAAATGGAATGTACAATCATTTTTGTCAGTTAACTGATAATGCAACTATTTGATGAATTTGTATATTCAAAACACCCAAATACAAAGAATGCTATATCTTAACATACATTGTTATACCTCATGTTTTAATCTTTATTGTTGCAGTATATTTACCATAGGAAATTGTATACAGAATGAATTTTCACCTGAAAATGTGACGATTTATTAGCTTTTATTACAATAAATAAATCTGTAATGTTTTATAAATTTTGCTAAAAAATATATTTTCAAAAATGTAGTCTTGAAAAAATCTGTATCGGAACGCATTTTGTATGGATATTAGGTGGTACATTATGCTAATGAATTCAGTGTTGCAAAGATCCACGATAATAATACAATATCTTTATTCAGGATTGCCGAACTAAACAGGTGCAGTGCAAATTATTAAAATATACACTAGATTTCTTTACAGTGGGATCATTCAGTGAACCAATGAAAATTGTTGTACATTCTGTTGAAATGGTGAAGCTCTACGTAGAATGATACCTTGCCATCCGACTATCATTCAGAGAAGTGATATATGAAACACTTGATCAAACATCACCCAAACATCCACTCTACCTAGTGCTCTTGAATCTATGATATAAGTACTGTATATAGACATGTACTGTATATAGACATGTACTGTGATAATGTCAGTGAATTGTTGCATATAGTAATTTATTATTTATAATATGTGCAAACTACCATGTACCTTGTATTATTAATATTATTACTGACAATAATTGACCAATGCAGAATTAGTATTTTTGTATAGCCGTTACAGTTTAAGATGTAATGTACAAATCGAATATTAACCATCTGTGACGTTTATGTCATTTGTAGTATTAAAAAATCTTTTACAAATTGCTTTTTTGTGATTTATGTGTATGACTGGGAGTGATTGATGTCAGTGGTGCGTCAGTGTCAGCTTGTGGGAACAGTTATAGTGACCATGTGCTTGTGGTGTGAACTGTATGGCAGGGACTGTCTTTAAACTTTGATTTGAAGTTAAATAGGTATGTTCTTATGTATTGCAGTATCCAGTCCTTAGGACAGTGCCTAGTGTATTCCACTGCACCCCCTGACAGACCTAGTAATTCCAACACCAACTCACCATCTCTTATTAATGTTCAGCCACACTGCAATTATCGTGTGAAGTTTATCTATTCATTCACACATATCAACCATTGCCTATATATAGCCAGGTATACATTTATACAGCTGAATGAACTGAGACACTCTGATATGACCAAAACTGCCCAAGTTTACAAAACGTAGCAAATTGATTCGAACCCTGATCCTCTCATTTGTAATGCTACAAAGTAGTTCTGTTGACTACATTCTCTGCCACTACTACCAGGTAGTTGTTTCACTGCAAGGTGTCCTGTGTCAAGAAAACTATCCAAGTCAATGCGTCACGCCTGCTCTTACACAAACTGGACTTCAATAAGTCTTTAGACATGTGAATGAACTACGAGGAAATCATCTCAGCTGGAAGTCGAGTGGTCTGGCTTCTAGTTCTGCATTATGCACAAGAGGGCATGAAGAGGATTACAAACTTATGTCTGTAGAAGGATAGGCCTTTTTGAACATTTTTGACAAATATGATCTACTGCTTTGAAGAGATGGGTAGATGAGAGAGAATACAAAAAAAAACATCCACAATGATATCTTGCTACTTCCAAATATATACACCTGGCCTTATATTCTTACCAAGCCGTGAAGTTCGGAAGTCCAATGTGTTCAATAGCTGCTGTCTGATTGCATTAAAGCCAAGTAGCACTTCAAATATTTCTAGAATGCTGGTCCTGCCTCTCAACGCTAGAATGTGGGGCAGATAACTACATTAAATGTTGTCGTCGTAACGTTGGATGTAACCGAGGCAGAACAACTGTTGATGTGATGACTGCCGTCCGAGAAGTGACCACCGAAGTTTCCAACCGTGAGTATTCCTCGGTGTCAGTAAAGGACAATAATGCATCTTGCCATGCGTGTAGTCCTCCACCACGTACGTGTTACTTGTGCAAGCACAACACTTGTGCATGCGATCATACGCCACGAAACGAGTCTTATTCGTGGTTGCACCGTCCGTCTTTCGGTTTACGGGTACCATTATAAAGAGGAGAACATTGTACCAGCGTATACGTGTGCAAAGGTATAATTTTGACAACGTACTTACAGGAAAAACAGTTATTAGAAAGGAGTCACATGATAAATGAATCATAAACAGTTCTCAAATAAAACACATTTACAATATAATTATAATTTATAATAAGTTCTTGGCAACAATTAAAATTCCCAAATCAAGACGACTCATTTGCTTTATTTTCGGTATGTGGTGGACACGGTTGTTAATGCAATGAGACTCGATCATTCTGTGATGTAGGCCTATGATCACATGTGCTTGTAGCAAAACGTCAACGAATTACAAAATACGACCGAGTGCCTATATAAGAACTAAGTAGCAAGTTTGCAGATTTAGTTAGATTCGATACAGTCACTGCCACATTGGTGAGTGCCAGCCTCGCTGGTTCCGTCAGAAAACGCCATGGTGATAGCAGTGCTACGTCTCTCCCTCTGTCACCTCTACGGGGGTAGATAAACGTAGGAATCTGGGTTGTTTGTATTCTTTTTTTATACTAATCATAACTATAATGGCTAAAACAGTTTGAAATGCGTGGAATGATTATCCTTTCTTGTTCGCAAACTATCGATTCGGGATATAGGTCTACTCGATCATGAGCAACTGTCGTCCATGCAACTCCGTATTCAAATTGTTGAATCTGACAAAACAGTACGCCATGTTCAACAGCCACGCCGTGTTCCCGGTATTCGTACGTACCTCAACGTCCGGTTGCTACCATAAGAACTGGTTGAGCTATCACGACTCGGAGCTCGAAACAAACCTTACAGTCGACCGTTTGTGAGGCTTGAGTTTCTGTAGGCCCCGATAACCATAACCGTCCCTAACCGTTGGACAACTGGAGCGAAGTTTTTGGGGTTAAAGCCGCTTTCTGTGAAATTATCCCTGAGCATTGAAGAAATAACTTGGCGTCGATAGCCGGACTTCTTAGCACAGCCTGTATACCTCCTGGAATCCAGAGCAAAACAAATGCTGTTGACTCAAAACAGAGATCTCGCGACCTCCTAGAAAGCCCCTGGGTGTCGCGACTCACCCCAGCCAAGGAACACTGATATGTTGTTATATTTCCGGATACCCGTGGCTGTACTCGGCAAGAGTACTCATAATGAATTGTCTGTCAGAAAGATAAACACATATATCAATGGGTTTATTTTTTATTTTTTTCAAGAATGTGCTCGCATGTTGGTAGTGTTCTACTGCAATAAGTGGTTAGAGCGGGTGAATCGCAAATGTTAACGTAGTACTGCTCCGGTGAATGTATAAATTTATATTCCCAGTCTTGTAGTAAGCGAATATTGAATGAGGCGGAATTATGAACGAACAAACGAACGAATGAGGTCACTAATGTAACATTCATCGGGGAAGTGCTTTTCTGGTCAAGCTGTTCACGACCACTGTTGAATACTAATATGGTACAATTTAAGTCTTAACATTTTAGGCCTATTAATATGCCACCGACTGTCTAAGTCGACCTCTATCCCTTTGACAGACTGGACGGCGGGAAACATATTTGACAATATGGAACGACTAAAGATTAGCCTAACTATAGAGCGAAGTTGTGTTCAGAGTAGGATGGTCGGACTTGGGTGGACTAATGTCAGTATTGTCCTGACTCCTGGCTAATGGTATTTGGGACTAATTTCCTAGTCGATATTGGCCGGGTGTTATTGTTCCGTCGTCGTTGTGATTATGTATATACCCGATTACTAAAGTCTACAATTGCCCATAGTTACTTATTTTCATAGTTGCTGCTTTTGTGTTTGGTTCTTTGGGGAAATCCACGAAGTCGGTGTTATTTAAACGTGCAGGCCACCAGCATGCGGCTGAATCAGTCCTTGTAGGCGAATCAAGTTTTATGAAATTGATCTCCCATGATCAATTGGACATTGGCGCAAGTGCTGTTCCATCTCCAGTGGGCTTGCTTCCGTGATAACTATATTTGTATTTTTAGTTTGTGCATATTTTTGGCAGCCATGCAACACTGCGAAAGGATTACCCTACAGCTCCTTTATAATGGTGTGTTGGTAACTATATCACATTTCGTCACTTGTGTTTTTTAAGTTTTCGGATGTGCTGCAAACGGTTGTGTCTAGTTCGTAGGCAACAAGTTCAACAAAATCGGCATGTCTCTCATATAAAATGGACAATTTGTTTGCTATGCCGCCCCACTATCAAGCATTGTACTCCTTTTGAATGGAATGTTGCCCTCCTCTCTGGGACGAGGCTCGTCTCACTCACTCAATTTATGTTTCCTTCTCCCGTCGCTGATCCACTTTAATGTCTTCGCCACCCTTGTTCCTTTCCCTACCTCCTGCTCTTGTCTCCACTCCACTCACCAACTCTCTCGTCACACTGTCCTCCTACTTCAGTCGCAGTTTTCCTCTTCTCCTTCTACCCTCCAAACAGACCACATCCGCTCCTTTTGGTAGCCGTTCCCCTTCCTCTTGTTCCACGAGCCCTTGCCACTGAAATCGACTCCTTGCCACCTTCCCCTTTAAACCTTCTTCCACGAACTATAATTGCCTTAATTTCCGTTGATACAGCCATATGAGTCTATCTCCCCACTACTTATTATTTCATCCACACATTCGCCCCAGTTTGCATTTTAATCTCCGAGTGGCTGCCTCGCACACATCTCCACGCACTATACACAGCTGTGTTGTTCTGCACACAAAGGTTGCAGTATTACACACTTTTTCTTGCAAGTTTATTGTGCTAAATGACAATGCACGTGATGACCCGTGTATAGACATTGGACCACGTACGCATGAATTTAAGTACATAACAATTAGTCACACCACAAAGCAGAACGCACAAGCCCATTATATCACCATTCGTAACAGAACGTTGTCGATAACATCTTCAGTTGATAATTCTTGGGATCGCCAACGGTTCTGCGCATTGCACGCGTAGACGCCCATCTAACAGACACAGTGAGCACATTGGGATGAGAAGAAGTATAGGTAAGTCCTGAAGTATAGCACATTATCCAGCACTTAGGATTGCTCAAAGCACAACACTTCACCATGTGACACACCTGTTTATTTGTACACCATGTCGACTTATCCTGGAAGCAGTTAGGCCAGCTGCAGTGACTGCGTAAACCGCAACTGTTTGTAGCTACTCAGTTATACAGCGAATGAACTAAAATACAGTGGAGCGTCAACGACAGCAAGGGGACTGGGTGTTCTATCTACTACTCTACTGCACCCTATACCGCGCAAGAGGATTATAACCAGGTGTTCTAGCTACTACCCTACTGTGACTAATACCACGCGAGAGGATTATAACCCGGTGTTCTAGCTACTACCCTACTGTGACTTATACCACGCGAGAGGATTATAACCCGGTGTTCTACCTACTACCCTACTGTGACTTATACCACGCGAGAGGATTATAACCCGGTGTTCTAGCTACTACCCTACTGTGACTTATACCGCACGAGAGGATTATAACCCGGTGTTCTAGCTACTACCCTACTGTGACTTATACCGCGCGAGAGGATTATAACCCGGTGTTCTAGCTACTACCCTACTGTGACTTATACCACGCGAGAGGATTATAACCCGGTGTTCTAGCTACTACCCTACTGTGACTTATACCGCGCGAGAGGATTATAACCCGGTGTTCTAGCTACTACCCTACTGTGACTTATACCGCGCGAGAGGATTATAACCCGGTGTTCTAGCTACTACCCTACTGTGACTTATACCGCGCGAGAGGATTATAACCCGGTGTTCTAGCTACTACCCTACTGTGACTTATACCGCGCGAGAGGATTATAACCCGGTGTTCTAGCTACTACCCTACTGTGACTTATACCGCGCGAGAGGATTATAACCCGGTGTTTTAGCTACTACCCTACTGTGACTTATACCACGCGAGAGGATTATAACCCAGTGTTCTAGCTACTACCCTACTGTGTCTTATACCACGCGAGAGGATTATAACCCGGTGTTCTAGCTACTACCCTACTGTGCCTTATACCGCGCGAGAGGATTATAACCCGGTGTTCTAGCTACTACCCTACTGCGCCCTATACCGCGCGAGAGGATTATAACCCGGTGTTCTAGCTACTACCCTACTGTGACTTATACCACGCGAGAGGATTATAACCCGGTGTTCTAGCTACTACCCTACTGTGACTTATACCGCGCGAGAGGATTATAACCCGGTGTTCTAGCTACTACCCTACTGTGACTTATACCGCGCGAGAGGATTATAACCCGGTGTTCTAGCTACTACCCTACTGTGCCCTATACCGCGCGAGAGGATTATAACCCGGTGTTCTAGCTACTACCCTACTGTGACTTATACCACGCGAGAGGATTATAACCCGGTGTTCTAGCTACTACCCTACTGTGACTTATACCGCGCGAGAGGATTATAACCCGGTGTTCTAGCTACTACCCTACTGTGACTTATACCGCGCGAGAGGATTATAACCCGGTGTTCTAGCTACTACACTACTGTATTTCTTACAAGCTGCAAACCCGGTAGACAAACTCATCTGGCTTAACACAAAGCATCATTTTAAACTATTGCGCTGGAACGCGTATTTCAATGAATAATTGTATTTAACCAACACACAATAAAGTTTAGCTTCACCTATTTTAAAGTGCGCGTGCTGATGAGAAATTGAGTAATTGTGTGGCTGTATGGTTGCCGAAATACTGTCGTTGCTAGTAGCATGTTTGTATATCTCAGAAAGGGGAGCCTTATCGCTTATGAGGAGGCAAGAATGTGTGAAGGGCCATTATTACCAATTATTATGTCAATGTTGTGTTCTGTATAGTTGTAAAATACAGTTTGTGTTTCGTGGAGTCAGTGTGGTGTACAGGATATGGAACTTGACTGTTTGACACCTAGAATTTAAATCAAATTCCACAAGAGGACAATAGTTGTTTTCTAATTTAGCTTCTATTTATCGGGCATGTTTTATAAAATGTTTCAAGTAAAAAATAATTCAGTTATATTAACAATATACTATCACTGCATGTTGGCTTTTATGAATACATTTGGGTGTAAATTAGGCGTAATCAGGCAACAAAATGGGACCAATCTCCACAGATCTCATTTGAATCCAACTTTGTCTGAAAATGCACTCAAAACGACCTCGTTATGGGCCTGGTGAGGATGCTAATGTGTGTTTGTTTATATATATATATATATATACGTATATATATATATGTATGTATGTATATATACATACACACATATATATATATATATATGTATATATACATATATATACGTATATATATATATATATATGTATATATATATACATATATATATATATATACGTATATATATATATATATATATACGTATATATATATATATATATATACGTATATATATATATATAAGATGAACGAATATAAGACGAAACAATATGGTCCTCCAATCTCACACCCACTTCATTGTTGTTCCACTTTAAAATGTAACCTTCTGTATTATGAGCACCCACGTGAACATGTGTGTGAACAAATATAACCCCACATGAACTTGTGGTGCCCCCTAGAGTCTGAATTGGTAAAATGTTAACCCCCCCCATTGTGAAAAGCTGGCTACGGGCTTGGGTATGAGATATGTGACCTTCGGCTGCAAACCCCTACCCACATGTAAGTGCCCCCCCCCCGACGGGGGTCACTTGGGCGTCTCCAATGTCGATATTTGTTGTTTTAAGTATCTTTCTGCGCAGCGCCTGTGATCCCATGAACAGAACTTCAGTTTTGTCACCATTGAAGTTTGTTTGCTGTCATCCAACCGTTGATGTCAGCAATGCATGTTTCTAGCTGAGATATGGCAACAGTTGTGTTGGGGATCTTGAATGTTGTGTAAAGCTGCGTATTGTCAGCGTACATAGGAAAATCCAAACCATGTTGTCGGATTTTGCAACCCATATATCATTTCGTTTGATACACCAGCCTGCCATACACGGCGAATATTATACGCAGACACTTCATGAATTGTGTTACATTCATTTAGGATGTGGCGGTAATTTGCGCTACTATTTCGACCGTGGAAGTTCAATAGCTATATTGGAAACTGCTCATAAATAATCGACGAATTGGGGTTGATGGCTTTTTTAGTAAATGTTGCGAACCTTTGCTTCAAGATGACCAATAATGCTAGGTATACGGTCCCCATTACCAATGTGTAGAGAGAGGGTATATTGGATATACTATTATAATAACAAGACAATATCAACTACATGAATGAATTAACAAATAACAGGTGGCACGTGCGAGCAGTTTTAATATTTTATACAAAATAGATATCTGACGGGTCATATACAATTGCAAGATCATTGAAAAGCAAATGACTTCCAGTTGATCTGGACATTGTTACTTGGGTGGCGATTGATGGTGTGCAGTTATATCAAACCCTTACCAAACGTTAGTGAACGGCGAGCCAAGGTTGACGTGTTGTCTGTAAGTATCAACCGCATATTGTCCTGTAGAACCGGGCAAGTACTGATGAGCCCGCGTTATCCAGTTATTTCATTGCGTTTTAGATTGTCGACTTCGGGTTAATCGCCTGTTGTTACTTTTCGTCGCTCGTCGAATAGCCAATGATGGGCAACACGTAGTTGTCCAGTTGGGTGCATGAACCGCAAGAACAGGGACAAAGTACAGCTGATCCGGCGATCGTCCGTGTAGCGCGTGGGAGAAAGGCCAGAGTGGGAGGAGGAACATCCTTGCAACCCAGGGCAGAAGGAAAGGAAACAATTGACAGTTTAGAAAATATATATAGTGCAGAAGGAGGACGCTACGATTTCAATGGATAACACGGAAAGCAAACAGTCCGTCATTTAAAGAGTCAGTCAGTCAGTCAGTCAGTCAGTCAGTCAGTCAGTCAGTCAGTCAGTCAGTCAGTCAGTCAGTCAGTCAGTCAGTCAGTCAGTCAGTCAGTCAGTCAATCAAACAAACAATCAATCAATCAATTAATAAATCAATCAATCAGCCAATCAAGTTCTTCTACTGCGACTCGAGCACTAGAATATACAATTTAAAAACAGAAGCAGATCAGACGCGGTTTATGCATGTAAACGACGATACCAGGTTTAAAAAGCCAATAAATAT
This sequence comes from Escarpia spicata, assembly GCA_963995525.1. NCBI lineage: Eukaryota > Metazoa > Annelida > Polychaeta > Sabellida > Siboglinidae > Escarpia > Escarpia spicata. The sequence continues at coordinate 2,602,996 of OZ023211.1, forward strand.
ATGAATGAATGAAGACAAGCAAGAAGTCCACACATGAGACGGATGAGATGATGGATACAACAAAGCCGATGATGGATGAGTGAAGACAAGCCAGAGGTCCACACATGAGACGGATGAGATGATGGATACAACAAAGCCGATGATGGATGAGTGAAGACAAGCCAGAGGTCCACACATGAGATGGATGAGATCATGGATACAACAAAGCCGATGATGGATGAGTGAAGACAAGCAAGAGGTCCACACATGAGATGGATGAGATCATGGATACAACAACGCCGACGATGGATGAGTGAAGACAAGCAAGAGGTCCACACATGAGATGGATGAAATCATGGATACAACAAAGCCGATGATGGATGAGTGAAGACAAGCCAGAAGTCCACACATGAGATGGATGAGATCATAGATACAACAAAGCCGATGATGGATGAGTGAAGACAAGCCAGAGGTCCACACATGAGACGGATGAGATGATGGATACAACAAAGCCGATGATGGATGAGTGAAGACAAGCCAGAGGTCCACACATGAGACGGATGTGATCATGGATACAACAAAGCCGATGATGGATGAGTGAAGACAAGCCAGAGGTCCACACATGAGATGGATGAGATCATGGATACAACAAAGCCGATGATGGATGAGTGAAGACAAGCCAGAGGTCCACACATGAGATGAATGAGATCACGGACACAACAAAGCCGATGATGGATGAGTTAAGAAAAGCAATAAGAGACAGAATTGGTTGGAGACAGCTCATACGGATGTAACCAAACGCTGTACGTCTTGACGGGACATCACATCAAAAACACGTACACCGACTTAATTACTGACTGACTGACTGACTGACTGACTGACTAACTGACCGATTCATTCGTACACTACTCCACCCACCCACCCATCCACTTACTCGGTCACACGATCCCAGGCTCGCAGATAGGGGGTGCGAACGCACCCTTGCTGGAACAAAAGTGTTCTGCTTCATGGGAAATAGTTCCGTTCGAGGTCTCAAATGAGTGCAGTTCGGATTGTTTGTAGGAGCGTCAAGGGAGGAAGATTTAGGAGAATGAAGTTTTTTTGGGGGGGGGGGCGCTTCAGAGGGTTCAGATGGAAATCTCAAGGGGATGCATTTGGGAGGTTTTAGGAACCTGCAATCACAGATCAAAAACTGCCCTCTCCCTTCCAGTGAACCCCGCTACAGTCATGCCCGAGTACCTATAGGCATTCTTCCTCTTCGTCGTTTTTCTTCTTCTTCTCCTTCTTTTTTTTCTTCTACTTCTTCGTCGTCGTCTTCTTCTTCTACCTATTCTTCTTCGTCTTCCTTAATTCTTTGGCATCTTCTTCTTTTTTCTTCTTTTTCCACGTCTTTTTCTTCTACTTCGTCATCTTCCAATACTACGTAAACTCCATCGAGTTGACGACGGTAACGTAGGCGCAGCGCAAATAAAATAATAATAATAATAAACAATAAACTGTAAAATAATAATAAAAACTAAAAATATATATAACACCCTATATACTAGCTGTTATTTAAATAGTACCGAACTGAATAATTTTAGTAACGACACAACAAACAAACATAAATTTGACTGGCAGCTCGGTCATACAGCGTCTACACATTTGACAAAATTAATTCCGCTTTAATTGCCCCTAGGCCCCTATATGTCCAGGCCTGGACGTGTGTAGGCTTATAATGGTAACTCTGTGACACTGGTGCATGGTTTGTGTATTCACTGTATTGTGTGTATTTGATCGGAACATAATTATATCCCATTAGCCCTAACGCTCAGTACTGATAATAAATTAATAATCGTGTATATCGCGTTTGGGGGGTCTAACCACAAGCAGCGGGGTCAAATAACAATTTGACAAACATCACTCAGCTTATACAATTACATTTGTCAGTTGAGGTTTAATTCCACAAAAAGTCGTGACAATGCGCATTAGCCATTACCTGTATATTCTATTAAACCGTATGTGTTTAACAATGGGGTGCGCTTGGCCCAAAACGAGAGTGCCGTCGGTCACGCATTCACCACACGCATTCTGAATGACAGGTCTATTTATAGCAGTTATAATGATAGGCGTATGTATGCTAGAGCCTAGACTGACAACAAATGAAGTTCAGCATAAATGTAACCAAATCTAAGCATTAATTTTATACCCTAATTAATTGCTATCTCCAAAAATGTTCCGTTGTTAAATCTAATTGCGAATTAGGGGACTCGGTCTGCTAATCATAATTAACATTATAATATATCAATTAATATGCACACCACATTAAGCGTTTAGAACATTACATAATAACCAGGCAGCCGCGTCCCCGCGGGGCACGTGCTAGGACACTTCCGTTGCTGCGCAGTCGCGAGCTGGAGCATAAACAAGTTGAGTTGGTCTGGAAACTGAAAAGCTGTCGAGAAAAATATTCTCAGAATTTGCAAAAAATAAGCGCGCAACGACCACAAGCATGGCAGAGGTTTCACAGGACGAGCTTTGGACTGTCAAGCACGAGCTGAAAGAAAGTAGGTGGTGGTCGTAATGGCGAGAAACATGGCGGTTTTGCGACTGCGATTTTGATAAATGTTGACTGATTTACCGTTCGGTACACACTAACACAGCCACTTGGCGCCGGGCATTGTAAGGTTCAAGAAGGCGCTCTTAGCGTCTCCCCGAGAGTGTGTTTACCACAGGCAAGGAGCAGTAACCCCGAATACGGGAGTGTATATATACACCTAAAGTAAATCGGAAGAATCGATATTGACCGTAGTGCTCTCTGCAACAATCGATGCCAGGTCAACGGGACAACGTGTTATTTATAGCAGCAAACTAGGCTTACTAGCTGCGGGATTGAGAAGAACTACTGTTTTGTCAATGCCACTGTACATTCCGCAGGTACGCGCTATCGTTTGCAAACAGAAGCTTCGGTTTATTGCATATTCGGTTTTATTGGGGATTGGTTTTAGATCCGCGGATCACAATTAATTGTTTGCTAACCTGGATTTGACCTCACGCAATGAGGTCAGACGTAGTCGAACGCAGCACCTGGCTGTCCACGACCACACCACGGTCCTGGATCTGGGAAACGCGAGTCTATCTTGAAGAGCAACATCAATACACATACAATATGTCGGAAGCATGCATTATTCCATTACAATAAAGGAATACATTAAATACTTGGCCCAAATAAAAGAACAATTTGAATTATCCATATAGCCTAATTACATAAACTGCTCTACTATAGTCCATGTTGACTTTAATGATGATAATAATACTCTTTACTTCCCGAAGGGATTCTGTTTGGTGTCAGAGCTAAGCATAAAATAAATGAGCACAAATTGAAGGAAATAAAAATAAGGCATTAGCTAAAATCCTTTTTCCATGTGTACAAAAAGTTTAACATTGTATGTAATATTTGACAACATTAAACAAATACAGAAAAATACATTTGTAGCATAAATTCGATTTTAAACCTGTCTGTGAAGCGATTCCCGCAAAAAATACAATTTCAATGAGCTAGGCGCTAACGTGGTATCGTGACGTCACTTATGACACACACTCGCATCAGGCCGACCCTTTCCATACATTCAGAGCATGTTTACAAGGATAGCTTTTGGGTCGAAACGAGCGTCAGAATGAGTTATTGTGCAAAATTCTGACGTAATACAAACACTAGTCATCATAGAGGAACAAACATTTATCTTATGGTTCCACATGAATCAAATTTTATTCAAAACAATGAATGCGAATGGGCCTACAAGTCGACTAGGTTTCGCCGAGTTTGGGCTCGTTTTCAGAATAATGATATCGAATACAACCAACGGGAGATAATCTACACCAATAAACATACATAGCCAACATATATTATATCCGGCTATTTTTTTTTTTTTTGTAGTAATTATTTATTCGCCACAAAAATGAAAAAAAGAAAATATTCTAAATTGTATTTATCCAGACAGATCTCAATCTGTTTTCACATATATAATTACAATATATTTCCGTACAATATATTTACAATTAATAAATTATATATCCATTACATTATATTTGTTTGGATAAATAAAATTGAGAAACATCGTTATATAATGACCATATTTTCATTTTTGTGGCGAATAAATAATTACTACAAAAATAAAAATTATTTACAAACAGTGCATTATAGTATAAACAGATTTTTTTTATATTACTTTGTGAAAACATAAACAAAAAAAGTGTAAAGAAAATCAAAGGTTTGCATGCTGTCAGGATTGAACCGGCGTCGCTCAATTGTAAAATAAATGACAAGTAACCAATGCGCCTACCCACTGAGCTAGCGGGACTGATTTAAGTTGTTATGATAAATTGTACAACTCTTTCATATATCGATATTCTAGTGATATTATGAGATTATACACGTTAATTTATGTAGCTGGATACAATATATGTTTGCTATGTATGTTTATTGGTGTAGATTATCTCCCGTTGGTTGCATTCGATATAATTATTCTGAAAACGAGCCCAAGCTTGGCGAAACCTAGTCGACTTGTAGGCTCATTCGCATTCGTTTTTTTGAATAAAATTGGATTCACGTGGAACCGTAAGATAACTGCTTGTTCCTCTATGATGACTAGTGTTTGTATTACGTTGGAATATTGCACAATAACTCGTTCTGACGCTCGTTTCGACCCAAAAGCTATACTTGTAAGCATGCTCTGAATGCATGGAAAGGGTCGGCCTGATGCCAAAAATATGCATATTCGAAAATGTCCGGATGCACACCATAAAATGTGGAATTTCTAATTCATTGAAGTTTTTTGTTTTTTTTTGCTTGGTGGACGTGGAAATAGATAGCAGGATGTAATATAACATGAATTCGAGCAATAGATGTTTTTATTCCCTTTAAGCAAAGAAAACGTACCATATATGTAAACACGTCACAGATAGTATCACCTGTGTAACAAAGCATTATTGGCAAGATTCAAAACTATATGCAGAAAAAATGACAGCATCACAAACAATGAAATGTCAGGTGTTTACTCTGCATTATAAATGAGCATAGCATGTGGCGGGAAGGTTTCCTGTACCTCTCTGTCCTCGTCATTATAAATGAGCATAGCATGTGGCGGGAAGGTTTCCTGTACCTCTCTGTCCTTGTCATTATTGTCCACAATCTTTTGCATGATAGTAGAGGCTAAAGTAGCAGTTAAGAGGATGAAACTTATCTTTCAGGATGACTTTTAGTTTTTTAGAGCTCGATCATGATAAATTTTTTCCAGTAATGGTGGTAACTTTCCTGTGACCTTTCCAGCAGTTTCTAGTTTCCCCAAGCTATCTTTCTCCTTTTTTGTGACTCCTGACAACCAGACTAGGACGCCAGAGCTTCAGAAACTTTCTATTATAGATCGGTAACAGAGCATCACGATGGTGTTGGTTAGTTTCCCCAAGCTATCTTTCTCCTTCTCTGTGACTCCTGACAACCAGACTAGGACGCCAGAGCTTCAGAAACTTTCTATTATAGATCGGTAACAGAGCATCACGATGGTGTTGGTTAGTTTCCCCAAGCTATCTTTCTCCTTCTCTGTGACTCCTGACAACCAGACTAGGACGCCAGAGCTTCAGACACTTTCTATTATAGATCGGTAACAGAGCATCACGATGGTGTTGGTTAGTTTCCCCCAGCTATCTTTCTCCTTCTCTGTGACTCCTGACAACCAGACTAGGACGCCAGAGCTTCAGACACTTTCTATTATAGATCGGTAACAGAGCATCACGATGGTGTTGGTTAGTTTCACCAAGCTATATTTCTCCTTCTTTGTGACTCCTGACAACCAGACTAGGACGCCAGAGCTTCAGAAACTTTCTATTATAGATCGGTAACAGAGCATCACGATGGTGTTGGTTAGTTTCACCAAGCTATATTTCTCCTTCTTTGTGACTCCTGACAACCAGACTAGGACGCCAGAGCTTCAGAAACTTTCTATTATAGATCAGTAACAGAGCATCACGATGGTGTTGGTTAGTTTCCCCAAGCTATCTTTCTCCTTCTCTGTGACTCCTGACAACCAGACTAGGACGCCAGAGCTTCAGAAACTTTCTATTATAGATCGGTAACAGAGCATCACGATGGTGTTGGTTAGTTTCCCCAAGCTATCTTTCTCCTTCTCTGTGACTCCTGACAACCAGACTAGGATGCCAGAGCTTCAGACACTTTCTATTATAGATCGGTAACAGAGCATCACGATGGTGTTGGTTAGTTTCCCCCAGCTATCTTTCTCCTTCTCTGTGACTCCTGACAACCAGACTAGGACGCCAGAGCTTCAGACACTTTCTATTATAGATCGGTAACAGAGCATCACGATGGTGTTGGTTAGTTTCACCAAGCTATATTTCTCCTTCTTTGTGACTCCTGACAACCAGACTAGGACGCCAGAGCTTCAGAAACTTTCTATTATAGATCGGTAACAGAGCATCACGATGGTGTTGGTTAGTTTCCCCAAGCTATCTTTCTCCTTCTCTGTGACTCCTGACAACCAGACTAGGACGCCAGAGCTTCAGACACTTTCTATTATAGATCGGTAACAGAGCATCACGATGGTGTTGGTTAGTTTCCCCCAGCTATCTTTCTCCTTCTCTGTGACTCCTGACAACCAGACTAGGACGCCAGAGCTTCAGACACTTTCTATTATAGATCGGTAACAGAGCATGACGATGGTGTTGGTTAGTTTCACCAAGCTATCTTTCTCCTTCTCTGTGACTCCTGACAACCAGACTAGGACGCCAGAGCTTCAGACACTTTCTATTATAGATCGGTAACAGAGCATCACGATGGTGTTGGTTAATTTCCCCAAGCTATCTTTCTCCTTCTCTGTGACTCCTGACAACCAGACTAGGACGCCAGAGCTTAAGACACTTTCTATTATAGATCGGTAACAGACCATCACGATGGTGTTGTTTTATTTAAACTGTTCCAGTTGCCTCAAGGAGTAAAGCCTTTGGCTTTCTTCATGGTAGACATAACATGTTCAGCCCAGGACAGGTCTGATGTTACTATTGTGCCCAAATACTTGTACGATGTCACTATCTCCACCTCTTGCCCACTTATAATGTGAGTCATGGTTTGACTTATTTCTTCTGAAGTCTACAGTCATTTCCTTTGTTTTTACTACATTCATAGACAGTTAGATATTTGTACCCCAGCTTACAAGGTTTTCTATTTCTGCTCTGTAATTAGACTCATCCCTGTTCTGTATCAGACCACAGTTTGCCAGGTCATCAACATATTTAACCATACATACATTCTCAAGGTGGGATACGCAATCAGAAGTGTACACTTCTGAACCCCCCAAGGCTGTGTTCTATCACCTGTACTCTATACCCTGTATACTTCTGAACCCCCAAGGCTGTGTTCTATCACCTGTACTCTATACCCTGTATACTTCTGAACCCCCAAGGCTGTGTTCTATCACCTGTACTCTATATCCTGTATACTTCTTAACCCCCCAAGGCTGTGTTCTATCACCTGTACTCTACACCCTGTATACTTCTTAACCCCCCAAGGGTGTGTTCTATCACCTGTACTCTACACCCTGTATACTTCTGAACCCCCAAGGCCGTGTTCTATCACCTGTACTCTATACCCTGTATACTTCTGAACCCCCCAAGGCCGTATTCTATCACCTGTACTCTACACCCTGTATACTTCTGAAACCCCAAGGCTGTGTTCTATCACCTGTACTCTACACCCTGTATACTTCTGAACCCCCAAGGCTGTGTTCTATCACCTGTACTCTACACCCTGTACACTTCTGAACCCCCCAAGGCTGTGTTCTATCACCTGTACTCTACACCCTGTATACTTCTGAACTCCCCAAGGCCGTATTCTATCACCTGTACTCTATACCCTGTATACTTCTGAACCCCCAAGGCCGTGTTCTATCACCTGTACTCTATACCCTGTACACTTCTGAACCCCCAAGGCTGTGTTCTATCACCTGTACTCTATACCCTGTATACTTCTGAACCCCCCAAGGGTGTGTTCTATCACCTGTACTCTACACCATGTACACTTCTGAACCCCCAAGGCTGTGTTCTATCACCTGTACTCTACACCCTGTACACTTCTGAACCCCACCAAGGCCGTGTTCTATCACCTGTACTCTATACCCTGTATACTTCTGAACCCCCCAAGGCCGTATTCTATCACCTGTACTCTACACCCTGTATACTTCTGAAACCCCAAGGCTGTGTTCTATCACCTGTACTCTACACCCTGTATACTTCTGAACTCCCCAAGGCCGTATTCTATCACCTGTACTCTATACCCTGTATACTTCTGAACCCCCAAGGCCGTGTTCTATCACCTGTACTCTATACCCTGTACACTTCTGAACCCCCAAGGCTGTGTTCTATCACCTGTACTCTACACCATGTACACTTCTGAACCCCCAAGGCTGTGTTCTATCACCTGTACTCTACATCCTGTACACTTCTGAACCCCACCAAGGCTGTGTTCTATCACCTGTACTCTACACCCTGTATACTTCTGAACTCCCCAAGGCCGTATTCTATCACCTGTACTCTACACCCTGTATACTTCTGAACCCCCCAAGGCTGTGTTCTATCACCCGTACTCTACACCCTGTATACTTCTGAACCCCCCCAAGGCTGTGTTCTATCACCTGTACTCTATATCCTGTATACTTCTGAACCCCACCAAGGCTGTGTTCTATCACCCGTACTCTATACCCTGTATACTTCTGAACTCCCCAAGGCCATATTCTATCACCTGTACTCTACACCCTGTATACTTCTGAACCCCCAAGGCTGTGTTCTATCATCTGTACTCTACACCCTGTATACTTCTGAACCCCCCAAGGCTGTGTTCTATCACCTGTACTCTACACCCTGTATACTTCTGAACCCCCCCCCAAGGCTGGGTTCTATCACCTGGACTCTACACCCTGTACACTTCTGAACCCCCAAGGCTGGGTTCTATCACCTGGACTCTACACCCTGTACACTTCTGAACCCCCAAGGCTGTGTTCTATCACCTGTACTCTACACCCTGTATACTTCTGAACCCCCCAAGGCTGTGTTCTATCACCTGTCCTCTACACCCTGTATACTTCTGAACTCCCCAAGGCCGTATTCTATCACCTGTACTCTACACCCTGTATACTTCTGAACCCCCCAAGGCTGTGTTCTATCACCTGTACTCTACACCCTGTATACTTCTGAACCCCCCCAAGGCTGGGTTCTATCACCTGGACTCTACACCCTGTACACTTCTGAACCCCCAAGGCTGTGTTCTATCACCTGTACTCTACATCCTGTACACTTCTGAACCCCACCAAGGCTGTGTTCTATCACCTGTACTCTACACCCTGTATACTTCTGAACTCCCCAAGGCCGTATTCTATCACCTGTACTCTACACCCTGTATACTTCTGAACCCCCCAAGGCTGTGTTCTATCACCCGTACTCTACACCCTGTATACTTCTGAACCCCCCCAAGGCTGTGTTCTATCACCTGTACTCTATATCCTGTATACTTCTGAACCCCACCAAGGCTGTGTTCTATCACCCGTACTCTATACCCTGTATACTTCTGAACTCCCCAAGGCCATATTCTATCACCTGTACTCTACACCCTGTATACTTCTGAACCCCCCAAGGCTGTGTTCTATCACCTGTAATCTACACCCTGTATACTTCTGAACCCCCCCCCAAGGCTGGGTTCTATCACCTGGACTCTACACCCTGTACACTTCTGAACCCCCAAGGCTGTGTTCTATCACCTGTACTCTACACCCTGTATACTTCTGAACCCCCCCAAGGCTGGGTTCTATCACCTGGACTCTACACCCTGTACACTTCTGAACCCCCAAGGCTGTGTTCTATCACCTGTACTCTACACCCTGTATACTTCTGAACCCCCCAAGGCTGTGTTCTATCACCTGTCCTCTACACCCTGTATACTTCTGAACTCCCCAAGGCCGTATTCTATCACCTGTACTCTACACCCTGTATACTTCTGAACCCCCCAAGGCTGTGTTCTATCACCTGTACTCTATTCCCTGTATATTTCTGATCCCCCCCAAGGCTGGGTTCTATCACCTGGACTCTACACCCTGTACACTTCTGAACCCCCAAGGCTGTGTTCTATCACCTGTACTCTACATCCTGTACACTTCTGAACTCCCCAAGGCCGTATTCTATCACCTGTACTCTACACCCTGTATACTTCTGAACCCCCCAAGGCTGTGTTCTATCACCCGTACTCTACACCCTGTATACTTCTGAACCCCCCCAAGGCTGTGTTCTATCACCTGTACTCTATACCCTGTATACTTCTGAACTCCCCAAGGCCATATTCTATCACCTGTACTCTACACCCTGTATACTTCTGAACCCCCCAAGGCTGTGTTCTATCACCTGTACTCTACACCCTGTATACTTCTGAACCCCCCAAGGCTGGGTTCTATCACCTGGACTCTACACCCTGTATACTTCTGAACCCCCCCAAGGCTGGGTTCTATCACCTGGACTCTACACCCTGTATACTTCTGAACTCCCCAAGGCCGTATTCTAGCACCTGTACTCTACACCCTGTATACTTCTGAACCCCCCCCCCAAGGCTGGGTTCAGAAGTATACAGGGTGTAGAATACAGGTGATAGAACACAGCCTTGGGGGTTCAGAAGTGTACAGGGTGTAGAGTACTTGTGATAGAACACAGCCTTGGGGGCAATGAGGTACCTATGTTTGTGATGATAGTATCATATTTACGGCCAGCCAAGGTTACAAACTGTTGTCTGTTACAAAGAAAATTGCTGATCCAGTATGTAATTTGGGGATGTATACTCAAATATCACAGCTTCTATTTCAGAATCATTGGCCTGATGTTATTAAATGCAGAACTGTAATCAACAAACAGTATTCTGACATATGCACCTGGCTTTTCCAGATGACTTACAACTGACTGCAGCGAAGTGATGGTGGCATTATCAACACCTCTCTTCGGTTTATAAGCAAACTGACATTGATCAAGGTCTTGTTTCAGTTCTGATAACAGAAATTTAAGAACCAGTTTTTTCTAGGGACTTCATTATCATGGATGTTTAGGCAATGGGTCTGTCATCATTTAGTTCATGTGGGTTGAAAATCTTGGGAACTGAGATTATATTGGCTGTCATCCACTGGAATGGAATCAGACCTGATTCGAGTGACATGTTAAAGATCTTGCAAAACACATCACTCCGTTCACTGGCACACAAATTCAGGAGTCTTGATCAGGTATTATCTGTATTATTACCACTGGAATACGCTTCTCACATCATCAGTGGTCACTCATCCTGACGACATCTTCACAGAGATGCTCATCACGAGTTGAGGAAGAAAATATCTCTCCTGCACAGGGGCCAAAACGAGTGAAGAATGCATTTAGGTCCTGGGGTGATATGGAATTGGTACACGCTGATCTGTCTTTGTGACCACACCCTGTCATTTAGGTCCTGGGGTGATATGGAATTGGTACACACTGATCTGTCTTTGTGACCACACCCTGTCATTTAGGTCCTGGGGTGATATGGAATTGGTACATGCTGATCTGTCTTTGTGACCATACCCTGTCATTTAGGTCCTGGGGTGATATGGAATTGGTACACGCTGATCTGTCTTTGTGACCACACCCTGTCATTTAGGTCCTGGGGTGATATGGAATTGGTACACACTGATCTGTCTTTGTGACCACACCCTGTCATTTAGGTCCTGGGGTGATATGGAATTGGTACATGCTGATCTGTCTTTGTGACCATACCCTGTCATTTAGGTCCTGGGGTGATATGGAATTGGTACACGCTGATCTGTCTTTGTGACCACACCCTGTCATTTAGGTCCTGGGGTGATATGGAATTGGTACACACTGATCTGTCTTTGTGACCACACCCTGTCATTTAGGTCCTGGGGTGATATGGAATTGGTACATGCTGATCTGTCTTTGTGACCATACCCTGTCATTTAGGTCCTGGGGTGATATGGAATTGGTACACGCTGATCTGTCTTTGTGACCACACCCTGTCATTTAGGTCCTGGGGTGATATGGAATTGGTACATGCTGATCTGTCTTTGTGACCACACCCTGTCATTTAGGGCCTGGGGTGATATGGAATTGGTACACGCTGATCTGTCTTTGTGACCACACCCTGTCATTTAGGTCCTGGGGTGATATGGAATTGGTACATGCTGATCTGTCTTTGTGACCACACCCTGTCATTTAGGTCCTGGGGTGATATGGAATTGGTACACACTGATCTGTCTTTGTGACCAAACCCTGTCATTTAGGTCCTGGGGTGATATGGAATTGGTACATGCTGATACTGTCTTTGTGACCATACCCTGTCATTTAGGTCCTGGGGTGATATGGAATTGGTACATGCTGATCTGTCTTTGTGACCACACCCTGTCATTTAGGTTCTGGGGTGATATGGAATTGGTACATGCTGATCTGTCTTTGTGACCACACCCTGTCATTTAGGTCCTGGGGTGATATGGAATTGGTACATGCTGATCTGTCTTTGTGACCATACCCTGTCATTTAGGTCCTGGGGTGATATGGAATTGGTACACGCTGATCTGTCTTTGTGACCATACCCTGTCATTTAGGTCCTGGGGTGATATGGAATTGGTACACACTGATCTGTCTTTGTGACCACACCCTGTCATTTAGGTCCTGGGGTGATATGGAATTGGTACATGCTGATCTGTCTTTGTGACCATACCCTGTCATTTAGGTCCTGGGGTGATATGGAATTGGTACACGCTGATCTGTCTTTGTGACCACACCCTGTCATTTAGGTCCTGGGGTGATATGGAATTGGTACATGCTGATCTGTCTTTGTGACCACACCCTGTCATTTAGGGCCTGGGGTGATATGGAATTGGTACACGCTGATCTGTCTTTGTGACCACACCCTGTCATTTAGGTCCTGGGGTGATATGGAATTGGTACATGCTGATCTGTCTTTGTGACCATACCCTGTCATTTAGGTCCTGGGGTGATATGGAATTGGTACACACTGATCTGTCTTTGTGACCAAACCCTGTCATTTAGGTCCTGGGGTGATATGGAATTGGTACACGCTGATCTGTCTTTGTGACCACACCCTGTCATTTGTGTCCTGGGGTGATATGGAATTGGTACATGCTGATCTGTCTTTGTGACCATACCCTGTCATTTAGGTCCTGGGGTGATATGGAATTGGTACATGCTGATCTGTCTTTGTGACCATACCCTGTCATTTAGGTCCTGGGGTGATATGGAATTGGTACACACTGATCTGTCTTTGTGACCATACCCTGTCATTTAGGTCCTGGGGTGATATGGAATTGGTACATACTGATCTGTCTTTGTGACCACACCCTGTAATTTAGGGCCTGGGGTGAAGTGGAATTGGTACACACTGATCTGTCCTTGTGACCACGCCCTGTCATTTAGGGCCTGGGGTGAAGTGGAATTGGTACACACTGATCTGTCCTTGTGACCACACCCTGTGATTTAGGGTCTGGGGTGAAATGGAATTGGTACATACTGATCTGTCCTTGTGACCACACCCTGTGATTTAGGGCCTGGGGTGAAATGGAATTGGTACATACTGATCTGTCCTTGTGACCACACCCTGTGATTTAGGGCCTGGGGTGAAATGGAATTGGTACATACTGATCTGTCCTTGTGACCACACCGTGTCATTTAGGGCCTGGGGTGAAATGGAATTGGTACACACTGATCTGTCCTTGTGACCACACCCTGTCATTGTACAAAGTACTCCCCACATCTTGCGAGTGGATGCTGAACTGCAATGTTCCTCCACTTTGCGCTTTCCTAAGTTCATTTTATCTTTATCTGCCAGAATTTCATGTTTTTTCTTTATCCGTTCCCTAGTCCAGCATTCGTCCATGGTTTGCTGTTGGGACAGCATTTCACCGTGTGACAGGGGACACACAGATCTTCACAAAACTTGACATGTGATGAAACATTGTCAGTCAGTTTGTCCAGAGACTGATGTTCTTCTTCAAACACAGACCAGTCTGTGCGAGCAGAACAGCCCCGCAGAGCAACCTTTGTCTCTTCTGTTCACTCTTTTCTCTGGAATGTGTATGGCATTGACCGTTTCAGCAGTTGCCTGTAAGTCGGTAGGCACAGAATAGTGTTATGGTCTGACAAGTCCAAGGGAGGCAACCTGCTGCATGTGTAGGCGTTGTTGACCTTACAGTAGATCAAATGGAGTGTATTTGCCGATCTGGTGGGGCAGTCAGTGTTTTGTTCAGTCTGCACTTGCTAAAGTCACCGGTCACAATAACAGCTCCGTCAGGTTTGCTGTTTTCGACAGTGTGCACGAACTCTGCTATTTCACGAGCAGCTGAATGACAACTGCCACAGGGTGGAATGTAAACAACAATCAGGGCAACACAGCAGGATTCACGTGGTAAGTAGAACGGCCGACACTGCAAACACAATGCTTCAAGATTCGGTGTACACACCTTTTCCCTCACAATCACCTGTCTGCGCCATCTTGAATTCACATAAACACCCCCTCCCCTCCCATGCTCTTAACCGACTCGGTAGAACTCAAAGAGCCACCCAATTTGAGAGTTTCGTCAGGAACTGAAGGCTCCAACCACTTTTCAGAGACATAGATAGCACAAGAATCTTGATATTCCTGTCTGTATCGAACTTTGGTAGCAAGTTCATCAGTCTTATTTCGGAGTGACCTCACAGTGGCAGATAGAATACTGTGGTGTGTTGTACATATAATATATGGAAAAGAAGAAGAGCCAATAGTATTGGAATAAATATGTTAAAACCTGCAACTGACAATTCATTAGCTGGCAGACCTTAAAGACGATTTTATTGGCCATAAGTTTTATTAATGTTAATGGCTAGAATCTAAATGAGGCAGTGCATGATGGGCTAGTGATAATCCATCCAAATATTTCATTCTGGTAGTACTCGAGTATGGATGTTGTCTACAGATATGAGTAATTCATATTTTATTTAAACAGGTGATTCACAAATAATTACTTACAGTTTGTAAATTATTTTTAAAGGTGTCAGTTAATAGGAATTTTTCACATCCTTCTACTCTGAATCGTTTAAAGTTTAAAATTTTCAACAAATATATAAATAGCAACTACATTGTGACTGATTGAGATGGCATTTTTATTTTTGTTATTTGTAAAATGTCTAGGATTTCCATAAATGAACATGTAAGTATATCAAATGACTCATTATAATATAAATCCATGGATTTCAATCAAATGCTCTGGAGATGTGGTTTAATTAAAACAAATGTAAACTTTTTTAGTTTAGTACTTGTAGTTGTGACAAGTTCACATTGAGCGTTTACGTAATGGTGTGGCTCTGTAGTTGTGCAAGACAGAAAAAATGATAGGCGGAAATAATAAATTAGTTTGTGTCTGTGAATATAATGCACACGCGCATGCACGCACGCACGCACAGTCACACAACTCAAAAGAACAAATAATAGTAGCCAATTTATGAAGGTACCTGTTCTGTTAGAAATGCCTATGGACACATCCTGCCCATAAACCCAGAAAGCAATATAATGTATCGGAACATTCATGATATCTTGCCAATGTAATCTTCATAAATTAATACCAACATCTAGATAAGTGTTTGCCAAACATTATGTACGGTATAATTACTAATTTATGTTTACAATTACTACAAGTCAGTAAAAACTTGTAAAATGTAGTTTTAGATGTCTTGCCTAAAACAAGTGAAAACTCAGCCAGGGGGTACTGCTGGCTGGCATTGACGTAGTCAGAAGCAGCGACCCTTGGCGTGCAAGGATGGCTAAAGCGTTTTTAGTGGGACTTTGTGTTTCTGGCTGGCAGAAACTACTTCAAGCAGTAAATGATTACTTTAAGTACATCAAAAACTAATTAGCGACTATCAATAGTATCATTGGATACCATCGACATGTACTCACTGTTCAGCATACCAAATGTTATCATCCTATAAGGCACAGTCTCAAAACATTGGTATCTGATTTTACATGGAGTAGGTTTCTTAGGGGATGGGGGTAAGCATCTTTTTCATTAGGAAAGATTGGGGTATTTTTTTTTGAAAAAAACATTGTTAAATTTCAGAGGCTGCTGACTTTTAGCTCATGTAGGCAGTTTTGGTCGTATGCTGAAAAACCACATGGCAAAAAGAAAGTTAACTACTCATTTATGCACTCGTTCACTCACCGTCACTAGGCTAACATTATACAGCTAGTACATGAGTCTCTGAGACGGTGTCTCACTGTCACTCACTCTATCATAATCATACAGAGTTAACACAGGATAACGATAACAATGTGTTAAATGTTGTGGATTCTGTAACCATCAATCACTAAATACGCTTTATAATGAATCTGTCACGTACTATTCACAAGGTCTTTTTATGTCTTCCCATGCCAATTTGAATGTTCTTGCTTTGAAATGCTTGGCTCCCTTACTCAGTCCTGTAAACTCTCTCACTAAACTTCCATGCTGTAGCAATAGGACAATCTGCGCCAGAATCAAACTGAAACTGTCAGTGCTCGCAGTCACACACTTAATGAAACACATGTGCATTTCTTAATCACTGGACTAAAATCGAAAATCCAGACCTCGAAGTAAAATATTTAGTAGCAAAATATATTTTTTAGGAGCACACATGAGTTGACTAATTAAAATGCAAAACTATACATGTTATGGCATTTTATTAAACAACATTTTATACCAAATAATCAACACTACGTACAGAGTTATTCAGTTAGCTGAATTATCATCTTTGCTACTATACATACCATTTTGTTTGTAATAAATTCCATATACAGTTATGTAATTGGACCTAGCCATGTATGCTACCTGGTAATTGTTTTGATATTTATATGTACAATCATAACAATTACTTAAAAGCGATTGAATGCTTTTACATTATACATATTTATTTTGGCTGTGTGTACATGTATATCCATACAGTCTGAACACAAGGAACATTATCCCCTATATATTTTGACAGGCATTAGATTGAATTTTGATTAGGCACACACTATTTCAGTATAAACTTCAAACAAACAAAAAACAGCTACCGTAAATTTCTGTGTATAATGCACACCCTGACCTTTGCTAAATTTCGATAGAATTTCTATATCACCATGTATAATACTCACCCAGACTTTTTACATCAGTCCCCGATTTCCCCGCTTCTAATATTTTGCTTGAACCCATGAATCCATCTCAGAATCGTAAACATGTCACCTACGCAAATTACAGCATTGCTGCCGGCTTGTCGCTCGCTAGTGACTAGTGTGTAAGCACTACGTAACTTGTGTTGTGGCTTGACGGTTGCACAACTGATTAAATCAGCGCTTACTAGAACTTGCATTGTGTCATTCTGGTTTAACTTTTAATTAACACAAAGTTCTATTCTGAAATTCTTTCAACTGCAAAGCATACATGCGCTACATTTGTCTTTATTTACATTCACAACATTTGCATTCACAACTTTAAACATGGAGTCACACATAATGCCTTGGCGCTCAGGGAGCAACATGTGTTCTTCCCGGGCTGTGCTTCCCGGTCTCGTACGCTTCCTACTCATAGGTGTTATTCGCGATGTCAGACATCCAGGCTCTCGTCTTTGTCATTTCTCGCTGCTAGTTTAGAGCTAGAGAGGCGGCTACGTGAGGGCGATTCTTGTCTTTTGTTTGCGTTGCTGCGATGGTTTACGTGGTTGTGACATCATGACGACTTTGCACTCATAGCCTTAGGCAAACAAGTCGTCAGTCACTTGCTACAATTTATCAATATTTGCTGCTGTAGTGGGTAAGCAGGAGCATAGAAAGGGGTTAAAATGTCATCATTCACAATTTGTCTGATGGCTAATACCTTTTAATATATCAACACAAGGGCCCAATTGGTCAGTTGCCTGTGAGGGCAGTAATTAATGGACACAGTTCTAAGTTGCACATTGTGACTAAATCAATTTATCTAGTCACAGGTGTAATATTATACTCGCAATGTGACTGGGTAGTGGCAACTTCGTGCCCTGAAATCTACTTCCTGTACTTAGGGGCAACATCAACAGAATAATAGGCACAGTGGAATATATTATGGCAAGGATCCAAGAAGTTGTGTACGTGTAGAGTTGTTTCTGCATCACTAAAACAGTTATAAAAAGAGAGAGATCAAGTTTCCTGGCAGCTAACTGCTAACAGTTTTTAACCTAAGGTCAGTGTTACAGCACTGAAACAAGGCGAACACCAAAGACAACATAGAATATGAAAAATGATCGAGACATCATCAAATGCCTCTGAAGATAATGACCTTGAAAATGTCAAGTGAGGTCACCGAAGGTACTCTCTATGAAAGAACCAAACGGGATATTGAGGATACCGAGGAGAAATGGAGACGGTTTGGGCACACCCCCAATCACCTCCTTTCAGCACTCACAGGCCAAACTTGAGGGGATGAGATGAGGATGGCCTTGAAACACCAGGTAATGAGATGATGACATACCGGGTAGACAAGAACATAACATGATGCACTTGGTCACATGAAGATGGCCCAAAACCAGAACCAGTTGAGAAGTTTTCTCTCTGGCAAATGTACGCCCCGGGCAAACAAATGGGCCTAATTGCATTTAGTAAGTATTGGCATGTGAACTTCTTGTACAAGTACAGACTATGGTGCATTCAAAATAGACTTGAAGATAATTTCTAGACAGGAATTGTTCGGCGTAATGCCACAGGCAAGCCATGACAACTAAACAGGCACAAAAGGCTGTACATGTCCAACCAGGCGTCCCTTTTCCTCTTGATCTCAATCAGGGGTCAATTGGTGCATTCTCCACTGTGTCATTCTTTGTTACACTTAATCAACTGCTGCAACAGAATGTGGGTCACACAGACTGCCAGTTTTGCCATCACAACTTAACCAAACACATGTAAAAATAGACTAGCATGTCCAAAAGTGCCTACTTTGATAGGACTTTTGGATTTACTGTCTCGTTAGGATTTCTCTAATTAGTGTTTTATATCACAGTCCAGTCTCAGTTTCATTCATTATATGCAAATAAATTATTAAGTTATACATACTTTATTAAATAACTTATTATTTAAGTAACTAATTAATTTATATATATATATGTTATGATGCCGACTATATATATGTAAACAAATCTTAGCTAATTGGTCACTATTTGTTTTACCTAATTGGTCACTACTTATTCAGTTAATTAATTTGATATTACAATGCATATATATATATATATGCGACAAATTTTAATTTATTACCATTTATGCGACTAGTTTTAGCACCTAGATGTTATGTTTTAGCACATCTAAATGGACCCTATTCAGAGTTTAGGTGCGCTATAAATTTATTAATTTTTGTTATTACCTGTACACATGTGTGAGAGAAACAAAGTAAGTGGTCCTCATGAAAATGTAACAAAGATCAAGGATGGAGCCAGTGGAACCTGATCTTGCCACCTTTCCGCATGAGACAAGGTCTGTTATTACAGTACAGGCCCTGAACTCCTGGCTTTGTGCCAGATCTAAGTGGCAGTGCTGTTTTTCTTGGCTACAGGAAGTTTGGCAGTTTGCGTCTTTCATTGTTGCTGTTGAAAGAAGTCACTGCACCGTACTTTGTTGCTGTTTGCGTGTGTAAAAAACAAACATGTCTACGTGATACTGGCTACCCTTTCTTCCGGGGTAATTGTTACAAGAGAACAGAGTTTATACCAGAAAGTCACCTGATTGGACTCTCTAGAGACTTTGGATTGCACTAATCCTCAGTGTGAGTTCAGTTTGACTTGACACTGTTTGTTATCTCTAAGCCCAGTAGTGCAGGGACATGCTTGGAAACACCAAGCATGCTTTCTCTGTTATTACAATACTTGCATGCACGCACGAACGCGCACACATGCGGAGACACAATACTTGCATGCATGCATGCACGCACGCGCACACATGCGGAGACACAATACTTGCATGCACGCAGACATGCGCACACATGCAGAGACACAATACTTGCATGCATGCATGCACGCACGCGCACACATGCGGAGACAATACTTGCATGCACGCAGACATGCGCACACATGTAGAGACACAATACTTGCATGCATGCATGCACACACATGCAGAGACACAAGACTTACATGCATGCACGCACGCGCACACATGCGGAGACAATACTTGCATGCATGCAGGCATGCGCACACATGTAGAGACACAATACTTGCATGCATGCATGCACACACATGCAGAGACACAAGACTTGCATACATGCATGCACGCACACATGCAGAAACAATACTTGCATGCATGCATGCACGCGCACACATGCGGAGACACAATACTTGCATGCATGCACGCACGCGCACACATGCAGCGACACAATACTTGCATGCATGCACGCATGCGCACACATGCGGAGACACAATACTTGCATGCATGCACGCACGCGCACACATGCGGAGACACAATACTTGCATGCATGCACGCACGCGCACACATGCAGAGACACAATACTTGCATGCACGCAGACATGCGCACACATGTAGAGACACAATACTTGCATACATGCATGCACGCACACATGCAGAAACACAATACTTGCATGCACGCACACATGCAGAGACAATACTTGCATGCATGCACGTACACTAACATGCAGAGACACAATACTTGCATGCATGCACGTACACACACATGTAGAGACACAATACTTGCACTCATGCATGCACGCACACATGTGGAGACACAATTCTTGCATGGATGCACACATGCAGAGACACAATTTTTGCACTCATGCATGCACGCACACATGTGGGGACACAATTCTTGCATGGATGCACACATGCAGAGACAATACTTGCATTCATGCATGCACGCACACATGTGGGGACACAATTCTTGCATGGATGCACACATGCAGAGACAATACTTGCACTCATGCATGCACGCACACATGTGGGGACACAATTCTTGCATGGATGCACACATGCAGAGACAATACTTGCACTCATGCATGCACGCACACATGTGGGGACACAATTCTTGCATGGATGCACACATGCAGAGACAATACTTGCACTCATGCATGCACGCACACATGTGGGGACACAATTCTTGCATGGATGCACACATGCAGAGACAATACTTGCACTCATGCATGCACGCACACATGTGGGGACACAATTCTTGCATGGATGCACACATGCAGAGACAATACTTGCACTCATGCATGCACGCACACATGTGGGGACACAATTCTTGCATGGATGCACACATGCAGAGACAATACTTGCACTCATGCATGCACGCACACATGTGGGGACACAATTCTTGCATGGATGCACACATGCAGAGACAATACTTGCACTCATGCATGCACGCACACATGTGGGGACACAATTCTTGCATGGATGCACACATGCAGAGACACAATACTTGCACTCATGCATGCACGCACACATGTGGGGACACAATTCTTGCATGGATGCACACATGCAGAGACACAATACTTGCACTCATGCATGCACGCACACATGTGGGGACACAATTCTTGCATGGATGCACACATGCAGAGACACAATACTTGCACTCATGCATGCACGCACACATGTGGGGACACAATTCTTGCATGGATGCACACATGCAGAGACACAATAATTGCATGCACGCATGCACGCGCACACTTGCAGAGACACAATACTTGCATGCATGCATGTACGTGCACACATGCAGAAACACAATACTTGCATGCATGCACACATACAATTTTGACTTGTTTGTTGAAGTACTGTACAATCGAACCACACTTTATGTTCACCTTGGTAATACAGCCACCTCGCAATTAAGGTAACCTTAAGATAGTCCAAACCAGGAAACGTGTCCCACTAATTATAATACAGCCACATCTATAATACAGCCACATCGCAATTAAGGTCACTTTCGGCCAGTTCTTCAGCACATAATTATGGTGAATACTGGTGCAATTGGCGAGAAAGGTGGTTCGGATGGTGTCAGTTGTCATTTTGATTTGATTGTTTCTTAAAATAGTTGTCATACGAGATTGACTGGTTGAGTGTATTATTATGGACACACCAAGAAATAAATTGTGTTCGTTCAGTCAGTGTAATTATTATTAATTAATAAAGTGGATAGGTGGTCAAAGCATGTGTCAGGTATGTGAAAGCTTGCCAGCAAAATGTATAGGAATTCTAGATAACCACATTACTTTTTAAACTCACATGTTTAATAAACATAATTTAACTTTATATAATTAAAACAAAATAATCACAGCAGTCTTAGTGCGTTGTTAGCAGTGTTAAACATTTTACTTTTGAAATGTTTCGGTTTTGTTTTAAATCTTTGAAGCCTGCCCGCACATGTGTGGACTCCCAAGCAGGCTATTTTGTTGCCCGATGAAAACACTAAATAATCTCGCCTGTCAGTACTTGATATATATAATACAACCATGGCCGCTCAGCAAAAAGCATTCAATCATAAAGTTAACAGTAAGATGTTTCTTGAAGACATCATGACTTGTGTTCGCCCGTCCGCTCAGTCATGACTTGTGTTCGCCCGTCCGCTCAGTCATGACTTGTGTTCACCCGTCCGTTCAGTCATGACTTGTGTTCGCCCGTCCGCTCAGTCATGACTTGTGTTCGCCCGTCTGCTCAGTCATGACTTGTTTGCCCGTCCGCTCAGTCATGACTTGTGTTTGCCCGTCCCCTCAGTCATGGCTTGTGTTCGCCCGTCTGCTCAGTCATGGCTTGTGTTTGCCCGTCCGCTCAGTCATGGCTTGTGTTCGCCCGTCCGCTCAGTCATGACTTGTGTTCACCCGTCCGCTCATAATATTACATATATTCTGTTCAGACTAGCACCTTTGGTTTGTAAATAAATAGTTCCATCCTAAATGCACGCCTGATCAAAATGAAACCATAATTGCACTCTTGCATCAGCCAACACATTATTCACTTTGTGTTTAGTACAGGTAAACATTATTTTTCAATGTGTTTACATATAAGTGAGACCCTTTCTAGTATGACCATTAACAATAACAAATGTCATTTTTGCTGTTTTATCTCAACTGTTCGACGATTTCCACCTGCGTTTGAATTGAAGACAGATATTTCACTGGTGAAATTATGAAGGCCTCATTAATTAATTAGCATGCAAAATATCATGGGTTGTGTATAATGAATACCTGCTCCGTCCTGCTTTAAGGGTATTTATACACTGAATAATGTCCGATGACGTTAGTAAACTTATCTCCAGACAATTCTATCATTAGTTGGTTGTTTGATATTGGACTTTCAAGCTCTTTGTCCCATTTATGTTACAGTTTTATATTTTTCTATCTCTTCTGTCATATCGGCCCTCGATTTTTTGTTGACATGAAGTTTTTCCACCTGACTGTTACTAGGTTTACTGGTAGGCATAGAAATGATACCAGTCATGTAATTGTGTCTTGTGTAATTGACTGTCCTGGGGGCTATTTCACTAAGGTAACGAGCTCATTTAAGGAAAACAAATCCGTTAAGTTGAATAATAATAATAATGACAAACTTCTATAGTGCCTAAATCCCCAGGAATCTGAGCTCAGATGTGCAACATACAAGAATCGTTGGGCAAAATCATTAAAATGGACAAGCAAGAGTCATTAGAGCAAGGGACCGCCAAAGGTTAAGGTGGGAATGCAATTTCAAATACATGTAAATAAGTCTTAAGTTTTTTACAAAAGGTATTTATAGTCTCAGATGATTTTAAAGCGCTAGGGAGTTGATTCCAGATTTTGGGTGCAGCTACAGAAAAAGCATGTTTGCCAATATTAAGCTTGGTTTTCGGAACAAAAAGTCGTTGTGAAACAGGTGATCTGAGATTCCTGGGGTGTTGTGTAGAAAGGGTACGATTTTGAATTTTTGAATTGTATTCGATGTAACTGGAAGCCAATGCAACTGTCTACGTAGGGGCACAGATGGTGAGAAACGAGATGCTTTTAGTAGTTCACGGTTCTAAACAATTCTGTACACGTTAGAGTTTAGCTAAGTTCTTTTTAGCAATATCGTTTAGGAGTGAGTTGAAGTAGTCTGGGCGGTTGTATTTGTTCAACCAAGTGAAACGCTTAATGCCGCTACAGCTCTGTACGTGCAAGGAAACTGTATTTCTCAGGGATGATTGACTACGACTGCGTCGTATGGGGTAATTGCGGACATGTTTTATCGTCGAACGTTCATAAGATGAAGAAGCAGTATGCTCATGTAATTTTGAATGTGAAAGACCGGCGACAAGTTTCAACAGTGACATTGTTTCGCTCTCTAGGATGGTTGCCAATCGATGTTCGCATACTTTACTTCACTGCCATTGTAATAATGAATAATAATAATAATGACAAACTTCTATAGTGCCTAAATCCCCAGGAATCTGAGCTTACAGGCGCAACATACAAGAATCATGGGGCAAAATCATTAACAGGGACAAGCAAGAGCCATCATTGGAGCAAGGGACCGCCGAAGGTTAGGGTGGGAATGCAGTTTCAACTAAATAACTCTTCAGTTTTTAGTCCTTTGGGCCAAAGGTCCAACGGACTATTGCCATCACTCTCCGTCCGCCGTTAGCTGCCGTGTCTCAAACCGTTCAGCAACTTTTTCTCTAATTTTACATAACATATCTTAGGGCACTGCCACTATTGTTTGATGGAAACTATGACTAACTGGGTCACTGGCAGACGCATGTGTCAACAGACAACAGACCCCTGTTAAACTGGACAGTTGCATGTAGGTTTTAAGCTGTGTCAAACAGTGGGCTGTAACTAATGTGTGATGGGAATCCCTACTGCACTGGTAGAACCTGAGGAACTTTAAAACAGCAGTAGACATAATTATCAATGCAATATAAAGATATGACCTAGGATTAAAATAAAATTAATTAGGTATAAAAGTTAAAACATTATATAAAGTAAAATAACATAGGTATACTTGAAAAGGTTAAAGCATATTTAACAAAAAATATAAGGAATGTTATTCAGATGTTTTACTATACATGTTGCAGCTATTCCGTCACTCCAGTTATATCAGTATTGTGTCGTTACTACTATTTTTAACTGTCATTAGTATTTACTACTGTTTTTAAGTCAAAATGCATGCTATGCATATGTACCTTGTTAACAAATACTGTTCTTAAACAATGTTTTACTGTGCTACATGCAAGATTGCAGCTCACCAACTCTCCTGCAAGGTTTCTACAACCATTGGAAATCGGTCTAAATACCAGAGTATCGGGATAAAATCTGACAGTATTTTTTAATAACACATTAACTAATATATACAATATTCACGAAATGGTCTACTCGAATACTTTATTTCCAGGTGTATCTTCACTGGCATTCATATAGTCAAGAGAGCTACTAAACATGTTAACACTTTACTTTCATCATAACTCTTAATGATCTGTAACTATGATACACCAAAAAACATTTAATTAATAATTACAAATTCACAATATAGTCCAAAGGACTTCATGGCCTCTTGGCCCATTTTTAGTCCTTTGGGCCGAAGGTCCAAGGGACTATTGCCATCACTCTGCATCCGCCGTCCGACGTCTGCCGTTAGCTGCCGTATCTCAGAAACTGTTCAGCAACTTTTTTTCTAATTTTGCATAGACGTATCTTAGGGTATTGCCACTATGCACAAGAAATCTGTATTTGATTGAATCATTCTAAGGAACCCGTAGGGCCCAAAAAGCTGGTAATTTGTCACATTTTGCCTATTAAAAAAAAAAACTGTTCACATTTTTTTCCTAATTTGCATAGATGTATCTTAGGGTGCTGCCACTATACAAAAAAAATCTGTATTTGATTGAGTCATTCTAAGGGCACGCAAGGGCCCCCAAAGTGCAAAAGTTTTACATTATCTAGTGATGTGGTTTTGAGAAGGGCCCTTGAGACCACCCCCAACAGTAGATTTTGTGTAATGTGCCAGAAACAGCCAGCAGCCTCACTCCACTCTGCAGCCTAGTGCTATTGTTCCATTGAGACCTTGACTAATCTTTAATTGGTCATAGGCAGAGCAGACACACTTGACCCCTGTTAGACTGAACAGTTGCCTAAAACTTGTATACTGTATCTTCAAAACTACTGATTTTCTATAATTGCAATTTGTTTTTATTTTGATGTTCATTTATTTAATTATTATAAAATGGTGTGACTGTGGTGTCTATTGGTTAAAGATGTATTGTCACCCATAGGTGACAAACATAGAAAATTAATATTCTGGACAACTATAGAGTGAAATATCCTACTCTTTATTGATATCAAATGCATTCTACTGTTCTGTTTATGCTTGCCATGCTTTGTGTAGACATGGTACTGTGTAAATCAATTGTATCAATATAGACTAATAATTACAGATTCACAATATAGTTGACACCTGAAACAACCAAATGTCAACCATTAGAAGAGTTGATACAGTTCCGCTATGCACAGTAAATCTGTATTTGATTGAATCATTCTAGTATCATCAGCATATAGGAGAACATACATTTTCAAGAAAATGTCTACATCATCATCACTAAGGTTGTTGTCAATTTCACCAGCTGCCATGTCAAGTCCCTTATAATTATGACTAACAATGTTCAAAATTATTCAGGTAAATAGCAACTAACAAAGGACACAAGTTTTCTCCTTGCCGTACGTCTACATCACATGAGAAGAACGCTGACACAGCCTGACCCTGTTTTATACATGATTTAGCATTTTTGTACATGTTGTATACAACTTTCAACACATTACCATTAATACCGCATGAAATTATCTTAGACCACAGGGAGGACCGGTCTACTAAATCAAATGCTTTCTTATAATCGATGAAGGCACAATAAAGCCTTTTGCGTCGAGACATACAATTCAACCAACGAGTGCAAAACATATATGATCAAGAGTGGAATATCCCTGTCTGAACCCTGCCTGTTCTTCACCTATTACATTCGCTTTGTTTAGGTATGTGGTCAGTCTGGCTTTCTGAACAATCGCTAAGGATTAATGAACACTTGTGCACAATGTCACCCACTTGGGATTGAGGGGCAGGTTTAATTGATCTATTCAGCAATTGGAGGACACTGCCTAGGCCTCACTCTGGACACTGTCACTCACAGTGTTGTGTATTGTCTTAGTTGGTGAGTTGAGCTAATCAACTTGACCATGAATCAGTGGTGGCTCTGGTAACTTTAGAGGATGGAGGATGAATCCAGTGATTTTAAAGCGATAGGGAGTTGATTCCAGATTTTGGGTGCAGCTACAGAAAAAGCACATTTGCCGATATTAAGCTTGTTTTTTGGAACAAAAAGTTGTTGTGAAACAGATGATCTGAGATTCCTGGGGATATCGGAAAAAAACGAAGGAGACTAAACACATACGACGGGTGTTTAAATGCGACAGATCCAGTATTTGCATTTGAAAATTTGGAGCCAAAACTATTTGCATTTGCATTGAAATACATTTTAAAAGTATTTGAAAAATCAAATACTTTTCAAATACTTATATCATTTAATTATGTCAATGAAAACTGTTATCACAGCTGTACTTAATTAAATTGTTGCTTGGTCTGGGCAGTTGATACAGTTCACTCATGTTACTTATGTGATCACCGAGGCATGACATTCACTGAGAGAAAACTGGCCTTCCTTTAGCTCTTTTATTAACTGACCAACTGCAGCCAGTTGCATGCTTTGATCATTAACTACTTGGGTCATTATCAGTTGGATGATCAGTGTATCAGTTGGCCTGTGATAGGGTCAGGTTAGCAAGCATTTAATTAACAGTGGGTGGCTTAATATAATTTTATTGGAAGACAAGTGCATCAGTGGGCACAGGAAATGGAAAACAGGATTAACCTGTCACAGGGGAAACATTTAACAAAATGTGTGACCAATTATAGCATGGTACTGTTGATTCAATAACTCCCTTAATTCTGAATAAACAATGTTGAAGTATAGCTCATTTTTGTCATTATTTATTGTGCATGAGCACAAGGACGCCAAGAGAATTAAAAAAATTTTTGAAATACTTTTGAAAAGTATTTGCATTTGACATAAACAAAATGTATTTGCATTTGAATTTGCATTTGAAATGTCAAAAGTATTTAAATACTTTTCAATGAATTTGACTCCATGTCTGGCAGCTAACTTGAATTGTATTCGATATGCAATTGGAAGCCAACGTAACTGTTTAAGTAGGGGCAGAGATGGTGAGAAACGAGGTGCTTTTAGTACCACATGTGCTAAACAATTCAGTACACGTTGGAGTTTGGCTAAATCCTTTTTAGCAGTATTGTTTAGGAGTGAGTTGCAGTACTCAAGGCAGCTGCTAATTAGAGATACTGATATTGTTTTAGCAGCAGATAAAGGCGCAAGTGACGTCAAATTCGATGGAAATCACGTATGTACATAGTTTACATAGTTGAGAAATGTTCTGATGAACGCTGAAATCACTGTCAAAGATAACACCTAGATTACGAACAGTACCTGATGGTGATGTATCATTACCAAACAATTTAACTGGAAAGTAGTTAACAACCTTGTTTCATTGTTGTTTTGTGCCAATGATAATTAGATCAGTTTTATCTGGATTTAGCTTCAATTTACTTGCTTCCATCTACAGCAAGATGTCAGTGAGACAGTCATTTAAAAGTTGATAGAGATGTCTGTGTAACAGTTGGTGAAAGTGATATATATATATATATATACACCTGTGTATTTATATTATGATTAGTTATGACTCGACTAAGGGATGTAGTGTATAAGCTAAACAGAACAGGGCCAAGGACAGAACCTTGTGGGACACCAAATGGAATATGTTCTGGAAAAGACGGTGAGCCAGATATATTAATACTTTGGTATCAGTCTGAAAAATATTAACTAAGCCACTGAAGAGCTGTGCCAGAAATCCTAAAATGTCTATGAAGGCGATGTAAAAGAATGTCGTGATCTATTGTATCAAAAGCAGTCGATAGATCTAGTAAGGTGAGAGCAGTCAATTTGCTATTATCCATATTGCATACAATGTAATTGTGTATTTTAAGAAGAGCCGTCTCAGTTGAATGAAATCGCTTATAGCAGATTGACCATTTGATAAGTACTGTGAATAAATGTGTTCATGGAGTCGATTTGCAACAACCTTTTCCAATACCTTTGCAAGAGAGAGAGAGAGAGCAAGAGAGAGAGAGAGAGAGCAAGGGAGAGAGCAAGAGAGAGAGGAGGAGAGAGAGCAAGAGAGAGACAGAGAGAGAGAGACAGAGAGCAGAAACTGCTAGACAGAATTGTAGTCCATGTTTGTCTGGTGACAATCATTTAGTGCCTGTAAATACTGGTAGTTCTGCTGTTGGTTGTTTTATTTTGCTCTTTAACCAAAAACACATATTCGAAAAATTTTACAATTTAACATATATTTTGTTGTTTGTATGTGTAAATTTATATAGAAAAACTTCATAAATTTATTGTCTGTTTCGATCAATTCATTCAATTCATCTTACTTTCCGGGATTAAATTCCCATTCATTCTGTTTTGGTTTTATTCAAATTCAACTCAAATTCAATTCAAATTCTATTCAAATTCAATTCAAATTCATGCATATTGTTGATCAATTCAATTCCAATTCAATTAAGAATTGAATCCAGGTCTGCATATGAGTAACTGTTACTGCATGGCTGATTAAACAAGCAGCAATTGATAAAATTGTTCTTTGTCCAGCTTTAGCAACAATCTTCAGTAGACTCCCTAGAGTGTACTATTTGGTATAGCCCAGAGGGGATCTGAGGTAACCAAGTTCTATATCAAGTGTCAGTAACGTGACATCTCAAGTATGTGAACTGCTCATAGGTCCAGATTTAAAATGTTACAAAGTTGATCTACAAAGGTGAAAGTAAAACAAAGGGACATAAACTTCTTTGTGAATTGTCATGTGACAGCTGTGTCATTTCACAGTGTGTATTTCACGATGTGTACTTCACTGTGCATATTTCACGGTGCATATTTCACGGTGTGTATTTCACAGGGTGCTCGGACAGTTGCTCACCGGACAGTTGTGCACTGGGGAAATGAAAAGGCGGACAGTTGCTCACCGGACAGTTGCTCACCGAAATGAACCGATCTTCGAGCAGTTGTCTCACAGATATTTGTAAAAAAAATTAAGGACTAAACATACTTAACGTAGACGCAGTCGTTACGTTTACACAATATTTTCTTCGTAGCTTAAAATTACTGATGATACAGGTGGTTTATTATAATAAATATATATATATATTACAGGAATATAAGTGTAATGTTTTGATGTTTTGATAACGTAACAGGTCGCATTGATGGTTCCCCATCTGGTCGCTTGGAGACCCATCCTTTTTGGAGAGCCACTCTGCGGTATCCGTCTAGCGTACGCATCCGGCTAACACAATCAAGGCAACAATACAACAATACTCGCTATGCAGGCAAGAGGTGTCTCAACCGTTATCCGTCTGAATGGTGCATGCTGGGTCACCTATTGTTGTTGGTGAACATTGGGAAGTACTTCAGAATGAAGTTCCGTCCAAAGCAAGGGAAGCCAACTTGAAAACACTCAACAGACAGACATTATAATAGACGAGTCGGCGTATCGCATTAGGTTTTACAAATACATACAGCATCGCTCTGACGGTAAAAGCCATCCCATTAAAAACAAATTCAGGCCAAAATGTACTTAACGTAGTCGTACAAACGTTATGTTTAAAAACAATTTTTTTAGTGGTGAGCGATTGTCCACCTTTTCACTTCCCCGGTGAGCAACTGTCCGATGTGTTGATGGGTTTGTTTATTGAAGGATGGATGAACCAGCTAATCTGTATCTTGATCATTGTTAATTCCCTGTCCAGTGTGGTATTGTTTAAGTGTATGGTTACACACACTGAGCGTTTACCTGAGATACAGGATGGAAGATATTCAATAGGAAACTGTAATCTCGATGTAGTAAGGTGTGTATATGATTATCATACAAAATAGATTACATCACAGAAGAGGCATGTTGCAGTTAACTGCAAAACATTTTGCCATTTTACTGACATCATTTTAATGACGTATTTAAATAGATCTGAATTCTGTATCATAACTGCTACAAACTGAAAAGCTAGAACTTTGAAGTTGTCAGATTTGGTTACTGTACATGGGAGTTGTTCTGCAGAAACAAAAAAGCGTGTCGTTGATTTGGGCACTTCTTTATTATTGATTAGATGAAAAGTGAAGTTATCATATTATGTAGATAGATATATGTAGCGTTTTGTAACATATACAAAACAATAAATAATGTTAATTTGCATATAACACATCATTTATTTTACATTAATACGTAAAGTTAGTAGATACTGAAATGCTCACGTTGATCCTAAAGCTGCATACTATTGTTTATATTGATACTGGGAAGAAGACATCCTGCTTGCATTGAGAGTTTACTCAAGCAGTTATCAAAAGGGGGTTTAGGTGTCATGTCTGATGTTAATTGTGTTGCTCCAGTGTGCTGGTGCATCCGGTGCGATGGTGCACCGATGCAGTAGTGCACCAACAGAAACAAATGACTGCAAAGTAAAATTGGAGCAATGCAACGTCAGAATGGCTGAGGCCCATGTTACCAGCCTGACCTCCCTGAAGTGGCCACAGAGTAGGCATGGTTGATACTCCGATTACACAATACAGTGTGTTTTTAGATCCTGTTAAGTGGAGTCACCTAATCACCATTGATAATATCTAATTGTACTGAAGACGATTTCTTCT
Source organism: Escarpia spicata (assembly GCA_963995525.1). NCBI lineage: Eukaryota > Metazoa > Annelida > Polychaeta > Sabellida > Siboglinidae > Escarpia > Escarpia spicata. Next base: position 2,634,824 of record OZ023211.1, read on the forward strand.
AATGAATGTGTAATATAGACCTGAAATTACTGTTTTTGTTAACTACAAGTAGCTTTGATTTATAACAACTATTTGCAAAGTTATCTTCTTTGTTTGCAGTCAACCTGACTGACAACAGAAAGGTTGATATGGGAGACTTTGAGCTGCTCAAGGTGCTTGGCACTGGAGGTGAGAGACTGTTGCAGTCATTCATTATAGTTAGGTTGTCAGCATTTAGTAGATGTTTCAGCATTGATTGCAGCTGCCTCACCACAGTCACAGCTGTGTTGTCAGCATTCAGTGGCATAGTAAATGTAGTTCAGGTGTTGTACTTATGCATACAAATCATGTGTCGGTGTAAAACTACAAGCACTCAGTCAGCATTCTTAGCTCAACAGAAAAAAGTGAAGTGAAATAAATGAATGGAACCAGTCATCAATGTTCACACACATCATCAATGTTCACACACATCATCAATGTTCACACACATCATCAATGTTCATACACATCATAAATTTTCATATGCATCATCAATGTTTATACACATCATCAATGCTCATATGTGTCATCAATGTTCATACACGTCATCAGTGCTCATACACGTCATCAGTGCTCATACACGTCATCAGTGCTCGTACATGACATCAATGCTCATACACGTCATCAATGTTCATATGCATCATCAATGTTCATACGCGGCATCAGTGCTCATACGCGTCATCAGTGCTCATACGCGTCATCAGTGCTCATACGCGTCATCAGTGCTCATACACCTCATCAGTGCTCATACACGTCATCAGTGCTCATACACGTCATCAGTGCTCATACACGTCATCAGTGCTCATACACCTCATCAGTGCTCATACACGTCATCAGTGCTCATACACGTCATCAGTGCTCATACACGTCATCAGTGCTCATACACGTCATCAGTGCTCATACACGTCATCAGTGCTCATACACGTCATCAGTGCTCATACACGTCATCAGTGCTCATAAACGTCATCAGTGCTCATACACGTCATCAGTGCTCATACATGTCATCAGTGCTCATACACGTCATCAGTGCTGATACATGTCATGATGTTGTCAACAATGCTCATACATGCCATCGATGTTCAAACGCATCATCGATGCTCATACGCATCATCGATGCTCATACGCATCATCAATGTTCATACTCGTCATCGATGCTAGTACACGTCATCAATGCTCATACGCATCATCACTGCTCATACATGTCATCAAAGCTTTAAGATCATCTCAACCGTGCAAGCTGTAGTTATAAGATTATGAAGAAGGGTGCAGTGGCATAGTGGTCAGAACATCAGAGTCTCAATCCAGAGAGTCCGGGTTTGAATCCTCTTGTAGACATTTCGAAGTTTCGTTCAATTCATGTTGCTTCATTTCACTCAGCTGTATTACAAATGAGTACCTGGCTGTAGACATTACAATGCATAGTCATTGTAATGTGGCTGAATGTTTCCAGAGAAGTTGAGATGGTGTTTGAATAAACAGCTCTGCCAGTGCGTGAAGTGTGAGACACTTTGAGCAATACAAATGGCTGAATACTATGCTGTATAGTAATAACATATTTATTAAAAATTCTTTTGTGTTTGTCTGTCAGTTGTAACTGTTATTGTTGTGAGACCAATTGCTTAAATCTGGGCATTTGCCTCTTAATTCTCTTCTGGTAGTTGAACTCTGTTGGTGTAGTTCCTGGACAGAGATACTATCTCTCTTACGACAACATTCCCCAGATGTTATTATTTAGATGTTGTTACAGCTCGTTTCTACTCTAGTCTTACCCGGCCTATGGTTTGTATTCAGTTTAGTGCAACTGCAGTAAGATCTTTTGTTCACATTTTATTTTAAATGTTACTGTTTACCCTAATACAGTTATTCTTTACACATTTGTTTACTTATTTATTTAACTGAATATTGACTAACCCTTGTTTTTACATAAGTCACCTGGCTTAACAATGTCGTTTTATTTTTTATTATGTTTTGGATTAGCAGTTAATCATTTGGCAACTGCAATATGTTCCCTTGTTCACGTTTTATTTCATGAATTCTAATCCATTGCGTATACATTAGTTAATTATCAAATATTGACTGATGTACATTTTATATCAGTTCACCTCACTTACAAATGCATGTTTATAGATTTTTGAACAAACTCGTCAGTTGATATAGTGTTGGCGTAATTAAGTATTGATTATGGTGGATTACTGGGGTGCAACAGAGATTGTCGTCAACAAGATGTATGTAATCCAGTGACCTTGCTGAACTGCCAGGAATTAATACAATATACATTGCAAATTGCATGACCATTTCCATTTAATCATGACCAAACAGCTAGAAAAATCTTGACAGTGTCTCCACTAATCAAAATACCGGTTCTCTAAGGTAATTTTAAGATATGATAATTTATTATATTTTAAAACTTTATTAATGAAAGATTTGATTACAATATATAATTGTTATAGAACATTCATGTCCTTAATATATCATAGTGCATTAATTATTGATGACATTGTAAGTGATATATAAAATATGGTGATGATTAAAAAAATGCAAGATCAAGACAAAATTACAGGTAAAAAATATTGGCATTTAGGTTCATACTGGACTCTGGTATATTTTTAAAGGAAGTATATTACCTTTGTAAGGCCAACTAATGTGTTAAACTTTACAAATGTGATATACAGTCAAACCTCGCTATAGGGTCACCTCAGCAATACAGCCACCTTGCAATTAAGGTCAACCCAGGATAGTCCCAATTTGTTTCTGTAACAATAAGGTACAGGAAATAAAAATAGGGTCACCTCGCCGTTCAGTTCACTTTTGTCCCGTCCCAAGGTGACCTTAATAGTGAGGGTCCTTTGCATTTTAACACAAAAACCTCATCCAGTGTTACGTCATCCACTGCTATGTGACTTTGTGTGACCGTGTCTGTTGTTGCAGCCTATGGCAAGGTGTTCCTGGTGCGTCATCCACTGCTATGTGACTTTGTGTGACCGTGTCTGTTGTTGCAGCCTATGGCAAGGTGTTCCTGGTGCGTCATCCACTGCTACGTGACATTGTGTGACCGTGTCTGTTGTTGCAGCCTATGGCAAGGTGTTCCTGGTGCGTCATCCACTGCTACGTGACATTGTGTGACCGTGTCTGTTGTTGCAGCCTATGGCAAGGTGTTCCTGGTGCGTCATCCACTGCTATGTGACTTTGTGTGACCGTGTCTGTTGTTGCAGCCTATGGCAAGGTGTTCCTGGTGCGTCATCCACTGCTACGTGACATTGTGTGACCGTGTCTGTTGTTGCAGCCTATGGCAAGGTGTTCCTGGTGCGTCATCCACTGCTACGTGACTTTGTGTGACCATGTCTGTTGTTGCAGCCTATGGCAAGGTGTTCCTGGTGCGTCATCCACTGCTATGTGACATTGTGTGACCGTGTCTGTTGTTGCAGCCTATGGCAAGGTGTTCCTGGTGCGTCATCCACTGCTACGTGACATTGTGTGACCGTGTCTGTTGTTGCAGCCTATGGCAAGGTGTTCCTGGTGCGTCATCCACTGCTACGTGACATTGTGTGACCGTGTCTGTTGTTGCAGCCTATGGCAAGGTGTTCCTGGTGCGTCATCCACTGCTACGTGACTTTGTGTGACCGTGTCTGTTGTTGCAGCCTATGGCAAGGTGTTCCTGGTGCGTCATCCACTGCTACGTGACATTGTGTGACCGTGTCTGTTGTTGCAGCCTATGGCAAGGTGTTCCTGGTGCGTCATCCACTGCTATGTGACTTTGTGTGACCGTGTCTGTTGTTGCAGCCTATGGCAAGGTGTTCCTGGTGCGTCATCCACTGCTATGTGACATTGTGTGACCGTGTCTGTTGTTGCAGCCTATGGCAAGGTGTTCCTGGTGCGTCATCCACTGCTACGTGACATTGTGTGACCGTGTCTGTTGTTGCAGCCTATGGCAAGGTGTTCCTGGTGCGTCATCCACTGCTACGTGACATTGTGTGACCGTGTCTGTTGTTGCAGCCTATGGCAAGGTGTTCCTGGTGCGTCATCCACTGCTATGTGACTTTGTGTGACCGTGTCTGTTGTTGCAGCCTATGGCAAGGTGTTCCTGGTGCGTCATCCACTGCTACGTGACTTTGTGTGACCGTGTCTGTTGCAGCCTATGGCAAGGTGTTCCTGGTGCGTCATCCACTGCTATGTGACATTGTGTGACCGTGTCTGTTGTTGCAGCCTATGGCAAGGTGTTCCTGGTGCGTCATCCACTGCTACGTGACATTGTGTGACCGTGTCTGTTGTTGCAGCCTATGGCAAGGTGTTCCTGGTGCGTCATCCACTGCTACGTGACATTGTGTGACCGTGTCTGTTGTTGCAGCCTATGGCAAGGTGTTCCTGGTGCGTCATCCACTGCTATGTGACTTTGTGTGACCGTGTCTGTTGTTGCAGCCTATGGCAAGGTGTTCCTGGTGCGTCATCCACTGCTATGTGACATTGTGTGACCGTGTCTGTTGTTGCAGCCTATGGCAAGGTGTTCCTGGTGCGTCATCCACTGCTACGTGACATTGTGTGACCGTGTCTGTTGTTGCAGCCTATGGCAAGGTGTTCCTGGTGCGTCATCCACTGCTACGTGACATTGTGTGACCGTGTCTGTTGTTGCAGCCTATGGCAAGGTGTTCCTGGTGCGTCATCCACTGCTATGTGACTTTGTGTGACCGTGTCTGTTGTTGCAGCCTATGGCAAGGTGTTCCTGGTGCGTCATCCACTGCTACGTGACTTTGTGTGACCGTGTCTGTTGCAGCCTATGGCAAGGTGTTCCTGGTGCGTCATCCACTGCTACGTGACATTGTGTGACCGTGTCTGTTGTTGCAGCCTATGGCAAGGTGTTCCTGGTGCGTAAAGTTGCTGGACTCGACCGAGGCAAGCTGTACGCAATGAAAGTGCTCAAGAAGGCAACAATCATTCAGAAGACAAAGACAACGGAACACACACGGACAGAGCGTCAGGTGCTTGAAGTTATCCGCGAGTCTCCCTTCCTCATAACTCTCCACTATGCATTCCAGACCGATGCCAAACTCCACCTGATACTAGGTACGTATCACCTCTACTTATATATTAGATTTCAGCAGAACCTCCTATTGAGGATTAATTGGGACTGGACTGAAGTGACTTGAAAATAATGTAGTACGCTTGACAGTTAAATTAGCTATTTGGCTTGATGTTGTTATATCCTTTCCATTTATATCATGGGGTGAGACTGGCCTTGGTACTGGTCCTCTTTGTCCCTCAAGTCTGGGGTGAGGCTGGTCTCGATACTGGTCCTCTTTGTCCCTCAAGTATGGGGTGAGGCTGGCCTCGATACTGGTCCTCTTTGTTCCTCAAATCTGGGGTGAGACTGGCCTTGGTACTGGTCCTCTTTGTCCCTCAAGTCTGGGGTGAGACTGGCCTTGGTACTGGTCCTCTTTGTCACTCAAGTCTGGGGTGAGACTGGCCTTGGTACTGGTCCTCTTTGTCCCTCAAGTCTGGGGTGAGGCTGGTCTCGATACTGGTCCTCTTTGTCCCTCAAGTCTGGGGTGAGGCTGGCCTCGATACTGGTCCTCTTTGTCACTCAAGTCTGGGGTGAGGCTGGTCTCAATACTGGTCCTCTTTGTCCCTCAAGTCTGGGGTGAGGCTGGCTACGATACTGGTCCTCTTTTTCACTCAAGTCTGGGGTGAGGCTGGTCTCGATACTGGTCCTCTTTTTCACTCAAGTCTGGGGTGAGGCTGGCCTCGATACTGGTCCTCTTTGTCACTCAAGTCTGGGGTGAGGCTGGCCTCGATACTGGTCCTCTTTTTCACTCAAGTCTGGGGTGAGGCTGGCCTCGATACTGGTCTTTGATTTAGCTTTTCTGTTTCTTCCCCTTCACTGTCCTAGCAAAATACTTGCACTGCTCTCTCCACCAACTGTCTCCATTCCCCTCTGTCTTTCACTCTCATTCTCCACTCCTCTTCCAATCTCTCCGAATCTTTCTCTACACAATCCTCCCAATGCAGTCTAGGTCGTCCTCATCTCCTTTTACCTTTCACTCCAGACATCTTTGCCAACCTTTCTTCTCCCATTCGTTCCACGTTTTCCACATTTAGACGACTCATCACCAGTTTCTTCTTAGAACTTTCTTTCTCACCAACCTCCTCCCTCAACTCCTCCATTCTTTTCCATGAACCTTCTCCCTCAACTCCTCCATTCTTTCCCACCAACCTCCTCCCTCAACTCCTCCATTCTTTCCCACCAACCTCCTCTCTCAACTCCTCCATTCTTTCCCACCAACCTCCTCCCTCAACTCCTCCATTCTCTCACAACAACCTCCTCCCTAAACTCCTCCATTCTCTCACACCAACCTCCTCCATCAACTCCTCCATTCTTTCCCACCAACCTCCTCCATCAACTCCTCCATTCTTTCCCACCAACCTCTTCCCTCAACTCCTCCATTCTCTCACACCAACCTCCTCCCTCAACTCCTCCATTCTCTCACACCAACCTCCTCCCTCAACTCCACCATTCTTTCCCACCAACCTCCACTCTCAACTCCTCCATTCTTTCCCACCAATCTCCTCCCTCAGCTCCTCCATTCTTTCTCACCAACCTCCTCCCTCAACTCTTCCATGCTTTCCCACCAACCTCCTCCCTCAACTCCTCCATTCTTTCCCACCAACCTCTTCCCTCAGCTCCTCAATTCTTTCCCACCAACCTCCTCCCTCAACTCTTCCATTCTTTCGTACCAACCTCTTCCCTCAACTCCTCCATTCTTTCCCACCAACCTCCTCCCTCAACTCCTCCATTCTTTCCCACCAACCTCCTCCCTCAACTCCTCCATTCTTTCCTACCAACCTCCTCCCTCAACTCCTCCATTCTTTCCCACCAACCTCCACCCTCAACTCCTCCATTCTTTCCCACCAACCTCCACCCTCAACTCATCCATTCTTTCCCACCAACCTCCTCCCTTAACTCCTCCATTCTTTCCCACCAACCTCCTCCCTCAACTCCTCCATTCTTTCCCACCAACCTCCTCCCTCAACTCCATTCTTTCCCACCAACCTCCTCCCTCAACTCCTCCATTCTTTCCCACCAACCTCCACCCTCAACTCCTCCATTCTTTCCCACCAACCTCCACCCTCAACTCCTCCATTCTTTCCCACCAACCTCCACCCTCAACTCCTCCATTCTTTCCCACCAACCTTCTCCCTCAACTCCTCCATTCTCTCCCACCAACCTCCTCCCTCAACTCCTCCATTCTCTCACACCAACCTCCTCCCTCAACTCCTCCATTCTTTCCCACCAGCCTCCTCCCTCAACTCCTCCATTCTTTCCCACCAACCTCCTCCCTCAACTCCTCCATTCTTTCCCACCAACCTCCTCCCTCAACTCCTCCATTCTTCAGTTGTCGATTTTCTACTCACCTCTAATTCTTCTGACCCAGTTGTTTTTGCAAACCTATACCTTCTACTGTTGTTTTTTGTCATTGCTGTAATCTCCAGGCCATACAGGTATGCTAGTGTCTCACATGAATGAAGTTCATGCAATATGCGTCTATCGCTGATCACCGTTCCACTTACCTCGCGTTCGCCACTGCTTTTATTCTCTTGCAAACTTTCAGTATCTGAGTTACCATCCCCACATACCGCTCTGCCCAGGTATACAAAACTGTCTCTTTGTTTTAGTTTCTTCCCCTCCAGGTGTATTTCCAGCTCTTTGTTTTTTCTGCCTCCCCTATGGCACCTCTTCTTCAAACTTACTTCCAGTCAGTGCAGTGATTTTAGAAGTTATTTCCGTCTACCTGTTTGGAATGTGAATGTGTGGTTAGTATTTTATGCTAGTTCCATTGAAGTCATTCTGAGTTGCAGTGAATATGGTTGCTTTTTGTAACGCAAATAGTTTCGGATTATGGCTTTTTATGGCATTTTTATTACATGTGATCGGCGCCTGTCTTAATCGCAAATGACACGTATTGAGTTTTACTGCCTCACAACATGGCTGTTAACTTAGACACAAACATCCAACGTGAAGTGTTAATTAACCGTGATATATCATTTGTAAAGATCCATTAACAGACAGTTAACATTTCTACCAGTTTATAATCACCTTGAATCATGTTACCAATATAGACATATTTTAAATATCTGAATATCTTGGTTTATATTTTAATTTGATGTCCATTCTTTTGGCAGTGACATCTGAGTATCAAAATCATCCACTTGTTTGTTTTATTTGAATTTGGTTAATTAACTTTGTTACTAGTTTTCAAAAGTGGAGATGAATGTAGACAACATGTTATGGCCACCATGTTTTATTTATGAAACTTTATCAGTTTTAGCTACACAAATGCTCAAGACTCCAATGTTGTGTCAGCAAAAGCCAGAATTTGCAGTTTTCCTTGTTAAAATGTTGATAATTTATTTGACTGAAAAACTGGAGCTGTGCCTAAAACTGGACTCAAGAAAATATACAGTTAGTTAAATTTGACTGTTTATGACAGATATGTTTTGTTTAGAGAACAGTCTGACTTCGTTATTAATAATAAGTGTCTATAAAAGTTTCTATGATGGATTCTTAGTGAAACACAATTTTCTATTTTGATCATAAAGAATAAATCAGTTTTAAAGAGTAAAGTTATGCTTATGAGCTCATAAGAATCTTAGTGGAACAGTCCTCTGGTTTACCATTTGTGATCCAGGCTTATGGTGCTGGTTTACCATTTGTGATCCAGGCTTATGGTGCTGGTTTATCATTTGTGATCCAGGCTTATGGTGCTGGTTTATCATTTGTGATCCAGGCTTATGGTGCTGGTTTATCATTTGTGATCCAGGCTTATGGTGCTGGTTTATCATTTGTGATCCAGGCTTATGGTGCTGGTTTACCATTTGTGATCCAGGCTTATGGTGCTGGTTTATCATTTGTGATCCAGGCTTATGGTGCTGGTTTACCATTTGTGATCCAGGCTTATGGTGCTGGTTTATCATTTGTGATCCAGGCTTATGGTGCTGGTTTATCATTTGTGATCCAGGCTTATGGTGCTGGTTTACCATTTGTGATCCAGGCTTATGGTGCTGGTTTATCATTTGTGATCCAGGCTTATGGTGCTGGTTTATCATTTGTGATCCAGGCTTATGGTGCTGGTTTACCATTTGTGATCCAGGCTTATGGTGCTGGTTTATCTAGCTATAGAGTTATGTATGTATCTGTGACTAGAAACGTCTGTTCTGTAAGCAGTTGTAGACAGTGGACACAAATTAACACATTGATCAATAGATGCGAATGTGCGATCACGAGCAATGCATGATTCATGTCTAACACTGGGACTAGCATGACTTGGGACATCTTCACTGAAGCAAGTGGCAAGTAGAACCTACGGTCAATACTAACATATCTGTTAACTGTAGAAGGTGCAGTTGTTAATGCATCCCTAATATTTCACGATGTGATGAATACAGATATTTAGTTTTACTAAAGCTTCCTTATCAATGCATTAGATCATCACAGTTGATGTTCAGATTTACTGACTTGCAGAAAATACATGTAAAGTTGTGGACAATCAATTTAGTGAATTTACGTCAGTTTAACGTATGAACGGTAAGAACAATTAACGTGTTTATGGCAAGGTTTGAACAAAAATAAAGCTGATACTTTTCTTTGGAAGGGTCGCAAATTTGATGTCACAACATCCTGTAAATATTACACTGACCAGCAATTTAATAATGACCTAAGTATAACAAATGAAGTTGGTCTCTCTTTGGTACACTTCAATGCCAGAAGCCTAAGCACTAGTCTTTATGAAATTCAAGATTTTCTTAAGCTGCTCAAATTACAATTTGACATTATAGCTATCAGTGAGACATGGTTGAAGAAAGACACCATTCCTTTTTATAATTTTGATGACGCTTTTCACATAGTCAGGTATAACAAAAAAGGTGGTGGTGGCCATTTATATTAAGAATGAGCTTAACGGCCGAATCTGTGAAACCAAGTCGATTGTAGTTGACGATGTACTTGAATGCGCAACTGTTGAATTTAGAATCAGTTATGCATACAGGTGCTCTGGTTCCAATTTAATATGTTTTAATGACACAATAGAACGTTTATTTAATCGTAACAAAGACACATTATTCTGATGTGGTGACTTCAACATAGATTTGTTTAAATGCAACAGTCATAGTGGTACGAAACAATTTATTGATTTGATGTATAATCTTGGTCTCTACTCTTTAATTAGAAGACCAAGTAGAATTACTTCTACCTCTGCAACCTTAGTAGACAATATCTTTACTTCAGAACTTGATTGCAAGAGTGACAGTGGACTGTTAGTAAATTATATTAGCGATCATCTCCCTATATTTGCTTTGTGCAAATGTGATATAAAATAATATAAGTTGTTCTTCAAACAAATGTGTACATCGCATTAGTCTTGAAAATATCAACGCATTGAAAGCTGACTTGACCAAACATTCCTGGAGTGCTGTTGTAAATAATGAAGATGTTAATCTAGCATGTGACTATTTTCTCCAGACGTTTACAAAGTTGTACAGTAAACACTGTCCACTAAAAATAGCCAACCTAATGTAGCTAAGTTGAATTTGAAAAATGCGTGGTTTACCAAAGGACTGAAGAATGCACGTATAATGAAAAACAAAAATTATTTAAAACAGTTTAATCATGTAGATCAATTAATTCTGAAACCAGGTATAAAACATAGAAAAATAAATTAACAAGTATTGTAAGATCAGCTAAAAAACTGTATTTTAACAGTTTTCTTGAAAAGAAAAGAAATTATATTGCTGGTACGTGGAAAATATTTTAAAATGTAATAGGAACAACTCATCCAGTGAACCACTTTCCTGACCATCTTGTTAATAATGGTGAAACTGCTAGTAATAATAAGGATATGGCAGATATGTTCAACAATTTTTTACTAATTTTACCAAAATTATCAAAGGATATACCTGTACCTGCAAATGTTTCAATTTATGACTATTTAAACAATAGAAATAAACATCATTTGTGTTCAACTCCAGGTAATGAAGAGGTAATTGGAGTTGTAAAACTACGGGAAAGTAAAACATCAACTGATTATGAAAATATAAGTATGAATTTGATTAAAAAGGTTATTAATTGTATTGCAAAACATTGTATTTGTAACTTATCTTTCAACATTGGAATATTCCCGGAAAAAATGAAAATTGCTAAAGTTGTCCCACTTTTCCAGTCTGGGGATAAGTATGCCTGCACCAACCATAGACCTATTTCATTGCTGCCACAGGACTCTAACATTTTTGAAAATATGTCAACATGTCATGCATTAGTAGATCTAATTGATAGAATAAGCCAATCATTAGATGAAAAAATATGCTGTAGGTGTCTTAGATTAAAAAAAGTATTCAACACAACTGATCACCAATTATTATGTAAAAAAAAAGAATTTCTTGGTATCCGCGGAGTGGCATGTAAGTGGTTAAACAGTTATCTAGAAAACAGAAGACAATTTGTGGCAATTAACAAATGTAAGCCTGCTGTATGCAGTATATCATGTGGTGTGCCGCAAGGTTCTATTTTAGGCCCCAAGCTATTTATATTGTACATTAATGATATGTGCAACATATCTAAGCTTGTATATATCCTCTTTGCAGATGATTAAAAAAATTTTTTTGCAGATATGAAAAGTCTGAATGATACAGTGTGTAGCATACTGGACAAAATGTCTACTTGGTTTGCAGTAAATAGGTTAACATTAAACATTTCTAAAATTATATGTTATTTTGAAATTGTATGCTTAGTACGGATGTCGTTATAAGTATAAGGAATGGTAACATTGAAAGAGTTTGAGTTGTAAGTTGTTGAGGGTGAATGTTGATAACTTAGGTAAGTGGAATGTTTATATTAAATACATAAAATCAAAGCTTTCTAAAAGTACAGCTATAATTTATAGATGTAGTCATCTGCTTAACAGAAATAGTGTGTATATCCTATATTGTTCACTGTTTTTGCCTTATTTAACATACTGTGTAGAAATGATGGCTAATACATATACGACAAATATTAATGGTATCCTCCTACTACTTACTAATGCACTTTTTCAACAATTACATGTCTTAAAATTTCGAGATATAGAACTGAAAACGTTATTATTTATGTACAAAGCTGACTACTGCTGTTTATCATCAAACATTCAACGTCTATTTGTTAGGAGGGAAACGTCGTACTCATTGAGAGTTAATCATGATTTAGAACGACTCCGCGTTCATTCCACAATAAGATTGGTGCATCTTTGTGTCTACAGAATGCGGTTATGGTATTCTCTGAGTAATGACATAAAAAACCATTAATAATATAATTACATTAAAATCTAAATACAAAAAACATCTATTTCACAAATATGTTACTGTGGAAATGTAACTGTTACGTATTGAATCATGCTATCTAATATATGATGACCTGCGTATTGTGTATCACGATAAATCCATTGAGAGGGTGCACAATATGTATTGATTATAGTGTGTGAAAAAGGAAAAAGTACCCATGTCGGAAACCTAACACTTTTACCTTAATATGATTGTCAGGGGTAAACTTACATAAAAGCCACTGACTTCGTGTTTACTCCCTTCAAACATTGTACACACACTTGTGTGTGTACATGGTATTTTGTAGATTATGTATAATTATATCGCATCAGATATATAGATGTGTATATGGTTATGTATGCATATATATATACACGCTTGTCTTTTCTTTCTTGTAGCATGTTGCCAATGTTTGAATAAACGAATCATTCACTCACATACACACATTACACATTGTTGATTAGTTAGATGGTATCAGCACTAGTGGACGCTATAGCTCTGGTGTGACAGTCGATACTGGACTATGACCCACAAACAGATGTAAATAGCCAGCCTGCAGCACAGATGAAGTGTGTATAGATGTATGCAGTAGTTCAAACAGTAACCTGGTTGAACAAGTACTAAGTCTTTGTAGCGTCACATGATTGTCAGTGTCAGTCAACGTTAAGTAGGGCTTGAAATATAGCCTGCTTAATGTACGCATGGTTATTGATGTTGCACTAAGATCCTCTCATGCAGTGTAATTTTTCATGTGATTCTAACAGATTGTAGGCTTTTTTTAGTTGTTAAGGACAATATTTATAGATGACATTTGTGAACTTAGTGATAAGATGAATTGGCAATAAATTATTTTCTTGTTTTTTCATCATGATATCTATTCATTTAAAATGCATTTGGTCGTAAAGCTAAAGACGGCGAAAACAGGTTGGAAAAAATGTCAGAATAAATTGTATATGTTAAATAACTAAAGCACGTAGTAAAAATAGGATTAAAATCATAGAAGTTTAAATCTACTAATTTACAAAAATCTGCTATTATTATGTCAATGAGCACAATATAATAAAATAAGCAGTCATATTAATGAGACAAAAGCTGTAGAAAAAATGTATAATAAAAATTATAGATATGGTTAATAAGATCATAATGGTTAAAATAGTATAACATTCCATGTAAACCTAAAATAGTTAGGAAAGAGGTGTTTTGAGAAGCGAACATTTGTACATTGGTACAATGTGAATCTTGGTGCCATTTCTCAATTATGATCACAGCACTAGTTTATCTTGGTAGTTATTTAGCTTTTAGTCCGACTAATATCGTCACTTGGCTACAGTGTCCAGTATTTCAATATGGTCAGTAAAGCTATGTCAAATTGCCAAATTGACCATGTTGGTCTGATCAGTTCTGGTTTAGATCAACTGGCCAACAGGGAGGGATAGCAAGAAGCCATTTAGTCATTTAGGCAGATTTACATCTCGTAGGCGGTACTGAATCATGCCTTGCTTGTTATTGAATTCAGGTACTTGTGATCTGAAATAGCTTGTGCGTGTATCTGGTCATTTTTCTAACCGTTACTGTGTAAAAAATAAAACTGATAATTGACTTTCCAGTGAATTTATATCCTGGATTTGTGTCACCGGTATGGTTTTCGTATAAATCAAACCCTTGTGAATACCCTGGATAGGGATTGTAATTGACACCATTGTACTTAGCTTAATAAATGTGCCTATCTACCATAGCTCCCTGATGCAACCATCCACCTGTTGACAACCTTAATAATGCTTAGTGATTTTGAGATTGACTAACCTTTTTATCCTGATACCCCTGTGAGCCTTCCAAGGATTTAGGTGCAAAACAGTTATATTATTATTATTAAGATAGGTGGGGATAGACCGCAACTAGGGTCTGTCTGCCATTACCCACGCACAGGTTGCCTAGGAAAGTGAGGATTGCATGTAAATTGAGAACACTTTAGAGCACTTGTGCTTGAGGTAATTGTGTGAAGTTAGTGTTTCCTGCTCTAGTGCATTAGATCTTTACAGAGGTGACAGTGGACATTGACTGCACACATTGGCTATTAGATCCACCATTTCACAGTCATTCACTTGGTTGATATTAAGAGACCCCCCCCGTATCAGTTTTGTGGATTTTTTCTGAACAAAATTGAGGTGTTATTATTGTTATTTCTCCAGTCACTGGAGACCAGGTAATTGAGGTGTTATTATTGTTATTTCTCCAGTCACTGGAGACCAGGTAATTGAGGTGTTATTATTGTTATTTATCCAGTCACTGGAGACCAGGTAATTTAGGTGTTATTATTGTTATTTCTCCAGTCACTGGAGACCAGGTAATTGAGGTGTTATTATTGTTATTTCTCCAGTCACTGGAGACCAGGTAATTGAGGTGTTATTATTGTTATTTCTCCAGTCACTGGAGACCAGGTAATTGAGGTGTTATTATTGTTATTTCTCCAGTCACTGGAGACCAGGTAATTGATGTTTAATGTTTGAAGACAATTATACAAAATCCATGGTCAGAAAACTTTATAATGGCGTTTGGGTACCTTGAGTAACTGGGGTCTCCCCAAATACTGATGTAGGTTTTCACCCTTTATTTCACAGCTTGACAGCAGGTACAGTTTAATATACGTATGTCTTTTACAAATACGTCAGGGCTACAGGAATAGCTTTGTGAATGAATAACACACATTCTGAGCATTTGCGATTCATAACATTTCTCAACGGTGGACAATCTACCAAACAGCATTAATTTAGGCAACCCCAGTGGAAATCTTTATCAAATTCCTGGAAAAACAATAATGAGATTTTGTATCTGTCAGTTGTGCAGTCGCAATCACTGTGAATGGCGTGTCAGTGTAGACCTGACGGCCGTAGCAGCCGCAAAGTACTTGCGAGGTGTTTCATGATTAATTCATTCCATTGGAGTATCTGCTATAACGTAGAGTGGCGATTGGTGGTGCCAATATTACAATTGCTATCCATTTCAGTGTTCACTAGGTGTAATATAAGGCGTTATGTCAAAACAAACCTGGCACTTTCAGTTGATATCGTAATCCTATCCTATATCAGCATTACACAAAATAGACAAAGATACAATACTTTTGTTACACCTAAAGATTCAGTTTTCCTGTTTTTTAACGTCTTCAAACAGGTGAATTATTTCCCGTCACTTTGCTTGACATTTGGAGAAAGGTGAATAAGATAAAGAAGCTGTCATGGCACGCAACATCAGAAAAATATACTTTTGAAGACAGATAGGACATTTTCATTTATAATGACACATGAATCATTGAATGTGTGCGTCACTAAAGTTTGAAGGTTTTTGCAGACAATAATTGATGAGTTCATTTCTGTAAATTTGTTGATAAATCTTTTAGATTATTTACTATTTAGAGCTCTATAGTTATTTATCCTGTTCTATTTTAAGTGTGTATCTATCTGCTTATATAAATGTGATCTTAGTTTATAATAATTATGTATGCACTTATCAATCTGAAATATTTACATTTATTAAATAATTATTTTAGATAATTAACATAATGGTTCATTTTTTATGAACCATTGTAAAGTGCCAAAAACAATATTTGGATGGGGCAGTTTGTAAAACATTATTGGTATTATTATGTAAATGAGACTTGGAGACAAGTTAGACATTTTGAGGACATCTTGCTATGGAGAGATCTTACATGCGGACACTCAGGTTGCTCTCTGCAGTGGTATGGATTCATCTCGGAGGTTATATATAATTACAGAGACAAGATCACTATTTATCTTCTGAGCAACAAATTAAGGTATACATGAACAATTCACTATGTTGAGACCAGGTTTTACAGCAAATATGCCTTGTTTGGGGTTTGCATACGGAGTATGGGACCACCCAAGGGTGCACCCTCCACCTGCCATGATTTAGGGTCCAATAATTTACATACATTTTCGTTGGTTGCCTATTTGTTACCTGAGAAGTTGGGACTCTTTGGCTACCCATTTGTTAGCCCTGCATAGGGTATACTAAATGAGGTCATAATATGTAGTGCGGCAGGGTTATAAAGCAGTGGCTGTATGTCGGCAGTGGGGGTGTTCTTTATCGTAGGGTAACTTTGCCTGCTGCCTCCGTGTGACATATGACCCCCTGTCTCAGTGTCGGATTGTTGCAAGACACAGAGACAAGGCCTGGTAGACATGTTACATAGTCACTGACTGGGTGACATTGTCACTGTCACTGCCACTGATTCCCGTTAAATCAGGCCTAATGTGTCTCAGTATCACATCAATATGTGATGTACACTGCTGGAGAAATTGGGTTAATTTACACAGGTTTGGTTGGGATGTGGGAAATGAGGCAGCTGGGGTAAGACCACATTTAAATTTTACATATGGGGCCATTATAAATTTCCTAAATTTCTTGCAAAATTTGTCTTACGATTGTGTTGAAAATTTCGCAGCATATTTAACCTCCAATGACACAAGTGCTGTGGAAAACTCGTGAAATTCTCGTACCTCATTTTTCAGAAAAATTCACCCAAACCTGACACCCCTCAATTTTGCCCCAATCTGGTGACGGATTTTGAAATATTGGTGCGTGCTGCAAGATAGCCACTGTGCGAATTTGCGAGCGACTAGCGTATGTTTATTGCTACCTCGTGAACGATCTAATGCAGTAGTACATTCAGTATTCACTGGACTAACATGTGCCATGTCAAAGTGCTCGAAAAAAATTGACACATCACACAAAAACAACATTTTCAAGGGTACTCTATTGTTATAAACAATTAATATATATTTTATACCAACTTCAGTGTATCTTGTGTACAATAATATAGATATAAAGCAATAATATGTATTACTTTTATATTTGTATATGGCGATATGCAGCCACCATTATCTGTCATATCTGATGGCCTAATTTTTACCACTGACACACGCTGTGCTAAACGTAGGTGTTTTCTCTCTCAGATTACGTCAACGGAGGCGAATTGTTTACCCACCTCTATCAGAGGGAGCGCTTCTCAGAGGAGGAAGTGCAAATCTACATCGGAGAGATCGTACTAGCTCTCGAGACTTTACATAAGGTAATCAGGTCATTTGTTCATTCAGCGAAGGCCTCCTTCACAGATGTCAACATGTACACAGGAGATAGACTGTATAAGGAACCACGAAGAACATATATTACTGTGTTCTTTTTATATAACGTGTTCCTTCAGTTAATAGTGACATTGCTGATTTGGTTTGTTAAAAAGCGGGTGTTTCCAAAGATTTAAGCACATTTGAAAAAATTTGTTATTCTATATGACCTGCCACAGCAGATTAAGTGGATGGTTAGTTGCGTAACTAGGAATTCGCGTTTTGTACCTTTTTTGGATTCCACGGATGATAAGCTTTAACAAGACACCTTATATCTTCAGTAGCTTTTGATTCATTGCAAACTTTAGAAAGTGACACGGTTTGTGAAAGAGATCATGTTGACACATTGTCTTGTTTTTGTTGGGTTCATAAATGCTTGCAGTTTATTAGTTTTGGATTATTTTTTGAGGAAAATAAACTGGAATCTGTATTGAAAGTTGATATTCTAAGGTGTGCATTTCTACCAAAGTGACAACATTGATAAGACATGTCCATGACAGTTCATTTAGGCTCATCTGCAGAGTAGCCCCGTGTGACTTTATACCCACTTCACTTTGGCACGTCACATATTATTATTAATTTAGATGTGGAAAGGTGCTAAACTTACACAGTGTCACTGTTCTAAGATGTGTGTGGGTCTGCAATTAGTGGGTCTGCAATTAGTGGGTCTGCAATTAGTGGACCGTCACTGAAAAAGTTGACTTGTTTGCTTGCAGCTTGGCATTATCTACAGGGATATCAAGTTAGAGAATATTCTACTAGACTCTGATGGCCACATAATACTGACAGACTTTGGACTCAGCAAAGAGTTCCTGCCTACAGAGAAGGTAAATGGAAAACATTGTACTATAGAATGTCCACTTTGTCAGTCATGGTGTGATTATCTGATTCCTTCAGATTTATGTAATCAAATCTTAATTTTCACACATTAAAAATTAATAAAATTTCCAAGTGAATATAAATAAATGACAGAGTGAAGTTTGTGTCAGTTAAATTGTATGAATCCACATACTAGACAAATTGTATGAATCCACATATTAACTTTTTATTTATATTATTGTTCTCTGAGTTTATTTTCGTCTGTGAGACTAAGAAGCTGGGTAATGGCATTCAGGTTGGCTTGGTGCAGACCAGATACTATAAGTGGAAATGAGTAATGCTGTCAAATTCATTGTTTAGACTGTGGTTTCTTGACAAAAAGCAGATTTCATTAATACATAGAATATTTAGGTACAATCCTGTACTGTGTTCCTTTAAAACAATCTCAGCTGTATAAAAATATATTGATTATATTTATAATTTCGACATAAAAACATACAAATGTTACACCTTTGCTGCTAGTCACATGCCATCAATGTCATTATCAAGTGTCAGACATGTAGTTGAGATTTATTTCATTGCTATATACCCTGTATTGACAACATGCTAGTTTCTGGGACATACTTACAGCAGTCTAAGTTCTAGCACAGTTGTGTGCCAGAACTTAACTGAAGCGGACTTCATGAAATAATCACATTTCTGCAGATTGGCTAGCGAGGGAATTCTGTTGAAACAGATGTCGACATTGCTTTCTTGTTTCAGAACTACCGAGCGTACTCGTTCTGTGGCACCATCGAATACATGGCCCCGGAACTGGTGAAGGGCGGACAGACAGGGCACGACTTTGTACGTTTCTTGATTTCCCTCGTGTCACTCGACTCACTGTTATGTTTGTGACTGTCTAGATGGAGGTGTATTGTGACTGTCTAGATGGCGGTGTATTGTGACTGTCTAGATGGAGGTGTATTGTGACTGTCTAGATGGAGGTGTATTGTGACTGACTGTCTAGATGGAGGTGTATTGTGACTGTCTAGATGGAGGTGTATTGTGACTGTCTAGATGGAGGTGTATTGTGACTGTCTAGATGGAGGTTTATTGTGACTGTCTAGATGGAGGTGTATTGTGACTGTCTAGATGGAGGTGTATTGTGACTGTCTAGATGGAGGTGTATTATGACTGTCTAGATGGAGGTGTATTGTGACTGTCTAGATGGAGGTGTATTGTGACTGTCTAGATGGAGGTGTATTGTGACTGTCTAGATGGAGGTGTATTGTGACTGTCTAGTTGGTGGAAATATTGTCTTTTTTCTCTGTCTTTTTTGGCACTAGTCACATTCTGTTGAAGTACGTTGCGGTGTTTTTTATTTGACATTAACTGACATGCAGCTAATTACATGGAGGTTATGTGTAATTAATATGTTAAGTAAAACATTGCAGTAAAACATTCTTGAGTTTATTTATATATCAGTAAAACATTATATATATATATATATATATATACTTAGGTATATATATATAAAACGTGAAAATTAACAACTTTTGAATCCATCACAAATTTTTTGTGTTTTGGAAATAATAAATTCTTAAAGCAGTTTCTTTCAATTTTCAGTAATTTTGTATTTATCAAATCGCGACTTTGAGGAAGAAGGTCAGTGTTTGTGTTGTAGGCCGTTGATTGGTGGTCGTTAGGTGTGCTGACCTATGAACTCTTGACCGGAGCATCGCCATTTACGGTCGAGGGTGAGAAAAACACTCACGCAGAAATTACAAAGTAAGTGATTGAATTTATAGTATTTAAACGACCTGCAGCTTTCTAGTTCTTAAAAAGTTGTTTTCTGAAATATTTCAAATTATATATTGATTTTACAAGACAAGTAATTTGTTTCTAGCAGTGTAGAAGCTGTCAGAGACGAGATGATCAGAAGTGATGTGAAACACGATGAATACAGACATCAAATGATAATAATAATATACTCGAGATCCTGAATTTCGCCGTAGACAATAGTCATAAAAACATAATTTTAACAACAAACCTGGACAAACTCTTCCATAAGATACTTGGCTTACTTGACAAGTGCTCTTGCCAGGTCTCCAGCGTAGAGGTCACATTCTTTATTACTGCCCTCCAGGTGGGGCAGTCAATGGCCACCCGCTCGGCGTGAGATAGTTATATTCTAAATATCTGCCATATATCTATCATATATCTAATCACATTTGTACAAACAAATTGTTTGAAAAGTTGTTTTGGGTGTGGTACTTAAAATTTTAAACTGCGAAATTGCGTTGCCGCAAAGACACGTTAGAGCAAATAGTCACGTTACATACGGTAATAATCTCCTTGGTACATAGCATTGGTTTTTGTTTCTGTAACTTATCAGGCAAATGCTCCGGGCTGTGTTATTAATCACATATCATTTTACCAGTCAGATTATTCATAGCTTAGTTTGTCAAAAACAACTTTTTGTTTTGCAAAGTCTTCACCACGGCGTGCTCCCATCACCATGTCTTGATTTTGCTGTTTCAATGATAAATACAGGCAGCTAGCGCAAGATGTTAGTACGGCGATTTTTGACGTACGGCAAAATTTACGTACACAACTACATTAATAATGTATTTACATGATTTATGAAAAGTTTACTGTAGTCTCTGTATGTGTAGGCAACCAGGTTGGTCTACTCAGAAGCATCTGTTTGTGTAGGAGGATTCTACGCGTGGCACCCCCTATGCCGAGTAGTTTCTCGTCGGTGGTGAAAGACTTCATCATGCGTCTGTTGGCGAAGGACCCGCAACACCGCATGGGTGTGGACGACGTGAAGACGCACTCCTTCTTCCATGTATGACATGTC
Source organism: Escarpia spicata (assembly GCA_963995525.1). Taxonomy (NCBI): domain Eukaryota; kingdom Metazoa; phylum Annelida; class Polychaeta; order Sabellida; family Siboglinidae; genus Escarpia; species Escarpia spicata. Next base: position 2,655,980 of record OZ023211.1, read on the forward strand.
ATCACCCTCTGTCATGACACAAACATGTCACTGTGTCCCCTCTGTCATGACACAAACATATCACTTCATCACCTCCCTCTGTCGTGACAGGCATCAGTTCATCCTGTTAAATTAAAAAGTTAAAATCATCTCCTGTGTCATTATAGGCGTGTCACTTCATCCTTTCTGTCATGACACATACATGTCACTTCATCACCTGTCATGACACACATGTCACATCACCCCCCTATCATGACACAGACATGTCACTTCATCCCCCCATCATGACACAGACATGTCACTTTGTCTCCTGTGTATGATGACACAGACAAGTCACTTCATTCCCTGTGTATCATGACACAGACATGTCGCTTCATCCCCTGTGTATCATGACACAGACATGTCACTTCATCCCATGTGTATCATGACACAGACATGTCATTTGACCCCCTCTGTCATGACACAGACAAGACACTTCATCCCATGTGTATCATGACATAGACATGTCACTTAACCCCCTGTGTATCATGCCACAGACAAGTCACTTCATCCCCTGTGTATCATGACACAGACAAGTCACTTGACCCCCTCTGTCATGACACAGACAAGACACTTCATCCCATGTGTATCATGCCACTGATAAGTCACTTCATCCCCTGTGTATCATGACACAAACAAGTCACTTGACCCCCTCTGTCATGACACAGACAAGACACTTCATCCCATGTGTATCATGCCACAGACATGTCACTTAACCCCCTGTGTATCATGCCACAGACAGGTCACTTCATCCCCTGTGTATCATGACACAAACAAGTCACTTGACCCCCTCTGTCATGACACAGACAAGACACTTCATCCCATGTGTATCATGCCACAGACATGTCACTTACCCCCCCCCCCCTGTGTATCATGCCACTGACAAGTCACTTCATCCCCTGTGTATCATGACAGACAAGTCACTTGACCCCCTCTGTCATGACACAGACAGGACACTTCATCCCATGTGTATCATGCCACAGACATGTCACTTAACCCCCTGTGTATCATGCCACTGACAAGTCACTTCATCCCCTGTGTATCATGACACAAACAAGTCACTTGACCCCCTCTGTCATGACACAGACAAGACACTTCATCCCATGTGTATCATGACACAGACATGTCACTTAACCCCTTGTGTATCATGCCACTGACAAGTCACTTCATCCCCTTTGTATCATGACACAAACAAGTCACTTGACCCCCTCTGTCATGACACAGACAAGACACTTCATCCCATGTGTATCATGACACAGACATGTCACTTAACCCCATGTGTATCATGCCACAGACAGGTCACTTCATCCCCTGTCTCATGATACAGACAAGTCAC